>JAAALK010000288.1:4777074-4801389 GCA_019279435.1 Zizania palustris | reverse complement strand
CGCGCTCTCCGATTGATGAGCGGACAAGAAACTGAAGCAGAGCAGAGGATAATACGATCAGGATTAGATTCTTAGAGTTTTAGAGAGAACTCGGAGCATTTCTGACCAAATCTTCAATTTTGCCAACATAAAGAATTGACATTACTACATATGTACATGTTTTGTTTATATTCTTATCATAGTTCCTTATAATATTAGAGAAAGTTCTAGCAATGTTGCAGATAGGAAGGGGAAACAGATAGTCAGCGAGGTCGACATCAATCAAATGGATCAATTGAAGCACATCTATTATTTTGGCAATCTAGATGTAACTTAGCAAGGAAGGCTCTCCTGCAAGATATCTTAGCAGGTTTATTCTCTGAGAGTCGGTTATATGTCTGCACAATAAATAACACAATCATCAATAAGAAGTTGGTGGTAGTTTATTTGCACATTTAGTTGGTTAACTAGATCATCTATATAGATAGTCTTCTCTAATAGCTTTGTTTAAATTTTATTTTATAGTACCTTTCAAGGCAGTTCATGAAAAGTATATCACACCTCACCTACACCACTAGACCACCAAGATTCAAGTGGCAACAACAGAGTCTGAGGCAGTCCTAATTGTGATGCATAAAGCGACGGATGGACGATGCTATCTAACTAAAGGTTTTGGCCAATTTCTTCGCGACAACTCGTTAGAAGTTGGCACCGTGTACGTCTTCCATTTCAACATCAATAATAATGCAATTTAGATTGTAATGTATGTACTGTAAACCTGGGTTATGATGTAATATTATGTTATAAATCTTTTATGATGAATTATCTGTATTCCGTGATAAATTATTTGTGATGTGTTTTAAAATGTTGGCTGTCAAATCCTAGCTTTGATTCAGGTTGCAGCCTAAAAACTATTATTTTCTTCAAAATGACCATAACATTAGTGATGAGTAATAATAATCAACCGTCACTAAAGGATCATTTAGTGACGTGTGAATATTGTTACCCGTTACTAGAGGTTGATCATATAGTGACGAGTTTTATTTATGCCCGTTACTAATGTCCCCTGCATCATTAGTGATGGATGGTAACTAGCACCCATCACTGATGACTCCTCCCGCTTATAAATAGACGGGACACTAAAGTGAATCGTCATACTTTTATTTCGTGCAACCCTAACCCTAACTCCCGCCGTCGTCGTCACCTTTGTCATGCTCCTCGCCGCTCCGTCATTTCTCCTGGCCCCATGCACCATTGGCCATGGCACCCGCATCGTCAGCGCGTGTGGTTGCCCTACTTGCTGCCACCTTGGTTGCATCCTCCTCTGAAGGTCGTCCTCCTCCTCCTCCGAAGGTCGTCATCCTCCTCCTCTTCCCTGTCTGAAATGTTATTTGTCTTCTCTAACTAGCTAATTTTATTTTAATTTTGTTGTTACAAGGTAAACTAGCCTACTTCTTTTAGTTAATTTCTTCGAGATAACGCACTCAGAGTTGGCATGACCATTCACAGTGGTGTTCCTACCCAGACGCTGCCATGTACGTGGTGATACTCCTTAGGCTACCCATAGTGGTGTACTGGTGCCCCTCGAGCTACCCATGGTACTTCTCCTCAAGTTGCCCTTGGTGCAAGCTTTGGATAGTGATCGGACACTGTCCAAGCTCTTGATATCGCTATAAGTTAGCTATTAGTTAGAAGTTATGAAATCATCTTATGTATGGATCTTTGTTTTAGTCATATTCTTCAAGATAACGAGTTAGAAGTTAATATATGTGATACTAATTTGGTAATAAAACTTCTGTGATGAATTGTCTGTGATATGCTTTGGATGTTGCATATATTGGTTGCCTAAAAAATTATTTTTTTGAAATGACCATAATATTAGTGACAGGTGATAATAATTACCTGTCACTAAAGAACACATTAGTGACGGGTGACAACTGTCAACCGTCACCAAAGAGCCATAACAAGTGAGCCCATAGAAATGAGGTTGACCTTGTAGTGACGGGTGTTTACCCATCACTATTGATGTCACATTACTGACGTGATAAGAGTGACAGTGGACATGTCTATCACTAATGTATGTTTATGTGATAGTGTAGGACATTCATTGCTAGAGTTACTAATGATAATGGCTACAGCTAGCCAATTGCGATAGCTGGGGCTGATATTTCTGTTGGTACATGGGTGCTTCTATGTTGATCAAACTTTTGTGTTGTTCAATTGCAATCAAATTATCTTTTTGTCATTTAATTCATTGAATGAACTATCGCAAACACAAAATATATTTGAGACAATCTTATAGGCATGGAAAGTTTGATGAATCGTGATAGTGTGTATTGTAGTTCCATGAAAATTTCATTGCATTTTTATAGAAATGATTCTATCTTTCAAGAGTTGTATTGAAAACTCCACTTTCACCTAAAAGCTGGAAATGTATCTTATCTTAAAGAAACATTTATCTATATGTACCTATGTGATTTTTGTGAATAGGTTGTAATATGTATTTCTTAAGATTTATCGTTTTTTGATTTTCAACGTTGCGCGCATACGATATAAAAACTCTATTATATATTTTTATCCCCAGCTCAGGAGAGCCTGATTCTCTAGGCGTATATCGAATTTGCAAATTACAAAACCCTCGCTCCTCAACGATCAACATAGTTTTGAAGGAGATTGTCAGATATACAGATCGACCAAGAAAAAGAAAAGAAAACTGTGCCAAAACTGGAGGACAGGATGCGCGCGCCTCGGTGCCCAACGATTGCCTAAAAATAGCAGAGACGCCAAGAGCAGCGTGCCATGACCATAGGAAACGGGCCTCCTCCCATCGGCAGCATATCTTTCCAACCTTCTCTGCGTCGCCGAGGAGAAGCCGATCGGTCGATCGAGCAGAGCAGGTAGTGCAGTACGCCCAGGGAAAAATGGCTATCAGGGACAATGCTATCGGGGGCTTGTTCATGATCACGTTCGTGTGCGCTGCGTGCGCGATGGCAGAGGCGTCCGGCTCAGGTGGCTCAGGTGGGATCTTCGACATCACCAAGCTCGGCGCTGTCGCCGACGGCAAGACGGACAGCACGAAGGTGAGTCTCTGTCCCCAATGCCGCCTTGCCGGCGGTATCGATGGACTGATCGTGCATGTGGTAGTTTCGCGCGTTGACCGGTGAGCGCCGCGGTGGCCGGGCGTGTGCATGCAGGCTCTCCAGGATGCGTGGGCGGCGGCGTGCGGGGCAGCCGGGCAGCAGACGGTACGGATCCCCAAGGGGGACTTCCTGACCGGCCCCCTCAAGTTCAGAGGTCCATGCAAGGGTTACGTCGCCATCCAGCTCGACGGCACCCTGCTCGGCTCCAACAACCTGCAAAAGTACAACGGGAGCAACTGGGTCGAGATCCTGCACGTCGACAACATCGTCATCACTGGCTCCGGCACACTCGACGGCCAGGGCGCCGCCGTCTGGAGCGACGGTTGCAAGATCTTGCCCAACGTAAGAACGTCGATACGGATGCCATACGAATATACGATCTCCGCGTGATTGAATGACGTAATGTGCGCTGTCGTGCATGCATGCAGTCGCTGGTGCTTGACTACGTGAACAACGGCACCGTGTCCGGCATCAAGCTGGTGAATGCCAAGTTCTTCCACATCAACATCTACAAGTCCAAGGTCGTGACCGTGAAGAACGTGACCATCAGCGCGCCGGCGAACACCTCCAATACGGACGGCATCCACATCGGTGACTCGTCGGAGATCACCGTGGCCGACGCGACCATCGGCACCGGCGACGACTGCATCTCCGTTGGGGCGGGGAGCGAGCGCGTCAACATCCAGGGCGTGACCTGCGGGCCAGGGCAGGGCATCAGCATCGGCTGCCTCGGCAAGTTCAAGCTGGAGAACGACGTGAGGGACATCACCGTCCGCGACTGCGTGCTCCGGAACACCACCAATGGCGTACGCATCAAGTCCCACGAGGAGGTGCTCTCGCCGCTCGTCGTATCCAGGGTCGCCTTCGAGAACATCAAGATGGAGGGCGTCGCCAACCCGATCATCATCGACCAGAAGTACTGCCCCGAGAACACGTGCGTCGAGAACAGGAAGAACAAGAACCAAGTCACCATCAAGGACATCACCTTCCGCAACATCACCGGCACTTCCACGACTCCCGAGGCCCTCAGCCTTCTCTGCTCCGAGCTCATCCCCTGCAGCGGCATCGAGCTGCTCGACGTCAACGTCGAGTACGCCGGCAAGGACAACAAGACCATGGCGGTGTGCCACAACGCCAAGGGCCTCTCCGAGGGCTCGCTCCAAGCCCTCGCTTGTCTCTGATCGCTCTCACGCATGCATGCATATATACAGACTCATCTTATATAGTTATATATATCATACTAAAGGGAGAGACGATTATGTCTCTTGCTATAGAGATCGTTCGAGAAACGAACAGCATTTTTCATAGATTATTACTGTCATGGGATGGATTTCTGTCACAATGAATTGAATGACTTTGTATTGTTTTAAAGTGTATCTATTTATGCACATTCTGATTTTGTGACGCCGCGCGCCACACCCTGGTCGCCGTGTTTGCACACCCGCTGCTCGTGCCCGCGACTGCGCGCGCCCCGCTCCTGCACGCCCCGTACGTGCCCGCGTGTATGCGACGCGTCCGCACGTCCCGTACGCGCTCGCACGTCGCTTGCGCCGTCCTCGCCCGCAGACCGTACTCGGACCGCCGGACATCTCCGTCCACCGCCCGGCTTTTCTCGTCGCCCCCAACCACTCCACGCTGTCGATCTGCAGCACCGTCGCTCCCGGGCTCCCGGCCGTGCCGAATGACCGCTCAAGCACGTCGCCCTACACCAACTGCGCCCCATGCCCTGCAAGGTCGTCCCGTCGGCCATCTCTATTAAGCTATCTCATGTCGCCGCCCATGCCGTTCGCGCGAACAAAATCCCCGAGCACCACTCGAAGATCCACAGTTCCACACACACTCACTCAAGCCCCTAGCCCTCCACCATCGCCCTCGGAGCATCGAAGTTCGCCGCCGTCCGTCAAAACACTAGTCACCATTTCTCATGACTCGGGTATGTCTCGACCTCCCTCCCCGTTGCCCCGTTCCTCGTGCCGATAGCGGGATCCCCGGAACCGAGCCATCGCTGGAGACCGGTGTGGACGCTGTAGGATCCCAATCCAACCGAAGGTATAAAATTCACGCCAATCCTTCACTACAACAAAACAAGAAAAGCCGACGGAAGTTAGCTCTTTCCCGACAGAAAAAGCTAACTTCCATCGGCAAAAGGGTAATTTTCGTCGGCATATGGCCGACGGAAGCGAGTAGACGGAAGTCACGTGGCCGACGGAAGTTAGCGCCGAACTCTGCCACATCAGCAGAGGGGCGCTACCTTCCGTCGGTCAGCTGGCCGACGGAAGTTAGGGGCACCCAACTTCCGTCGGCTTTGGCCCTAGCCGACGGAAGTTAGCCTTTCTGCCCACGTGGCCGAAAGCAGCTAACTTCCGTCGGCTATGGTCAAAGCCGACGGAAGTTAGCTGATATTTTTTTGTTTTTTTCTGGTTTCCCCTATTCACACTCACATCCAAACACAATTTATATCACATTCACAATACACATCCAAATTCACATTTCACATCCAAAATCACATTCAAACTTCACATATAACATCCAAAATCACATCTCACATCCAAAACTTCACACATCACATCCAAAATCACATAACACAACTTAATTCACATCCAAAGTCACAGTACACATCCGCATTCACATATACCATCCAAATTCACATACAACGTCACATAACACATCGAGATTCAATCCAGGTTCACAATACACATCCATACTCACTGATCACCCACATTTGGGTCGTGGGCGCCGCCGCTGCCTCCTGCTTCATCCACATTTGCCCGGGAGACTCCATCCTGGCCAGGCGTACGGAAACTCTGAAGAAATAGACAAAATTAGAGAACGAATTAACTCAACTACTCTTCTAAACACTAACTTAAGTATCTGAAGTAACGATATGTCAGGAGGTACCTCAGGTGATGTAGAATATAATGGTGGTGGCGGGGGAGGTAGTGGTTGGAAATTGGACATGTCAAATCCACCATGTTGCTGGGCTAGTTTGCTACACATGTTGTAATGTAATCAGTTAATTCTAGACCTATTTCTGAATACTTTTTAACTGCAACACTCCAAACTAATAAAGTATATACTAATCACCGTAATGAAATCATCAACAAACCACAAATTAACACAAGAATATAATTAATTAATAGCACATATATATTTCAATTTTACCACACAACCCATTTAAATTTCAGCTCATTTAAAGCCCATTTCTAAACCCTAACTCAGTCGATACTCGAGAGGGGGGCTAGCTAGGGTGACGCACCGACGCCTTAGTCGAAGGCACTTTCACCTAGTCGGTCGTCCAGAGACACCCGGCGACCAACTGCCGACGGAAGTTAGCCTTTTGCCGACAGAAGTTAGCTTCTTCCGTCGAGAAAGGGCTAACTTCCGTCGGCTTTGGCCGATGAAAGTGCCCGTTGCGCCCTCACCATGCCCTATCGATCCCTCACCGCGCCATCGCCGTGAGGGAGGGGGAGAGGATTATAGAGGCATAAAGGAGAGAGGTGCCACGGGGAGGGGTAGCAGAGGCGGCGGTGGCACAAGGGAAAGGGGTAGCAGAGGCGGCGACGCGGCGCACGGGGAAGGGTAGTAGAGGCGGCGACCGTCGGCGCAAGGGGAGGGGTAGCAGAGGCGGCGGCTGGCGGCGCAAGGGGAGGGGTAGCAGAGGAGGCGGCCGGCGGCGCAAGGGGCAGAGGTGGTGGCGCAAGTGGAAGGGGAGGTAGAGAGTCGACTCAGTCGAGACTCGAGAGGGGAGCTAGCTAGGGCGACGCGCCGACGCCTTAGTCGAAGGCACTTTCACCTAGTCGGCCGTCCAGAGACACCCGGCGACCAATTGTCAACGGAAGTTAGCCTGGACGCCTAGTCGGCGCCTAGGCGACGCCGTGACAACCATGATCCAATTCATTACAACATGACAACATATTAAAAAATTCCTCAGTCCTGACATGATTAGTTTTATTTGACTATAAATCTAGTCTAGGTCTCATGCCACATGTTCTTTTCACAAAACACTGATTAAATGATTTCATCACTATGTCATCAACCTCAAGCAATATGAGAGCATGCAAAACATGCAATAAACATTTATTCAATTCAACCACAAAAGAGAGGCGACATTATTATATATATGGGGTAAAAATTACTTGGGAGCGACAGCGGCGACGGCTACGGTCGGCGGGTGACGGGCGAATGGTGGCGGCGGCGGCGGGGTGCCGGGATGGACGGCGGTGGTCACCGGCGTGGGCGGTGGCCGGCGGCCGGGGGCACGACGGTGGCCGGTGGCTGGGGGCACGGCGGCGGCGGGGCACCGACGGGCGGCGGCCTTTGGCGGCGGGGGCACGCGTGGGCGGTTGGCCGGTGGCCAGGAGCACGGCGGCGGGGCACCGGCGAGGGCGGCCTACGGCGGTGGGTGGGGGCCGGCAGCGGTGGGGCGGCGGGGTGGGGGCCGGCGGCGACGGGGGCGGACGGTGGGGGTGCGGGCGGCGGCGGGCGGCCGCTAGGGCAACCTGCGGCAGTGGGTACGGGCGGTGGGCGCGGGCGGGAGGCGTCCGGGACGCGGCGGCGGCGGGAGGTGGCGGCGGCGGCGCCGGGAGGCGAGACGGGCTGTGGGCACGCGCGCGTACAGGGAGATTAGGTCTCCCTGTACGCGCGCGCAGTTGGGGAATAAATCCACTAACTTCCGTCGGCCAGCGGAAGTTATGGGATCCGATCGGCCGCAGAAAAATTCCCCGCTTACTTTCGTCGGCCACTGTGAAAAGTCCGACGGAAGTTAACTTAACTTCCGTCGGCCTCCAGGAGCCGACGGAAGTTAAATTGGCCGAAGAAAATGTTATGTTTTGTTGTAGTGTTTGTATAGTTGTATAAGTATCTTTCTTGTGTCCTACCATTCATGTTCCATGGGTTAGCTATGGCGGAATGCCGTCCGGGCTTGCCGACAACGTTGAGCCATAGAAACTTTTAAGCTTCATCGTGAGTAGCCTTGTACGAGTCAAAGAGACCATTTATAGCTTCCTGCTAGTGTTAATCTCGTGAAAATCTCGTGAAAAGTTCTTCCGTAGGTTGCTGGAACCCTCCCGTCGTCATTCGCACAAACACTCTCATTCTGCCCCCTTTCAATTTATGGGAAAACCGTAGCTTTGTTAGAAGATCTAACGGTTTATTAAGCTCGGGATAGCTAGATGAATGCACTGTTAAAATTTCAGATCAATAGGACCTGTGTAGATAAAGATATCCCTGAAATAGTTTTGTCCGTTAGTAACTTCGTCAACCTCCGGCCGCTGTCTTTCTCGGCTAACCCATATCCGTTTGAGAAAATCTCCCCGTCATATAACAGATACTCATGCATGTAAAATATACCTACCGGTTACCATACCCATCAATAAACACCACACATGAAATAAGCTATAAATAATAACGGTATATTTATCCTCACAAAAACAATGTTTCACCTAAATAGGCCGATCACTCGTTCAGTCATAAAATCAAAATTACATATATAAATAAACTCTCAAATATAATGCAACAATGATTTAAACTTTCAAAAATATAGCTTATTGGATGTTGGGTATCTATTGGGTAACGGACATGAATATTAAGAAACCATACTCATACCCACATACCCAACAAATCATTTTTCTCATTAACAACCCGCAGATAAACAATTTTACCTATATATCTATCCATAAAAACACATCAAATTTCGGGTTTCAGTACCCATCTTTGCCTTACTGCTCCCGCGCCGCCCGCCAGCCACAGCCGCCCGCGTCGTGCGCCTGTCCGCTGGGTCCCGTACGCCAGCCCAACCGCGCCGCCCGCCAGCCACAGCCGCCCGCGTCGTGCGCCTGTCCGCTGGGTCCCGTACGCCAGCCCAACCGTGCCTCCCGCACGCGTGCGCGCTCGCCCGCGCACTGTGCCACGACGTATAGCGTTTCTCCCTGGGCTGGTTCTGCCGGCCCAAATAACATAGTCCCATTTTATATTTTCTGAAAAATGCAACAGGCCAGCCCAGTTGTGAACAGTATCATTTCTTATTTTCCCGAAATTATTTCCAGGCCAGTCCGTTAAAAAATCATTTAAAAATTGTTATAGCTCCGATTAACTCTGTTAAAATTTCTATAAATTTCTAAAACTATTAAATTTAATTTAGAATAAAATAAAAATGATTTCTCAAAACTTTATATGCTTTTTATTTATGTGATGTTATTTGCACCATAGCTACTAACGTCGAAAATCCACAATAGTATGATCCTAAAGATCATGAGTACTATACGGTTCAAGACAAGTCTTTCTTCAATCATATTTTATCCTAACACTTTAAATTTAATTTTATATAAATGCATGATTAGGATACATATATACATAGGATCGCTTGAGCAATTAAGTCGGCTAAACTAACATTATCGTACTTAGACTTTCCTTAATTATTAATAACCAGAAACCCTTGTTAAACTTTTTAAACTGCTATAATCTCTTCCTAGTATATTGATGGGCATTACAGTGGTCAACACTTATTTTATTTCTTGCACAAATATTACATATGCAAAATGAATGATGCGTCTGGGTGAAAAATGGGAGATTGGAAATGATTTTATTTTTGGCAAAATGTTAAATTGGGTTGGGATGAAAAAGGGAAATTGGAGAATGTTTGTAAATTGCTATGTGTTGCCGTTGCTATAGCGGCCCGACTTCGTTTAGCACATAAGGACCGATTCATTGGGGAAGACGTCAGACACACAAATCGTACGACCTTACGGGTATTATGGGATACCCCTAGTTAAGTAATTAGTGGGCTTGGGATCGCTTGTTGTCAATGGACATGAAATCACGGGGTACCGTGGAGTGTTGAGAAATATCCAATGTGGCACCAGAGTGAGTTGTTTTGGGTTGAGTAAGAGTAAACCCACGTGATTTCAGAGGAAAGGGTCCAAGGGTCCACCTTATATTCCTTTGTTAGATATCCGTCGACGATAAGTCCAGGTCTGACTCGTTCATGTGATGGTAAAACTTTCTTGGGTTTGATTTGGAAAGGCCTTGTAGTGAACCTCCTTACCTAGCTAATAAGGAGTAAGATCGTGTTGCAAGGGTAAAATGTACACTTTCTACAAAATTAAAAACTGTTCGAACAGTCATGCTCATGGTCATGGGCGTGTGTCCTAATAGTTGCCCTAGTGTAGTCCTGGGTTGATTTGGTTTTAATCAAACTGATTTGTGGGAAGGGGTGTTACCAGAGTACACCCTTGAGGTGTACGACCTGCCTTTATGGACGGTAATGAGCTTGTGTATATCGGGAAGTCGAATGATTTCATAGTGAGAGGATGAGGTTCAACCCTATGATGAGAGATAAAATGTGATGTGTATAAATGGGGGAAACCCTTCCCGGGAGAAGGGCAGGCTAGTACCAAAGCAAGTAATTGGAAGTATCGTAATGGAGGAATGATCGGTTAACTAAGAAAGTTGGAAGGATTGTTATGGAAAAGTAAAGAATGATGGTGGAAAGATTGAGAGAGGTTGAGAAGTCTCAAAATTTTGAAAGTTAAATATTTATCACTTGGGGAAACCGATAGATAGGTTAGGTCCTCTATCGAAGACTATGAGACATTTAGTCAATTTAACTTACATGGATTTTTATTAAGCCTCAGCTATCCTTGACTTTCCCTTCTACCAATAATTTTTTTTCAAAACTTGCTAAGTACGTATGCACTCATCCTTGCTTTTTTCACTCAACCCCTAGAAATAGAAAGATGAATATGAAGCCTTCCACAATATATTGAGAAGATGAAGCTTTTCATTTGTGAGGAGTTTCTAGGAGAGTATGATTTCAGGCTTAGTCCTCAAGTAGATTTAGGAGTTAGTTGTTAATATGAGTGTATGTTTACTTCTATTGTTTTTTATAATAATTGTTCGCTATGAGGTATGCCTCATTAGCAGTTTTGTATTGAGATAGTATTGTAATAAATATGTTTTGTGATGAGCTACCGTTAAATTAGACGAATGTCATGTATGATGTTTGTTTTGATTTAGTTTGTAGCGACTCGTCTCGATACGATAAAGTCCGTACGGCACAGAACATTACAGATTTTCTTGAATGTCACCTTCATGGTCGAAAAATGTACGCATAAAATCAATATGTGTGCTCTGTATATTAATTTACTCCAGCTCGATCATTCCAGCCTATCTTGTATGAAAACTAACATTTCTTCACCGCAAAAAAAAAGAAAACTCGAATATTTACACAATAAATCCTACTAACAATTAATACTGCCGGGTGTAGTACTACTGATTACTGAATATTATCCATTAGATTGAAATGAACTTTTTTAAACTATCGAGATAGTGCGATGTTTCCTATTTGCTGTATGTAGCAGTGAAAATAATTTAATAACAACAGAGTTTTTTTTTGTCCTTAGCTTTAGTTTATAGCCAATCCTACCGTACCCAAGGCAATCCAGAAAACACAACTCTCGGCGGAGAGGCTTGACTTAAGACCGTTTAGATGACATGAGCTAAAGTTTAGCTCATGTCTTATAAAACTAATTATGCGCAGAATTCTTGAGACGAATCTATTAAGTCTAATTAATTTATTATTAGCATATTTTACTGTAACGTCAAATCATATACTAATTAGGTTTAATAGATTCGTCTCGTGAATTAGCCTAAGAGTTATATAATTAGTTTTATAATTAACTAATATTTAATCCTAATTAGCATCCGAATATCCGATGTGTCAGGAGCTAAAATTTACCCCTTAGATGTCAAATGGCACTACAACAAAACACGGAACTTCTGTCGGCCAAAGCCGACGGAAGTTAGCCCTTTCCGATGGAAGAAGCTAACTTCCGTCGGCCTTGGCCGACGGAAGCGAGTAGACGGAAGTTAGCTAACTTCCGTCGGCTTCACGTGGCCGACGGAAGTTAGCGCCGAACTCTGCCACATCAGCAGAGGGGCGCTAACTTCCGTCGGCCGGCCTGGCCGACGGAAGTTAGCTGGTATTTTTTTGTTTTTCCTGGTTCCCCTCCTCACACTCACATCCAACCACATTTTCAATCACATTCACAATACACATCCAAATTCACATTTCACATCCAAAATCACATTCAAACTTCACATATAACATCCAAAATCACATCTCACATCCAAAACTGCACACATCACATCCAAAATCACATAACACAGCTTAATTCACATTCAAAGTCACAATACACATCCGCATTCACATATACCATCCAAATTCACATACAAAGTCACATAACACATCGAGATTCAATCCAGGTTCACAATACACATCCTACTCACTGATCGCCCACATTTGGGTCGTGGGTGCCGCCGCTGCCTCCCGCTTCATCCACATTTGCCCCGGAGGTTCCATCCTGACCAGGCGTACGGAAACTCTGAAGAAATAGACAAATTAGAGAACGAACTCAACTACCCATTCTAAACGCTAACTTAAGTATCTAGGAGGTACCTCAGGTGATGTAGGAGATAGTGGTGGTGGCGGGGGAGGTAGTGGTTGGAACATGGACATGTCAAATCCACTATTTTGCTGGGATAGTTGCTACACCTGTTGTAATGTAATCAGTTAGTTTCTAAACCTATTTCTGAATACTTTTGAACTGCAACACTCTAAACTAAACTTACTTGGATCATCGCCTCTGTTGTGCTAAGCAGACGGTATAGTACTCTTGTTGTTTCCTATTGTGCTCGTTTAGGCCGCACTCATTTCCTCCCTCACCCGAACCACCTCCGGGGTTTCTGAAGAGTGACGCCGGCTGGAGCCAACTCCGACGGAGCTCTGCGACGACTGAGCTGACTTCTGAGCTCTCACCGCTCTCGAGTCAATAACTCCATTGAACATGGAGTACCTGCAACATTGAATGAGTTAGTTACCATCACAATACCATACACAAAACATTAATAAAAACATTGTCTCCACCGTCCATGGCTTTTTTCCACCTCCGCTGGAGTACACGGCCATTTGGTCGACAGGTTCTCTCCGCCAATCATAGTCCTCTCCATGGAGTCGAACCTGTGTTCACCATACTGCGCTTGCAAAAAACATGTCCGATTAGCTAGACGCAGAAAAATGAAATTACGCAAACTTTAATAACATCTCACCAATGGTACGTGGCTGTCTGGCTACACAAGATATCTGGCTGTGTAGGATCGCTTCCTTTGTGACCAGAGGTATACACCTCTATGTTACTTGTCACGTTGCCAGATTTAGCTTCATGTACAATAGAAATGAGTAGTCGCATTACAATGTATCTATAGCTAGAGAGTGACAGAATGAGGTCTTACCATGTCGTTTAGCGTGGCGAATATGTCCGTCGGCACCATATTTGTGCTTCGGATCCGTTCCCGCGGCATTGTCTTTTCTGCTCGAAAGTCTTCTTAAATGCAGCTGAAGACCAAATCTTGCAGAATTCGAAATATGCATCCTCGCGGTTTGCAAACCACAAAATCCTCACCTGAACAGAGATGCTATTTGTATTATATGACAACAAATCTCAACAATCGAAGATTTAAAAAGTTCGAATTGTTTACGAACGGTATTGTTCTTCAGTCAAATAGATTGACAATGCGCCCGTCGCCTTGCTCATTCGTTGCCCTAGCTTCTCCTTGTAGTAAGCATTGTTCGCTTGAATGCGGGCATACGAAATGGCGTCCTTCACCACCTTATGTGCATTGTTGTTGAAGACTTGAAGGGCATGGTTATGGTGATTGCCGACTTCTGGCAAGCAAAAGCGTAACTGCAAAAGTCATGATTAGTAAAGTGTTGTAACTCGAAAAGCCTAAAAGAAGATTGAAAAAACACATGCATATCCAGAAGTCATGAGACACTGCCCCCTGAGCAGTTCGTGGTGCCCATCAGGAGCAAACCGGTACTGGTCCCATGTGTGGCATAGAACCCGCTCACCGGTCGGCATTGTCAGCACCCCTGGGTAGTGCAGACGACACAGGTTACCCAATATCTGGTTAACCTGCCTGACCCTCGAAGTGCCGTCAAATCGAGAGTCAATCCAAGATCTAGAAATACATAATAAATAAAGTCAGTTTAGTGAAAGAAATTTTTTGAAAAAATAGCAAAACAACAGAAGAGTATTACACTTACCCGTCACCTACAGGTGTAATCTCGATCTTGGCTCCACCGGAAGAGACTACTGGTGGGGCGACAAGGTGGCTCGTCATGAAAGATACTGATGCCCCGGAAGCCTCAGCCCACTCCTCCTGACCCGCACCATCCGGGACATCCCCCTACCCCGCACCCCCCGGGTCATCCCCCTGCCCCACACCCTCTGGGTCATCCCTCTGTGCCGTACACTCTGGGACATCCCCCTCCTGCCCCACCCACCGGATGATCCCCGTGACCCACACTCTCCAAGTGTTCTTCCTCCTACAAAACAGTATTGAAACAATTAGTAATAGTTTATAACTGGCATAAAAAACAATCTGAAAGTTACCTCATCATCTAGTTGAAATGCAATAGGCCGACCAATTAATGTCGGATCTATGCATCTCAGGAGCTGCTC
The DNA here is from genome assembly GCA_019279435.1 of Zizania palustris. Lineage (NCBI taxonomy): Eukaryota > Viridiplantae > Streptophyta > Magnoliopsida > Poales > Poaceae > Zizania > Zizania palustris. The sequence goes on along the minus strand of JAAALK010000288.1, from coordinate 4,786,751 downwards.
TTGATGACGTCTGTTTGAAGAAGAGGAACTACCTTGGAATAGGGTGTCCTCTTGACTCGTCGGTGTACTCGCCGGAGTACTTGCCGATGAACTCCCCAAGCGGAAGAGCTTCCTCATGACACTCCTCACCTTTTTCGACATCCTGTTCAAAATAAGCACAAACAAGCATTTATTAGTAAAGAAGGTTTATACATATGAAAAAACATGTAATATGAAGTATATTGCATATGCATGTATGAAAACAATTACTTGTCAATTATCATCAAAATCAGGATCAATTTGTCCTTTTCTCCCCAAAGCACGCCATGTTACTTTTTTCTTCTATGTTGGTGTTTCCTTTTCTCGGGAACTGCCACATCATTAGAATCGCCGAGGAAAAGAATTGTCGACGATTCTGACTCTACATTAAACGAAGTCGGCAATTCATCATCTTGGTAAACCTCATCGACCTCTTCAACCTCCAATTGATAAGCGCCAATCACTAGGGGTGTGTAGACGTTCCGAGGATTCACTTTGTAGACTACCCACCAAGCACTTAGTTTTTCACATGGGTACGACATATAATACACCTGCTCGACTTGGTGAGCAAGGACAAAATTATCGCAACCAGATAATCGTTCCGCGTGTTTGACTTCAACCATCCCAAATTGGTTTTCACGAGTACCATGTTTAGGGTAGAACCAATCACAATCGAAGAAGACTACTTTAATCTCCTTATTCCCGGCAAAATTGTACTCGATTATATTTTTGATGATTCCATAATACATAGTTTCGTGTCCTTGTCCATCAACGACCCTTGTAACAACTCCAGTATTAGTTGTTGCCGCTATAGGTCGATATACTTCAAAATAGTTGAACGGAAGCGGAAACCATTAACATCATAGCGACCGTAACTTTTTGGCACTAATACTCCCGTAAGAGAGCTGTCGCAAGTCTATATGTACATTGTCAGCGAGCACACACTGCAAATCATAGGAGATTATAAGATAATTAACCTAGTAGAGTAAAATAATACGTGTCACAAAAGGTAAGGATTTACATGTTCTCTGAACCAAGTGAAGAAACTAGGCCCTCCATTTACTCCTTCTCGACGCAATTTATCTAATTGTTTCTCCGTTGGTTGACGACTAGACGTCAAGTATTTCGAATCAAACATACCGTCATTGTAACGAATAGGTAAACAAACGGGTATAAAATTTGGAGGTAAAATATAAAACTAAAAAGAATCACTTACGCGAAATATTGTTCCATCTTTTCCATATTTGAGTACATGTAGAGCAAGGCATATGTTCGTTCTTCCTGAGTTACATAATATGTCGTGGAGACACCCCTTCCACCCAAATATTTGGAGATCACTACAAGGATGGTCTTTATCCATATGGTACCGTGTAGCAGGTGTGTTGACATTGTGATGCTCAGCGAACTATACACTAGTGAAGTATGCTATCTCTTTCAATTTAAATTCTTCTGCGATGCAACCTTCAACTCTGGCCTTATTACCAACCATCGCTCTAAGCTTCTTTAGGGACCTTTCAATATGATACATCCACCTATATTGCACAGGGCCACCTACCTTAGCTTCATATGGCAGATGAACCAGTAAATGTTGCATTGGATTGAAGAACCCTGGAGGGAATATTTTTTTCCAATTTACATAAAAGCACTGGGATCTCTTTCTCTAGCATCTCCATCATATCTTTCTTAATTTCTTTCGCACAAAGTTGTATATAAAAATGGCTCAGCTCAGCTAACGCCTTCCACACATCATCATTTAGGTACCCGCGAAACATTACAGGAAGGAGTCTTTCCATTATTATGTGGTAATCGTGACTTTTCAATCCATTTAATTTCCCTGTCTTCAAATTCACAGCTCTTCTAAATCCCGCGGCGTAACCATCTGGGAATTTCAAATTTTTCAACCACCTCATTACTTGTTTTTTTCTTTAGGTTTTAAACAAAATGGGGCACGTGGCTTGCCACCACTATTCGTCAACTCAAGGGTTGGTCGATTACAAATCTCAGCTAAATCTCTTCTCGCCTTTACATTATCTTTTGTCCTGTCAGTAAAATCCATACATGTACTTATATGCTTTCACCAACATTACGTTCCTGATGCATAACGTCAATGTGTGCATCAGAATTAGTGATTTGACATACGACAGTTCCCATAAGCCACATATGTGGGTCCAATTATGTCGGTTCCGAATCCTACAAATCCATCCTCATTTTCATTAAGGACCAACTCATTCAGCATATCAGCGATTTCTCTACCATTTAAATGCCTTGGTGGTCCCTTTACAACAATACTGTCCTTCTTGAAATTGTTCCTCTGTAACCTAAATGGGTGATTCAAGGGCAAAAAGCATCAATGACAATCAAAGTAACAAATCTTCCCCCGAAGTTCAGACGGAAACAATCTGTGTCCTTCGCACATATCGGGCATGTCAACCTTCCATGACAACTCAACCAGAAAAAAATACCGTATGCCGGGAAAATCGTGGATCGACCACAGATACACACTCGAAGATTGAATTTTACTTCTGGTCATAGTCATATGCTTCAACTCCTTTCCACAATTGTTCAACTCTTCAATTAAGGGCTTCAGCATCACATTTATTCGTGTTCTAGGATGCTCTGGACCGGGTATAATGAGACACAAGAACATAAATTCATATTTCATACAAAACGAAGGTGGAAGGTTGTATGGAATAGCAAACATAGGCCAACAAGAGTACGACGATGCGGTTACATTGAAAGGCGTGAATCCATCTGTTGCCAACCCGATGCAAACATTCCTTGCATCACTAGCAAAGTCTGCATCAAAATCATCTAGAGCCTTCCATGCCTCACCATCAGATGGGTGCACCATTACTTGATTATTCTCACGTACACCTTCTTTATGCCATCGCATATGTCTAGCGGTTTTCTTTGAGAGAAACAATCGTTTCACCGAGGTGTAAGGGGCATGCAACGAAGTTGCTTATGAGCAACCTCTATCGTCACCTTCTCTCTGTCTTCATTTACGACCTCTATGAATCTCGGTTTACCACATTTTAAGCATTTCACCTCATTACTATGTTCTTTCCAGAACAGCATACAATTATCTCGGCACACATCAATCTTCTCATACTCCATACCGAGAGCAGAAAGCATTTTCTTTGACTGTTACATGTCTTTCGGCACCTTATGGTTCTTAGGAAGGATATCGCTGATCAGATTCAAGAGCTCCTTATAACAATTGTTTGAAAATGCAAACTTTGACTTAATAGCCATAATACGAGTCACGAAAGCGAGAACGCTTACGGTAGTGTGCTCATGCAATGGCTCTTCTGAAGCTCGAAGGATGTCGAAAAACTTTTGAACCTCCGGTGTTGGAGGATCCTCAGGGTTTGATTCAAACTTCGGTCGTATAGCATCAAGCATCTCATCCATCCTATCATCAGCAACGCTATCATCTTCTTCTTTCACTACTAATACCATTTTTTCACGGCCTGTCTCGCCGTGAAAAGACCAAACTTCATAACCTGGCACGAAACCATATATGCAAATATGCAATGACAACATCCTCTGTCTTGCCACGAGAATTTCTGCACTTCATGCATGGGCACCTCGCGCTAGTGTTTGTTGTCAAAGCGAATGCACGATCAACAAATTTCTCAGCGTTGATTACCCACTCCCCCTCATGTGAGTTCCACTTTTCATCTAACACTATACATCCACCGTCGGTCGTCCCTCAGCCATTCTATAGGCAAAACATTCATTCAATCGAGAATACATCATAAGTACCACGGGCCTATGTCTATAGGAAAAGATAGGTCCTAAACCCACCCAAGAGTGACCGACAAAACGTGGTATTTATGACGAGCCATGAGTCCAAACGAAATTTCATCAGCATAACCCCGCTGTTCTCCAATTGCACGCCTGATAGGGTGCAATGGAGAACAACAAGGTTATGTTACTGGAAATCCCATTCGGACTCATGACTCATCATAAAACCACGCTCTGTCCCCACTCTGAGGCTGTCCAAAAAGGGACAATTCGCGACCTACACATCTCACACGCATGACACGTGTGAGACATGTTGGTCCGAAACGGGTGACGCATAGGTTTCATTACACTATCTACGTTGTTGTCAAATAAAAAATGCATACGAAAAGAAATATATATAATAAAGTATATATATAATATACTAATCACCATAATGAATCATCAACAAACCAGAAATTAACACAAGAATATAATTAAGATCTATATAATAGCACATCTCATAGTAAACCACTTGTAAAAGCATAAAATTAATTGACCTTTTGTTTTTATTTAATTACTTTGTGAATGCTACTTTACTCTTGGTAATTACCAACTACTTGTGACATGTGCATACCAATTAACGTCATTGTGAGCAAAAATGAAACAATTATTCATTATATCACATATTATAACAAACATACGTGTCTATAATACAAGCAATCTCCGACCATACGACAAAATCGTTGCAAACCTAGAGCAATCATTGCAATCAGAAAGAAAAATTCACAAATCAAAAGTGAATAAAATTCTTAAAAGGAAAAAATTACTTGACAGCGATGGATCGGAGGTCGTCGGGTGGCAGAGGTCGACGGGGGGGGGGGCAACGGGCACCGGCTGAACATCACATATGAATCGAAGCATATTAATACATGAAGAAATTTTTTAACATAACAACATATTGCATATAAACACCACATGTATATTCACAATTCAATTCAATTCAAATAATCCCAACATGTGACATCTCAAATTCTCAGCCCAATTCAATTCAATTCAAATAAGCCATAGCATATTCTCAGCCCACATTCTCAACATATATTGCAAATTGATATTGTCATCCCAAATTGACATTCTTAGCCCAAATTGACATGCTCTCTCCAATTCACAATTCAATTCAATTCAAATCAGCCACAACATATATTCCTAGCCCACATTCTCGACATATTCCAAATTGACATGCATCTCAGCCCAAATTCACAAATATCCATACCGGTGTGGTGGAGACGGTGACGCCGACGGGCTTCGACGGGACCGGCGGACAGGCGGAGGGTCGACGGGTGGCGGACAGTGGAGGCGCGGTGGGTGGCCGGTGGGTGGCGCGGTGGTGGCCGGGGCGGCGGTGCCGGTAGGAGGCGGGCGGCTGGGCGGTGGCGAGGGTGGAAGGCGGCGGCGCGGGAGGGGATAGTGGAGGCGCGGTGGGTGGCGCGCGGCGGTGGCCGTGGCGGCGGTGCCGGTCGGTGGCGGGCCGGTGGTGGGCGGCCAGGCGGTGGTGGGGCCGGGCGGCGCAGCGCAGGCAGGAGGTGGTGGCGACGGCGGGAGGCAACGGGGAGGCGGGCGGGCGGGATGCGGCCGGGAGGCGCGGCGGCGGGGGAGGCGGCGGGGCGGGAGGCGAGATGGGCCGGCCGGGCTGTGGGCGCGGGCGTATTGGGAGATTAGGTCTCCCTGTACGCGCGCGCAGTTGGGGAATAAATCCCCTAACTTCCGTCGGCCTCTAGGAGCCGACGGAAGTTATTTAACTTCCGTCGACTTTCCCAAATGCCGACGGAAGTTAAATTGGCCGACGAAAATGTTCTGTTTTGTTGTAGTGTGGGGCCTTAGTTTTCTGGGTTTCCATCGCTCCTTGGATGGTTTTACAAAAACAAACTAGTTCACACCCGATTGTCCTGACATCAGTGTTCAAAACGATGGCCTTAGGCAAGCGCCTAGGGCATTAGACACAAGGCGCCACCCCAGCACCGCGTGGAGGGGTTGGCGGTCGGCTAGGTGGGCAGGGAACCTAGGCGAGTCAATCGCACCCTGGGCGATTGACCGCAGCGCCTAGGCACCCTAGAGGCAGCAATGACTAGGATACAAGACGCGTGTTCAGGGGAAAGAGCAAATTTCTACATGCTCTAGGGTTTGTGAGTTACCCAACAACTCCAGCGTCGCCACCGCTTCAACCATGCTTCGTCGTACTCCGGTGTCGCTCGCCGCATGTCGGTGCCATTCTCTAGGCCTCACGCCGCGCTGTGTGCTGTGATCCGACCCCCCGGCCCCACGCATCGAGCTCTGGCCAAGCCGTCGAGGCTGCGACGCCGCGCTCTAGCAGAAGCAGTCCATTGGCTATCCGGCTCTGCACAGACCTAGCCTCTAAAACAGAAACTTTGAACCAAGAAGACCTAGCTGCATGAAAACTGAGTAAAGAAAGGAAATGGTGCATAGACCTAGTCACCGTCCGACTAGCGCCTACTCGAACACTACCTAGCATCACATCCTATTTTTGTTGTGGCTGGCATGTTTAAGAAATTAAGCAATTAACACAAAGGGTTATACAAGTTTGGTTCTCTAATTGAATAATAGGCATACATCCTATGTTGAGTATGTATCTAGTGTTGAATATAAGGTATTCGATACCTATACCCATCAGAAGGGGCTAGTATTTATAGGTAAAATTTCACGAAGAAATACGAATATGACCCCTGCGTACAACCGATTATGTTGATTAATTTATAAAGTTACATAGGAGTTAGAATGTAATACACCATATGAACACAAATATTCATTAGTACAACTAAGTCCAAAGTCAATTGTCTTCCTAATGTTCAGATCCTTAGCTTTAAATGCCCGTCTTGTCAAAGGGGCGGGGGCCCTAGCTTAGGCCCCTATTTCAAGGTGGCTTTTCTCCTTGGGCCTTTAGTTTTGAAGGAGAGGCTTTTGGAAACCAAACTCCAAGAGACTCGGTTGCTTTGGCCTTGAGCGAAGGTTTAGCCTTCTAAGGCCTTTCGAGGCCTTTGGTGATAGTGGTCATATTTTCTTCCAACGGTATTAATATAGTAAAAATAGTTACAAGATTATGACCTAGAGGGTATAATTTAGAAAAAAACAAAACACACCAATATAGGCTAGCATCTCGAAAACAATTTAAAGCGATATCACTAGCACCAAGATGACCACTGCAAAGCGAGATTGACCAATCACTCGAAGGAGAGATAGAAACACTTGTATACAAGGTTTTCACCTAAGAGTCACACCGAGGAGGGTGTAAAGTCCTCCCCGTCACTAAAGATGACTTTAGTGATAGGTAACATTGGTTACCCATCACTAAAAGGAGGCATGACTGCAACGGAGGGGAACTGGAGAGACCCTTTAATGAAGGGTATTTACCCATCATTAATGATAGGGCTTTACTGACGTGATAAGGGTGACGGGGGACATGACTGTCACAACTATACATTATGATCCGTCACTAATGATGTTTCTGTGGCAGCGGGCGATGCACTGCCGGAATCCATTGACTGGATGAAGAAGGGGACGGCCCCGCCATCAGATTTGTGGGTAGCATCTGTTGTGTTCCTGTTCTTTCTTCATTGTGTTTCTACATGGTATTACATTTCTTTCTTCATTGCGTATATATCCTTTTGATGGGTACATGTGAATCATTTTGTGGATATTACATGGGATTATCAAGAAATTATTGGCTGGCTTACAACAGTTCATAGACCAGTTGTATTATCTTGATTTCTTTGCTGGTTTTTGCCTTTTATATTGTCCATTGCACAGATAAACTTGTTGTTGTGGCGCATTATATAATTGGTCAAAAATTCTATGCCATGTTGTATGAATGACAAATTATGATATCCTATTAGTGCGCATGAATTTCACATAAATGAGGGATATTTCAGTCATTATACACAACAATAAATGCTTTAGCCATTTTTTTACCCCTTGGATCCAACATGGATTGACTAAAATTTTAGCCCTTTTTAGTCATTTTGCTTTAGCCCTTTGGATCCAAACAGGCTCTAAGTTGATCTCTTATCATAATTCATACCTAGTCTATTTCATCCTTGTACATTCTGTTTATGCCCTTTTCCTATTTATAGCAATGTTATTAAATCAACTATTTAAGGCACTTGATACATAGAAACTTGATATTTCATCCTTCTACATTCGGTTATACCCTTTTTCCTATTTATAGCAATGTTATTAAATCAGCTATTTAAGGCACTTGATACATAGAGATCTCACATTTGCTTTTGCTCATAATGATTAAACGTGGTTGCTTGATTTTATTTTAGTGAGAATGAGAAAAGATGGTCGTGTGTATTTTGAGATATTACACACATGTCAACAAAGGTAACGTTGATATATGTCAATCTCTATTTTAAAGCTCAATCCTTTTATACAATCGTGTGTAATAAATATGTATATGTACAGGAACACAACCAGCAGATTACGACCATAGTAAGAAGAAAGGAACAAAAAAGCGATAATATTGTGCGAGAAGAGAAAGGAAAGAAACCAGCGAGCAAAGATAAAAGAGAATTAAAATGCAACGTTATTACATGGCACGAAAGGATTTGAATCATCACTAGATATTTCAGGTACGATATGTCATCCCAACGCTACCTTACTACATATAGACAACATACTGTATGAATTAAATAATATTGTTCAAAGTTTAACATCACAGATATTATTCGTCACTACACTAACAATCATATCAGAGGGTATTCAACACTATTGCAAGAATGGATAATTGTACGAGATAAAAAATGTTGTCCCCCTCAGGTACTTCCATAAAACAATACATCAATTTTAAACTTCATTGTAGATACAATGCATAGAGAGAAGATTCTATAATACTATAAAAAATTGATATGTTGTAGGTATTCTATCACCATATGGGAGAGGGTTTTCAAGATTTGTGCAACATCCTGCATAGAAGACAAGAAAATAATGAACATGACGAACCATTGATGTGGTGCGAAATAGAGAAGAGAGGAACAAGAAAAGACGAGACTATTATGCAAGAAAAAAGCTGAAGAAACCAACGAGCAAAGGAGGACATATTAAAAAGCGACGTGAATACAACACACGAAAGAATTCTATTGCATCACCAACTATTTCATGTGGGTATATCAGCCGGGCTACCTTACTACGTATGAAGAACCATGGTGAAGACCATGAGTTCATGTCTCTCAGATGATGAGTGATTGTTAAAGAAGAGATGATGAAGAAGCTCAAAGGAGAGGCACTTCGAAGGGAAATTCTGAGGAGGTCATATCTGGCGTGACCAGTGTGACAGGTATACGAACGGACAATCAATGAGTGGAGGAGCTGTGGAATCGTAGGTGGTCCAATCTGGGTACATGATGCAAGGACCAAGTGGTGTGGGCGTTGGTGATATGACTCAGGTAACACGGACAAGCGATTGTTGGGTTGAGCGGAGAGCTACTGGGTTATGGTGGTCTAATCTAGGTACGGTTGCAAGGGTGACAAGAGCTTGTCGGTTTTCGGCTCAAAATGTCAGATCAAAACTTTAAATGTCACGAAAGTAATCGCAAATATGAGTTTATTTTTTAGCATTGTAATCATTGTAATTAGTATTTTTATGTTTTTATTTTTAGTATGAAAAAATACCTAAAGGGTATTTTAGGAATACTTGTTTTATTTTTTGTAAATAATTCTAAGGGTACTTTGGAGTTCTTGTAAGGGCGCCTATAAAAACCCCAACCATAAGAATATTCAGATTTTTGAACCCATTTTTCTGAAATTATGATTAATCACAAAAAATTGGTTTAATTTTTTTCTCTCGTACCGTATTGGTGGGGCCGCCATGTTCTTCGTCCATGCGGTGCGCCATCACCTTAGGGATGGATATGGATGTC
>JAAALK010000288.1:4761553-4776974 GCA_019279435.1 Zizania palustris | reverse complement strand
AGCTTGGCCACGGGAATGGAACCCTCGCCGGAGAAGAAAGGAAACCCTCGGTTTCCTTCCATCTGGCCACCGCCGGTGACCCTATAAATACCCCTCTGATCACCGCACTTCGACCACACCCTTAACGCCCAAGCCGAAGCACTCTCGAGCACCCTGCTCCATTCTTCGGTTTCCTCCTCTGTTCCAACTCCGGCGAGCCATCGCCGCCGATCCCGACCACCACCGCCCTAGCCGACGCCACCGTTGTGATCACCAGACACCACCCGTCCTCGGTCGCCCCTCGGTTGGCGTGTAACCCGCCGGAACACCGTCGCCGACGACCACCCGAGAAGACCTCGTCGTCTACCCTCGCCGTCGTCGCCACCCGTCCCTCATCTTCGCCGCTGAAGGTATCATCATGACCCCACTCACCTCCGCATTCCATTTTTGGCCCTAGCTTGGCACGTAGGCGCTCGCCGCCGCCGCTGCCACCGCGCCCGAGGCCTCGCCGTCGCCGGAGACGAAGGGTACTCGAGCCCTTAGCGCATGCCGTGCCGGACGAGCCCCTGGCCCTCCGATCCAGATCGGAGGGCTAGGATTAAATCCATTCGGGATCTAATCTGAGCCCTGGGATCTGGTCAAAGCGGTATCGCTCGCTCACGACCGTTGATCGCAACTTAAACTCCCGAAGCGATCTGGTGCGTCCACGCGTACCCGTTCGCCATGTTTTAATCTGGGCCGTTGAAACTCATTTAAAACCCCCGCCTCGCATCTGGCCGCTGGATCCAGATCCAACGGTCCAGATCGCTCGGGTCCACGCGCATAGTCACGGGTTCACGGTGAACCTGGTTCACCGTGGACCAGGGACTGTTTTTAGTTTAAATAAAATCCAGAAAATTGATTTAAACTTTGAAAATTCATATCTTGCTCAATTTAACTCCAAATTTCACCATTCAAATTTTGCTAGAACCAGAATAATATTCTCTACACATTAATGCAATAAAAACAGTATGTTTCTGTTACCCAAAATATTATTAATAAATAAATGAATAAAAATCCCTTAGGGATTAAAATTAATAATACAGAAAATAAATTGGGAAAAATCCTAAAGTGTTAAACTTTACTGTTTTATACAAAACTCAGAATATTAAAATATTACTTCACATAAAAAAAAACACCCACAAACTATGTAAGTTCTTTTGTTTGGTGAATTTTATCTGTTTTATTGAATGTGTTGTTTATTTTTCCGTATCGAGAAGACTACGAGTTCGTCGAGGAGCAGGAGTTCTACCCCGAGGTTCCTCCATCCCCATTTGCTGAGCAAGGCAAGTCATCGACCATCTCTGTGGAAACAGTTGATCATATTGAGCCCATGTTTTTATAAATTATCGCTATAACTCATAGGTTAATATTGCATTAGTCAAACATCAAGCCCTACACTTATATTTATTGGATCCCCGTCCTTGTGTGCAAACCCAAGCCATGCTTATTGAGCCTTAACTCCTTGTCACTCTACAAATATTATATTAGCTAGTGCCCAATGTACCGGCACAACCGCTATAGGATATAAAGAATGAGTCGTAGATAGCTGGATTCTGTTATATGAAGTTCCCCGTTATTCTCGTCTCTGGATTCTGTTTGAGTTGGCTAAGTTATAAGTATGGTGGGTTCCGGGTGCAAGCTCGGGTTTGGTATGTCGCACCCGGGGCACTATAAGGACCGGTCTGCGGGATCTGTTGCAAAGAACTTCCGTACCTACCACAAGTCTAATGGGTAAGTCCTAACCGGAAGTATGGAACACCCCGACTCTCTGCACCATAGTGGAGGGGGCAAGGGGCAAGCCCTCAGGGCGCCTTGTACCAAAGAAGGCTCAAGGGGGGGTATGGTGAGGCATCGACGCGTCGGGGCACCATATGAAACCTATAAGAGGGTGTTGCTGAGTCGGGGAGGACTATATGGAAGGTTTTGGCACGAGTTCCCGTGAAATGGGTCATCTCGTTACACCTCGGTGTAAGTGATGAGTGCGTGCCTTGTGGGTACAGTGGTACATCTCTGATCAGAGTAAAATCAATCTTTTCGAAAAGCCGAGCCCACGGTCAAGGGCGGGTTGTGCGACTACTCGCAGTTAGTTTACAGTTGTTTGAATGGATGAGTTATTCATGGCATGTAAGGACTGTTGTGCGGGGAGGTAAAACGTACTCCTCGAGTTAGAAGATGATGATGATGCATTCACATGTTTACTTTTCCGTACAAATAAAAATGCTCACATTAAATGCTTTACAAATATGCTGCTTCCGCTAAACTAGCCACTATCTCCCTTGTTATTATCTTGCATTTATAATTGCATTCGGTGGCTTGCTGAGTACATCTGTACTCACCCCGTTGACTTACACCATCAGAGCCAGTCTACTACGAGGAGGATGAAGGTCTGGAGTAGCGACCCAGTCAAGGCGAGACTGGAAGAAGGCGTTCATCTAGGACCCTTGATTTTATTAGTTTCTCTTCACTTTCATTCACTTTTGTATTAATGCGGTCTACGAACCGTGGATGATTGCCCGTATTGTACGTGGTCGCTTGATGAACGTCTTGTTTTATTGATTTTCGATAGAATTTCAATAAAGTCCTGATTTATTAAATCGGGGCGCGACACCTTCTTTCTTACAAAAACAGGGTTGGCCAACCACTCGGTATGGGCCACTTCCCTGATAATGCCAGCTTTTAATAATTTTTCCACTTCGGCCTTGGCTAAATTTGCTCTTTCTGTTGATAGCTTTCGGAGCCCCTGGCGCACTGGCTTGGCCTTCGGGTTGACGAGCAGACTGTGCTCGATGATGCTTCGGTCGACCCCCGTGATATCTTCGTCGGTCCAAGCAAACATGTCTAGATTCTTCTTGACGACTTCTTCTAATGAGGCGGTTATCTCCGGAGATAGCCCCTTGCCGAATTTTATTGGGTATTCTTTGCCGTCTTCTGAGATTATTCTTGTCTCGACATCACCCTCCGGGCTTGGTTTGAGCGAGGATCCCTTCGGGGGGCTCAAGGCTTCTGGTACTTCTTTGGCGCTCTCCGCCACATTATGCACTTGTCGAGGGTCCAATGGTTGCCCGTGGCCATATTCTGTCCTTCTGGCTACAGCTTGGTCTCCTGAAATAGTGAGCACTCCACCTTGTGTGGGCATTTTGAGACAAAGGTAGTTGTGATGCGCTATAGCCCCGAATTGGTTTAACATCCCTCGTCCGAAGATAGCATTGTAGGCGTAGGGGGCATCCACCACGTCGAAAATCACCTCCTCTACTCGGGCCAGCGGCCCCTCTCCGAAGGCAACCTCGAGGCCTATTTGGCCGAGGGCATCGAGAGGCGGTCCTGAGAAGCCTTGAAGTGGCCGGGCTGCAGGGAGTAGATGCTTCCGGGGTATACACATCTGGTCGAAGGCTTGGACGAAGAGTATGTCTGCGGAGCTTCCACCGTCCACCAGGATCCTCCGAACATCAGCTCCTGCTATATCGGCAGAGATGACTAATGGGTCAGCATGGGGAAACTTCACCCCTACTGCATCGCTGGCTGTGAATGAGATGGGTACACGGGACCATTCTGGCATCCCTTCAGCGGAACTTGAAGTCCCAATGTGCCCAACTTCGCGGACGTACTCGCGGCGCTGTCTCTTGGACATGCTGCCGAGGGTCCCTCCTCCGGAGATGGGTAGGACCACTCTCTTGCCGCGGTCTTGTGGATCTTCGTGCCTTGGTGGTGGCATAATACTGGCCACCGGTAGCCGTATGGGGGCTTCGAGGGCACCGGCTCGGGCCACAGCTTGAACAGGCTCTGATCGTGCCGTAGGTGGAGCCCGGTCCGAAGTACCCCTCCTGGTATTTCGGTCAATGTATTCACCCCGAAGGGTCAATATCGTCTTGCAGTCCTTCGTGTCATGGCTTCTATTGTCGCCATGCACGCAGCAAAAATGACTCTGGCGCCTTCCAGGCACCCTTTCTTGAGGTACTGACGGCCCAGCCTTGAAATTTTTTACCTGCTGGAAACTGGCAGGTGCCTTCGAAGCTGAAGGTGCAATGTTTAGTACTTCCGAACGGAAATGCTTTTTTCCTCGCCTATACTCGCTAGGGCGGCTGTCTTGTGTAGGTTGTGGTGGAGCGGTGGCCTCTGGCTCCCTTTTGACTTCCCGGAGGGTGGGTAGTGCTGCCTCAGCTCGCCGAAGGCATCCTTCCTCTGCCTTGGCATATTGCTCGAAGTATGCCATGAGCTGTGCTACGGATGTTACCGGCTTCCGATGGAGTTTGCTGAGGAGGTCGGGGTTCAACACCCCTTCTCGGGCAGCATCAACTACCGAAGAGGTAGTAAGGCCCTTGATCTGTGACTTGGTGTGGGCGAAGCGTGTGAAGTACTCTCGGAGGGTTTCTCCCTCCCGCTGCTTTACCTGGAACAAACTTCCCGTGGACATTGGGGCCACGAAAGTGCCTTGGAAGTTGCTCACGAACTTCTTTTTGAGTAGCTCCCATGACTTGATTGATCCTGGTTTTAGGGACCAGAACCACCGGAGCGCCACACCTTCGAGAGCGAGTGGGAAGCATTTTGCCATGGTGCTTCGTACCCCTCCGCTTGCTTCTATAGCTAGGGCGTACGAGCGGGCGAACTCTCCGGGGTCCGACCCCCCGGAGTACTTGTGCAGCTTCGAGGCTTTGAACTTGGGGTCGAAAGGCACTCTCTGCAGATCAGGGTGCAATGGAGACTCATTGTCGAAGGACGCATTCTCGGCCTCCTCTTGGACTTGTATAACTTCTGGGGGGTTGCGGGCTCCATCGTCTTGAGGCCCCCTTGGAGTTTCGGTGGAAGCTTGAGTGCGGAGTCTGTCGGCAGCCTCCTGCCTCCATCTGGATACCTCCTCCTGAAGCCTGGCTAGCTGCGTAGCCTCGGTTTCGGGAGGGCCTTCGTCTTCGTCGGAGGGAACTTCAGGGTCTTGGCTTGCTGCGTAGTCGGTCTGAAGCATCGTAGGGGGGGGAGAGGGCCCCGGGGCGCTCGACGCCCATCGGTTCCGGCAGGAACCGTCGGATTAGCTGAGGGTCCGGCTCCGTTGGTCCGAGGGGACCTTCGAAGGGGACCTGTAGCTTGACCACGCTTCGGAGGCATGGTTAGTCGATGAGGTGTTTTGGAAATGGAAGACTTCGAACGACTCGAGGGGGTCGAGGGAAGGCCTTCGGGCTGCACTAAGAAGTCCTTAACTGAAGGGTGCGCGGAATCTCAGGATTCCGAGGCTCCCCCCGTAAGTTTCCTTCAGAGTGCAGTCAGCAGTAGAGAACAAGCTTTTAGAACTGTTTCCCCACGGACGGCGCCAACTGTTGGCGTAAAAGTTACACCAACAGGTTCTTAGTAGTTAAGAACAAACAAACAAGAGGTTTGTGCTTTTAGGACAAACTTGAGCCTCCGTAAAGGATAACAACTCAAGAGGTCCGAATATATGTGTTTGAACCACTGGTTCTGGATCCTTCTTACAAGGTACAATGGGGGGTATTTATAGGGAAAAAAGGTTTAAGGAATAGACCTATTTACCCTTATATTACAAATGACCTCCAGTATTATAAACAAGGTTATACACGGCAAAGTGCTGTAGGGTAGATGGATAAGCAGGGCATCCAATCAGTCACGTCTTCCTGTTTCGAAGCCTCCTCCTTCCCTTCGGAGGGTCCTTCGAGATTTTGCATAGTGACACCCTTCGATCGTGCTGACGTATGCTTCGAGCATTATTCAGCCATCTTCGGGATCTTCTTGGAGCCCTCGGAGGATTAACCTTTAAGTCCTGGGAATGAAGTAATTTCCCCCAACACCTGGCATGCTCCACCGCAAGCTGTGCCTCGCCCTTGCGCCGATCTTGGAGGTAGCGTGCCGGCGAGCTAGCTAGTCTTGCTTCCTGCTAGGTTAGAGATACAGGAAGAAAAAAGGAATGGGCAAAGAGGCTGTCCAGGCCGGCCTGAGCCCATCCGCGCGGCTAACTAGCCCAAGCGTGTGGAGCACAACGGCCCACAGCGCTCGGCGCCCTTGTTTCTCGTGGCCGTCCGTGCCGTAGCGCCCTCACCGTGTTGCACCTCCAGACTCCAGTGTGTCGTTCTTCGTACTATTCATGGCTCATGCCACTCACTACTAAACCCTAACTCCGTAGAAATTAAAGTAGTAGTAACACATATCTGTAACTTAGCTAGCTACACCCTCAGATACATGCAGGCTTTAGTTATTACGCGTAATTATCTGCAAGCTACATATTGTATCTGCTAACTTACTCCCTTGCACCAGTTCGACACTGAAGCTAGCTCAGAAGTGTAGAACATGCATGTTCTGCAAATCGAATCAATTAATTGTTAGTGGGGCATAGATCGATAAAGATATCAAATGCATGATGAGTAGATTTGATCAAAATAAGTTCACGCAAGGCAGAAATAAAGCTGATCGGATTAGCTAGAGAGATGCATGAGATGACCCCAGGCCTGGCCCCTCGTGGAAAATCTGTCTGCCCGAACGTCGCAATGCTCTCGATGACTCCATCTCACATGAGGCCACCACATTCATGAATGCATGATGCATCTTCTTAGCAGTTAGCACGCACGTACTTTGTTAGTTTGTTAATCGATGAGCTGAGGCCATCATGTGCACTGTGCATGCATGCTACTTGGATCCATGGCTGGATTCTCAATTTCTCGCTCAGATTAATATGCCCGAGAGAGTCAGATCGATGACGACTGTTCTTCTTGCTTATGATCTAGTTACTGAGGTGCACAATTTGATTGCGACAAGTGTGAGATGAGGACAACAATGGAGGCTAGCTGCCACTGTGAAGCACATGACCCTGACCTCGCACTGAACCGGGCCATGCATGACTGACCAGCGAAAGATGGAGCGAGCAGCATAGCATATGCAATGCAATGCAAGCTGGAAAGAGACGGGTAGACACTAGACAGACGAATGGCGCCTAGCTAGGCAGTGGCAGAGCGAGAGAGATGCCTTTCCGGTTCCGAATCTCATCTCTGAATTGAAGCAGACGATCCCGATCGATCGAGACATCGAGTACGTACGTACGCATAGCCGTATAGGTATAGCAGCTGATGTGACCCAACCTGGAGCAGTGTAGCGGGGTTAGCCTATAGCTTGGTTCCCCTCGCCTTCAATTCGCCTACCTTGGTTACGTTACCTACCAGAATTTTACTGCTCGCACGAGAATACGAGATGGCACGATCCATGGCTCCAGGCATCCAGCCGGCCGGCAAAGGCGAGGAGGACACGTACATGACGGATTGCGCTCGTACGGGTTTCAGTCTTGCCTTGCTCATGCGTGTATGGGCAGAGAAAACTTCCAGGTCTCTTCAGAGTTCAGAAAGATTCAGATTTCAGAAACAGCGAGATGCTCGAGCCGACCTGCAGACAGTACGTGCGGTCGTGCGCCAAGAACGCAAGAGCTAGCTACTATATATTTTAGGGTTCTGCTACATTCAGATGGGCGCGGGCGGCTGGATGACTGGATCGACGAAGTCACGCAAGTGGCCTATGGCTAGTCACCGGCATGCACTCGCGCACGCAGGTGTACGTGTCGTCTCTGCACCGGAAGTTGAGTAGATGCAAAGCTGCAGCTTGCATGGAGGAGTGGTGGAAGGAGAAGAAGCTAGCAGAAGGCTCCGTGCTGCAGGGCATGGCCGGTGAAGGGACAGGTCAGTACGTACGGCGGATACGCCGAGACTGACGAGCCGGCTGCTGGCCGGCCGGCGTCGGCGTCGCTTCCATCTCAATCCCAAGCTAGGTTTTGGTTTCAGACCTCCGTCTTCTTCAATCTTCCTCATGCAACTGGTTGGTTGGCTGGCCAATTATTTGCACTGGCCATTGATCGAGCTAGCTGCCAACTGCCATTGGGGTTGGTCACGCTCAGATCCTTGTGGTCGGTCCGATAAATGGAGCAACGCACAGCTAGTTGATGAAATGGAAGGTCTCATGATGTGATGGATGCACAGCCTCGCCTAGCTGCAATTGCTCATGTGTACTGTGCTGTGTGCTGCCATGCAGTGCGGGGTACGCTAGCCATGCATGCATGCATGCGTTTGATTCAAAGCTCGCAAAAGCAGGAGACCAGCACGATTCGTTTCAGGAGACGTGATGTGGCATCTGTCGCTTGGAACGAAGTTGAATCTGTGTCGAATTAGCATGCAGTTGATCGAAGCATCCAGGCTATCTAACCAAAGATGCATTGTATATGCATGGTGATCAAAAGTTGAAGCTTCAAAATCTGATCGGAAATAAACGTGCTCGCCGGTGAAAGTGTACTAATGGCTCCACAACGTACACAAGAAACCACGTTTACCTCACCGTCCCAAAAATATATATATACTTACGTTAATTTCACCTTTATCAAAAAAAACTTCTTTAATTTCCATGTGGTTTGATTTAGGATTCTTTTAGTCCGTCAAATTTAACTTTAATATAATTTAAATCTACCTGATGTTGTGAATATGCTGTGCATATTTAACTGAACTATATTTATAAGGATTTTGAGTCAAATAAAAGAGATTTCCTGGATTTTTGACTCAAAAGAGATAAACACAAAATGACGGAGTTCTAGTCAAACAAGTCTATTAAAGTATCACTCTAATACAATGTTTAAAAATTCTTATACTTATAACGTGACAATTATTATGATTTATCTCTGTTGTTTTTTCATGCAAGAGTTTTTTCCTTGTAAATCTTTAATTTTCCCAGTATTTTACCTATATATGTTTATATCCTACCAAATTTAAACAAAAAATGAAAATTAAATCACTTTATTTTTATTAAACAAACTTTATATTTAATATGAATCTTGGACTTGGAATTTTACCAAACATGCACTATATTACCTATTTTAGTTTGCAAATAAACAAATTTTATTCTTTTAATATCTCTTATATATCCACTACTAATACTAATTTATTATTACTGATAATTATTTTTCATTTTACTTCCACTATTAGTTTATTAATTTTAACTAAAAACGAGTAGATAGTATAAGGTTTTTTACTATACTTCATTTTGTATAATGCCGATTGACATTGGCAAACATGCATGGCCAAAATCTATCAGTGTCTGCACCAGATCTACTATACGTGTCGGAGACAAAAGAGACCCCACGATGGGAACAAGATTATTCTACGATCGAATAAGCCACTTTGACTAACATATGTTCTGTTTGGTTTGGTTTTCGAAAACAGCTTTTGTTTTCCGGAAGCAAAAGTCAAATCAAAGGATATATTTCTAACCAACAATTTTTAGTAAAAGCAGTTTTGGGTGCAGTGTAAATGTGAAAGCTCCTTCGGACCTGTTTTCTGTGGTATTTGGCTTTTAGCTTCGCAACCATACAAAATTTCATAAATTGACATTTTAAATTTCATACAACCATACAAATTCTATAAATTGACATTTCAAATTTCATACAACCATACAAAATTTCATAAATTGACATTTCAAATTTCATACAACCGTACAAAATTTCATAAATTGACATTTCAAATTTCATACAACCGTATAAAATTTCATAAATTGACATTTCAAATTTTATACAAACATACAAAATTTCATAAATTGACATTTCAAATTTCATACAACCATACAAAATTTCATAAATTGAATTTTTACACAGCTCACAGCTCAAAACAGTTTCACAGTCGTTTCAGCCAAACGACTTTCAGCTTTCTTACAGCTAACATCCCACAACAGTTTTTTCACAGCTCACAACAGTTTTTTTCCACAGCCGCAACTCAACCAAACACACCCTATATACCTTACGCTTGGCTCTGTCCGGTACTCAAGTCGATCTGCCTCTGTAAATGTTAACCATGCATAATTTTCAAGCTAATCGTAATTATTGGTCTATACCATTTGGTTATCATCATTTTGGCACCATCGGTGTGTACATAACAACGGTGGTATCCTGTGAGGTTACCCACAGTTAAGATTTAGTTATGCGTAAGAGGAAGTACGCGGACGAAACTCAATTATTGTTTTTAGATAGCTTCGGACCCCTCAAATGATAATAACCTTACTTCTGTATATGTAATATGAGATCAAGGATTTGCAATGACCTTAAGCATATGAAAACGTGTAAAACTGTATCAAAACATGCCTATAAAAGGTTCTCCCGAGCTTTTTATATACTGAAGGGATCGGGGGTTACAATTCAAGCTTTATGGGCCATGTTAATAACCATTTATAACTGAGAAAATAGTCAAGACGTGGACTATAACTTACGATATCTACTATATTGATTGAATAGTTATATGTCTAAACTTTATTGTCATCAATAAGGCGGTCTAGTTGTTGAATGCGACCGTACGAATACTGCCAGTCGGGTTATCCTCCTGAATGCAGGGCTCGAGAGCCTTAGACCTCCTATGTCTGCTAACTGTTGTATAATTGCTAATCTTTAATGCTTTAATGCTTTTTCTTACGACCGTTCTTCCACTCGGTCATCGTAATTAAACACACTAAAAAAGTACACTGAGGTCGTATTCCCGCCGTACAATCGGTAGCCGTTCAACAAATATTTTTTGGTAATACTTGGTGAGGACTACTAAATTCACCGTGCATGGTGCAAGTCTATACGATGCCACCGTGTGTAATTAGTGGAGGCCGGGCCGGAAATTTATGTGTTTTTTCGTGGGCAGAAGACAATCAGAGAACGTGAATTAAGTATGAAGAGATCAGGAGTTTTGTCTTATACAACTAAGACGTACGTGTGTAGCGGCCACTCGCCACTTGCTTCAAACTCGAGGGTTTATTTCTTGGCGAGTTTTGGCCCTCCCTAGCACAAAAACCAGAGACGTAGGCACGTGAGATATCCACCATAGACGGCTTGGCTTATCGATTCAATTACTTCTAAATTGGACTGTAACAGTTCGTTGTAGTTGGATCATATCTACCGGGTAATCGATTTGGTTACTACTAAATCGTAAATGCAAGTTTTTGTTAATCATGTATGGATAGTAATAGATGTAGATGCATATGACAGGTTTTGGATGATTATAGTGATGATGGTGGTAGCGGCGAACTAGAAGGATGAGGGGCTGAGACACCAATATAATGAACTCTAAAAGTAGCATGTGGTCGGTACTTGAAATTCTGACTAGATGCCACGTCAGCTTCAGTCGACACTTGAATCTGATAGGAGGCAGCATCTGGTACTTGAAGTGCCGACTAGAGCTGATGTGGCACCAGTCGGCACTTCAAGTGCTGACCGTATGCTACTTTTTTTACAAATTTTTCAAACGGACGTACGAATTTGATTTTTTTAAAAAATATATTATTTAAAAAACTGACAACAACGATATTGTGGTTAATTCTAAATTTAGACATTCGTGTGGATCGGATTTGGCTAACGATGACATTATTAAGGGGATACAGATCCTCTGTATCTACTGTTTAAAGATTAATACGTGGATACACTAAAATACAGAAATCATGTGGCTACAGTGAGCACTCCTGCTGTACTTGTTGGCACTGTAGCATTTTATTTTAGTTTTTAATCTGGGGCGTTTGTTGCTGATCGGATGGCTGAGATTAACCTCTCATGCATACTGTACCAAGTCCTGTAGTCCTGTGGTCCTGTGCACTTCAGTAGGACCCCAATCCTTGGTAAGGGCAGTGTACCGTGGAATGCTAAGGTAGTATTTGATTTGGTTTAGAGGAGGAATAAATTAGGATGATTTGGAACCATTTCGTTCGCCACAAAAAATTAGTACCACACGATTCAGTATCTATAGAGAATATTCAGTTTTTGAAAACAGTTTAGTTCCACTTGATTCCATCTCATCACTCGAACCAAATAGTAATATCATCCCATATCCCCATATCCGAGAACCATTCCGATCGTTTTTTTCGTACATAGAACCAAACACTACCTTAACGTCCGGTTGCGAACAAAAGCCAGAATTGCCATGGCAGCATGCAAACTTGCAAAGTAAACCGCACTGAGGACTGAACACCTGTGTGAGCACTCACACATACAGTCACACGGTCACGCACAGTCGCAGCTAGCCTACGCCGATATTAATTTTGACCACACATGCGAGTATATTAGTTCAGAGAGAGCTGCACTCCCAGTTGGTGATGCAGCTACTGACGACTGTGCCGGCGAGTGTGGTGTCGAGCAAGAAGAAGCCGGCACACACACGCACACACACGAGTAACACGACGTAAGTACGTCGCCTCATCTCCGTGTGTCCTCTCCTCTTCCTCCCCGCCTCGGCAAACAGGCCGCCGGTCGCTTCATCGGTCATCCCCATCCATCACCTTTTCCATCTTGCCTTTCTATTCTTCATTTCTTCTCCCCTCGCCATTAGCTGAAGTAGCTAAGTGCTGCTCAATCCACGCTCCAGCAACGGAAGAGATCTAGGTGGTAGCGGTTCGGTTCTCCGGTGATGGCGCCGCCCTGCATGGGGTGGAGCCGGCCGAGGCGGTGGAGCGGCGGATCCATGCTCGCCGTCGCGTGCCTCGCGGCGGTTGCCGTGGCCTCCCTTCAGCTGCTGTGCTGCCGCTGCGGCCTCGCCGCGTGCGGCGGGGACGACGTCATGCTCCGTTCCTCGGGTAAGCCAGCTAGCTAGCTAGCACACTCGTGAGCTGATCTTGGCAGCTGTTGCATATGCTCTTCGTGTGCAAAGATTCTGTCTGTACCAACTAAAAGTTGAGTTCTTTGGTGTTTTGGTGTACTAGCTTCGTTTCATTCTTGGTCGCATCTGGCTAAGTGAATGAATGGATTCAGTATCCATCAGTTAATTCGCAGATCTGAGAGAAGAACCGTTGGGATATATATATATATATGTTGATGCTGCTATGTTTTGATGCTACGAGGAGTTAACTCGTTTCAGTTTCATTTCGGTGAACAGATTTCGGGAGGATGGCAATTGCAGAGGCTCATTCCGATGACATGCCGGTGAGTTCTGCATCTCTCCTTGCTAAGAAAAGTAGAAAACTACTGTGTCACAGGCTAGGCATCTTGCATTGCTCATTTGCTCGTCGCTGGTAGTCTGCGTCAGCTAGCTGATAGCCTGATGCATTACATGTTGATGACGAGTCAAATCACACGACTGAAAACGATGAAAGTGATGAGGCAGAGATGTAAGATGTTAATGGTGATCTGCACAAGGGCCCGCCACCGTTGCTGGTCCGCCGGGACCAACACGAGCTGCTCGGCAGCGACTCCAAGGTTCTCACGACGACGGACGGCGGTGCGGTGGCCGGCCCGGCGGCCTTCGCCGGTTGAGCGAGCGAGCGGTTATGTATACATACGTCGCCACGTACTGACGCATGGCTGGTTGGTGTTCATGTGTGCGTGCAGGAGGAGGGTGGTCAGCACGTTCGCCGCCGGTTGCTGTCTGGAGGACTGGGGTCGCATCCGCCGCGGTGCACGTCCAAGTGCGGCAGCTGCAGCCCGTGCTCTCCTGTGCACGTGTCCGTGCCGCCGGGCGTTCTGGTCACCACGGAGTACTACCCGGAGGCGTGGCGGTGCAAATGCCGCAACCAGCTCTACATGCCGTGACGGCAACCTAGCCCCAGGCCCCCAGCACGCACGCACCGGGCGCGCGCGCCGGCTGGATAGGATGCATCGCATGGATCGGAGGCCGGCTACGCCGTCTCCATCTAACCGCACGAGACAGCGAGAGGGCGCCGCGCGGTGGAGGCGGATGCCGGGCGAGCCCGCCGAGCCTGCACCCTGCAGCGAGCGAGACAGGAGGTATGTGCGCCGGCCGTTGCATGTATTAGCATACCACCGTGGCACGGCGCGCGGCGCGCCTGCAGGGACCCAGGCGGCCTGCGTGCATCGGCGGCTTTTGCTCGGACCTACCACGAGGCGATGGCGCAGGCCGCAGGCCGCAGGCCGCGGCAGCGAGAAGAGGAAAGCTGCTGCTGCAGCAGGCGCCCTTTCATGTTATCTCTGTGTACAACACTCTCGGCTAGCTCTCTCGCTCGCTCGCCTGTGAAAACAGTACCCGTCTCTCTGTGCCATAGACCTCTTCTTTTCCTCACCGTACGGCTGGCTTCGGACAGCTACCGTACTTGGTGTTGGAGTTCACCTGTAATGAGATCCATCAGCTAATCTGATGGTATGTAATCATGTTGTATTCTGCAGCAGTCAGTCCGCCACCAGAAGCAGGTGATTTTACTGGGTTGCACGCAGAAGCAGGCCGAAGTGGGCACGGTTAACCTGCGGTTGCCAGATGGGCGTGCAGCAGCGAGCGTGCCGCCCGTGTCCGTGTTCACCTCACCCGAAGCGATAAAACCTGGCAAGCTCACGCTCGCCACAGTTGTTTTTGCTCCACGCGCGCGCGTGTGTGTTCGTCGTGAACCTAACTCCGGTGGGCGCCGACCAGTCCAACCATCAACAGTGTAGAGTGTAGACGGACAGTCACGCGGCCCGATACCGTGTCTGGTTTGTCCTTTTCACCAACAGTGTTATTGTTCCCTGTTTCCAATTTTTTAATAATACATTTTTATTCAAATGTTTCCGATCTGATGCGTGGATTTCGCAATTTGTACGAATAATATTGCCGATCTACGTCGATCGGCCATCAGCCGATGGTACGTCGCGATTAGTCTAAATTGGATGGTGCCAACATTCTCTCAGTGCTTGATACGTTGATCTGAGTTGATATAAATCAGCGTACTATCTAAATCGGCAAATCGATCGGTCAATTACCGACAGTGTCACTGTGTCAGTGCTTCCTGACATGAGTGGTAGCGGTCATGTCCAAACTCCAGATACTTGAGGGCTAGTTTAGCATGGCACATTGCTTAGCCCATGAAAATTATACGGGCCAATATCTGGGCTTTACCAAACGAAGAATCACTGGATTGTATGGGCCGATTGGGCAACTGGAGCTCATGTGCATTCCATCGATTTTTTTAAAAAAATAATATTTTTTTTTAAAAAATCAAATATCATTAAGTGGATTTCAGAATTTTCAAAAATAACATTCTGTCGGACTATGATTTGCCGATCTCGGTCAATCCGCCCTCGGTCTAATTGCTAGACACATCCTAGCTATTGGATCATTGCGCACAAAATCCTAGCCATCTGATCAGATTTCAATTATCCGTCTCTAAAACATGACAACGTATCCTATGCTCAAAAAGTTATGGTGCTCAAATGCACACATTAAATCTAGGCCAAGGATCTTTCATCCAACGGTGTCTAGCTATTTACGTTTACACCCTCCCACCCCCTCTTTTCTAGTGTAAAAAAATCTTTGGATAAGAGGAGGTGGGAGGGTGTAAACGCAAATAGCTGGACATCGTTGGATGAAAGATCTTTGGCCCAGATTTAATGTGTGCATTAAGCACCATAACTCTTTGAGCATAGGATACGTTGCCCTGAAACATAATGTGTTACTTGTTGAAATATTGCGGCGTATACTATATGAAACATTTA
>JAAALK010000288.1:4692984-4760553 GCA_019279435.1 Zizania palustris | reverse complement strand
TCTTGGCCTTCGGTTTGGGAGATGCATCGGAGTAGAGGGGAACACACGCCGGCTTTGTATAGTACTCCGTTGACAAGCTTGTAATTTCGAGCCCTTGCTTGCAATCTTCGGGCATCCTGACCTTTTGAAGAATCTATGCCACCTTGCAATATATTCATAATCGGAGCCCGCCAATCTGTAGCCGGGATGCACAGTATTTCTGCGGAGGGTAATTGACTAGCTGCAAGCTTCATTAGTTCTTCATAGAAGCACCCTCTAGGAGGTCCACTACTCCGGCTGCAGCTTTTGCCAGAATATCTGCAAGCTGATTATCTGCACGAGGAATAATTCGAACCGTGAATCCTTTGAATGCTGCTTTCAGCCTTGCTGATTTCTTCAAGGTATTGCGCTAGATGCGGGTTCTTTGCCTGAAAGCTCTTATCAACATGCCCTGCGACGACTTGGGAATCTGTCTTAATTATTATCCTTGCCGCTCCAAGTGCCTTTGCCTTTTGGAGGGCTAGCAGGACCCCTATCGTACTCTGCAATGTTATTGGTGGTCTTAAAGTTGATTCTCACAGAATACATGGCTTTTTGCCCTGACGATGATATGATGACTGCACCAGCTCTGACACTAGATGCCTGGTAAGCTCCGTCAGAAAATATTGTCCATAAACCTTCGGAGGGCTCCTCCGGAGCCCAAACTGCAGATGGAGTCCACTCTGCTACGAAGTCAGCTATGATTTGGGACTTGATAGCTGTTCTTGCCGTGAAGGAGATTCCGAAGAGGGCTAGCTCGACAGCCCATTTTCCAATCCTACCTGTAGAGTCTTTGCTTCAGAGCATATCACCAAGAGGATACGAGGTAGGAACTATTAGGTTATGCGCCAAAAATAATGCCTTAGCTTTCGCGAGGCCATTACCAGGGCATAAGCAAATTTCTCGAGCTCGGAGTATCTTATCTTAGCTCCGGACAAAGCTTCTGAAACAAAATAAACTGGGTTCTGCACCAGCTTTCCCTTAAGCTTAACTTCCTGGACCAACACTGCACTTACTGCGGAGCCTGTTGCTGCAAGATAAAGGAGGAGTGTTTCTTCTGGGAGGGGCACAATAAGTGTTGACAAGCTTCCGAGGTATGCTTTTATGTCATCAAAGCTCTTCTGGCACTCCGGTGTCCAACTGAAGCTCTCGGACCCTTTTAGGGCTTTGAAAATTGGGAGGCTTCGCTCTGCTGACCTGGCCAGGAATCTGCTAAGGGCTGCGAGCCTTCTTGCTAGCTTCTGGACCTGCTTCAAATTTGCTGGCGGAGCCATTCTTTGCAGTGCACTTATCTGCGTTGGGCTAGCTTCGATTCCCCTGCTCGAAACTAAGTACCCTAACAGTTTTCCTGCTTGCGCTCAAAATATACATTTTTCTGGGTTGAGGCGGACTCCACAAGCTCAGAGGCTCTCAAACGTTTCAGCTAGGTCTAGGCTATGCTGGTGCTTTTGAGCACTTTTTATTACAATATCATCCATATAGGCTTCGACATTCTGGCCTATTTGATGACCTAGAGCCTTAGCTATTAAACGTGAAAAGGTGACGCTGGCATTCCGCAAGCCAAAAGGCATTCTTACATAACAAAATACCCCGGAAGGAGTTATGAAGCTTGTCTTGGCTTCGTCTTCGCGTTTCAGCCAGACTTGATGATACCCAGAATAAGCGTCGAGGAAGCTTAGCAATTCGTAGTCGGCTGTGGAATCCACCAATTGGTCTATTCGGGGCATCGGGTAGGGGTCTCGCGGGCATGCTTTATTTAATGAAGTAAAGTCAATACACATGTGCCATTTGTTCGAGTCCTTCTTCCTTACAAAAAACAGGGTTAGCCAACCACTCGGTATGGGCTACTTCCCTGATGATGCCAACCCTTAACAATTTTTCTACTTCGGCCTTGGCGAGGCTTGCTCTTTCTGCAGACAGCTTGCGGAGCCCCTGGCTGAGGAGCCATGCTGAATAGCGTGGGCCTCATGGCTCCAGATGTGATGAGTCATTGTCAACGATAGTCAAAGAGGACAGAAAAGAGAGATGATCTGCTGCGTCTGGGCCGCGTGTGACTCAGGTACACGGGCAGCGAGCGACTGTCGGGCAGAGGGGCCGCGAAGTCGGGCTGGCCCAATCCGGGTACATGGGCTAGGAGCAGCAGAGGATCCACTGGACTGTTGACCGGGATTGACTCAGGTACACGGGCGGCGAGTGATTGCCGGGCTGAGGGAGCCGCGGAATCAGGCCGGCCCAATCCGGGTACCCGGTGCGAAGACGGTGGACGCTTTGTCAGTTTCGGCGCAAAACTGACGACCGTTGATTTCGGATCTGACCGTCCTGAGGCGAAGCCGTAGCTGCTACGAAAGCTCCGCATCAGGACAAGTTACCTTTATTTAGGTTTTTACTATTTTGCCTTTAGGCCCACAGTCTGTCAGTCGAGTCTGTAAAAATATCCTAAGGGCAGTTTCGGTCTTTTCCATTTTTATTCAGCGTCTGTAAAATCCTAGGGGTATTTCTGCATTTTCCTCATTTAATGGGCTGCCTATAAATAGGCCCCAATTTCCTAGGGTTAGGGTTACCCCATTCTATAATACACTTTAATCCAGCTAAAGTTTTGGGGTCACTTTATTCATCGTCTTCCTGTTCCTCCCAGTGCGCGCCGCCACTGTTCTTCATGAGCAAAATGTCTCTGCCATTTGTTTTCTCAAGTTTTTGATCTCCTTGTTTTGCGTGTTCCACTGGATTTCTTTGTCTGATCTGCTCTAGAAAGTATTCTCTTGAAGCCATCGATATTTTTCCTGTCGCAGTTTTTTTTATTCAAATAAATGCTTGGACGGTTTGAGCACTAACTGCAATCTAGGACTGTTTTTAAAATATTTAGCCTTTCTTGATTGCAGTAGTTGCTACAGCATGATCAAAGCAGTACATATTAATTTGCTTATCCAGAATCTCTAGTACTGCTAGCTACTTTTAGTTCTTTTGTTTACTCGATCTGAGTTTGCATGCTTTAATGTGTTGATTGTAGCCTGGAAGCTAGGTATGCAGCCCTACAGTTTTTTGGGCGTAGCCTAACAGGGCTATGTTTGATAGCTGTTTGTGTTCAGACCTTGTTTTTCTCACGTTTTGGTTCCAGGGAGCTAGTTTTTCTTTGTGTAGTACTCTTTTGCATGTCATCATTACATAGGTTTCAGCCTATTTTGCCTACTCCACGTATAGGAAGCAGATGAGTACTCAGTGCTATCAAAAGTTGCAGTCACATGCGTGTGGGTCCCACATCCTGATCAGCTAGCTTCGGCTATAGCTTAACAGTACTCTGTGCGAAGGTGCTTCGGGGCAGTCTTCGGTTGCTATTTTTCCGACGAAGTTTGTGCAGATAGCTTCGATCATCCGAAGGTACTCCGAAGTATGCAAGGACTTCGGACATACTTCGTTTTCTTTTAGTCCACCGACGAAGCCCGTTCCCGCATGTTAGCTTCGATCAAAATATTTCGAAGTACTTCTTGCGGAGCCCTGCTGTTGCTGTGATTAACTTCGCACTTACTTTATCTCTGTGAACATTTTCTTCCAAGGGATCAGTACACCTCGCTAATAGCTTCGGTAGTCTGCAGTTTACTTCGTCAGCAAAAGCTTACTTCGACGGCTAGTACTGCACAGAGCATTTGCGGACAGGCTTCGAAATCTTCAAGCCTCGCACATACACTTCGAATAGGCTCCTACTTTCTTGGCTTCGACAGCTACTCACTTCGATGCTGCAGACTTCAACATAGCAGACTTCGTCAAGCATCTTACTGGAGACAACTTTGAATAGTAACTCTTCATCCATTTCACTTGTCCTTAGTTTGAATTGCTATGATGTACTCTGATCTGCTCATGTCTTGAATGATTTGTTTATCTGCCTATTTGCACTGTGTTGGTGTCGTTTCGATTAGGACACCGGTCGTTTTTAGGCTAGATCATTGTAGGTTTTGTTGATCTGTTTACTTTTCCCTGCTAAGTCTGTCGAGGTGCGTTGGGTATTGGGAGCAGGCCATTGATTCGAAAGAATTTTTTAGGCGCCCATTCACCCCCCCCCTCTGGTCGCTACTTTTGGTCCTACAAGTGGTATCAGAGCCTGGTTAGGGTTTTTCCATACCTTAACCGGTTCTAAACCTCAGTAGTGATCATGACTTCTCCTGGCAAGGTCCCGTCCTTGGAAGCTTATGGCTATAATTATTGGAAGACTCGCATGCGAGCCTATCTCATGAGCCAAAGCTCGGACATCTGGGACATTTGCGTTCACGCTACGTTTGTCATATTGCCAGTTGCTGAGCGTGATTCTCCTGGTATCATCGCCCAGCATGTGAACAATAGCAAAGCGGTGAACATCTTGTTTTCTGGTTTAGGTCCCACTGAGTTTGAGCGTGTGAGCCATCTCTCCACTGCGAGAGAGATCTGGGCTACCCTCCAGGCACACCATGAGGGGACAGCTCAGGTCAAGGCTCGGCTCTATCAGACCTACCGGCGTGAGTACGAGAACTTCACACAAAAGCCGGGTGAATCTGTTGAAGCGTTGTTTGGTCGTTTTCAGTCGATCATAAACAAGCTTCGGGACAACAAGGCTGAAGGTGTTCAGTTAGTCTCAGATCATGAACAGGCGCTCAAGGTTCTCCATACCTTGGACCCAAAGATCTGGGAGATCAAGGTATCCTCTATCATTGAGAGCACTTCTTATGATACCTTGACCATTTCTGATTTGTTTAGCAAGCTGAAGGCCACCGAGGTTGATACCCAGTTGAGATCAAATCTCACTGGCTCTGGATCAAAGTCTCTGGCCCTTGCTACACCTTTTGTTGATCCCTCTTCTGTGAGTTGTGTTGGGTTCTCCTTGATGTCTATCACTGAGGACCAGCTTGAGTTGTTGGGAGATGATGATTTGTGTTTTTTTTAACAACCGGGTGCGTCGTGTTTATGACAAAAGAATGATCAAGAGACACGGCACAAAGACCGGTTGCTTTGAGTGTGGTGATCCAGGACACTTCATCGCCGACTGCCCCAAGCGCAATGGCCACAAGAAGGGCACCGGTGGTGGCTTCCACGACTCCGACAAGCACGACAGCTCCTCCTTCAACAAGGGCAAGCCAAAGACCAGATTCTTCAGAAAGGCCCTGAAGGACTACCGGCGAGAGAACAAGAAGCGCGACAAGGCCTTCTTCGCTGAGATGGAGAAGAGCTACTCCAAGCGATCCACGTCTTCTTCCTCTTCATCGAGCTCGAGCGATGAGGAGATCATCATCAGGAAGGGGAAGGACAAGGACGATCCAGCAGGCCTTTGCTTCATGGCCTTCGGTGACAGACCGAAGAGCCGCTCACACCAGCGCCGAAGATCCCGCAAGAGTTTCTGCTCAATGGCTCTTGGGGATAAGAAAGAGAAGAGCTCCTCCGATGACTCCGACGACGACGACAACGAAAAGGTATCATCCTATGAACGTGAAATCGTTGATTTACTTGAAAGCAATCGTCAGGAGTTAAAGTATCGGGAAAAACTGCTTAGAGGGGCTAAGAAGAGGATAGATGAGTTAGAGAGTGAGCTTGCCGTGGCCAACGGCAGAATTGAGAGTCTATCTTCTTCCCCTTGCTTGGGTAATAGCAGTGAGTGCCCAAAGTGTGAGGTGCTTCTGTGTGACCTGTCGACTCTGAAGTCCAGGTACACAGAAAGGGTTGATGAGAGGGATGCTTTGGCCACTGAGCTTGAAAGCGCTCAGCTGGAGCTGAAAGATGCTCAAGCCACTATCGTCGTACCCTGTGCTGATTGCCCATCTCATCTTGCTAGTTTAGCTGAGCTAAAAGCCCAGGGTGATAAGCATCTGGGTGATTTGGAGAGAATGAGAGCTGAGCTTGCGCAGACTAGGCTAGAGCTTGAGACATTGTCAGTTCCACCCACTGTCTGTGAGAACTGTCTGTCTCTTAGACTTGAGTTGATTAAGCTGAAAGCCGAGAAGTCTGTCCAGATAGATAGCGAGTGTGAGACCTGCTTGTCTCAGGTGGAGGTTCTAGCTGCCTTGAGAGAGGAGCTAGCTGATTCTCAGAATGAGAACTTTTACCTCCGTTCCATCCTGAGTTGGATCAGTGCCAGAGAGCCACAGCTCGGCATGATGATCCAGCAGTTCAAGAGGCAGGATGGGTTTGGAGTAGGTTATACCTACACCAAGGCTGACTTTGAGAGTGCCATTAGCCGGGCAGTGGAGTGGAGTAAAATGACTCCTGAGCAGAGATATCCCAAGACTCACTCCACTGAGTCTTCCCAGGCTTGTCAGCCCAAGGATGGAGTGATCCATGAACCACCCAAAGCTCCACCCAAGAAACCCATCTGGGTTCCAAAGCCCAAACTTCTCCACACTTCTCTAGACTCTCTTCCTGGACCCTCTCAACCTAAGAAGACAACACCAAACACCACTAAGCCCAAGAACCCCAAACCTCAACCACATTCCAAGAAGCCCACTTACCATTGCGAGTATTGTCAGAGAGACGGGCATCTTGCAGAGTTTTGCTTCAGGAGGAAGCGGGTTGAGAGAGCAGAGAGAGCTCGTGGTGGTCAGGAGCAGTTCTACCAGCAGGGTGGTAGACTGCGTGTTCCTCGACGCGGGGAGAGGCTAGAGGCCAGGCCGCGTCGTGTAGGTGGTGGTAGAGGAGACGGCTTTCATGCCCGTGCTCCAGATGGTGGTGTTCGTTCCGGCAGAGCTCCAGGCCGTTTTGGCTATGGTCCTGGACCTCGTGGCCGAGGTTTTAGGCAGAACCGAGGACCGCGCTTTGAGCCGCGTTATGGTCCAAGCTTTTCTGATGATTTCTGCTTTCCGTCTTTTGAGCAGATGGCTCGACACTGGTTTAGCTCTTTTGCTAAACCCGGTGCCGGACCATTTGCTCCCACTTACAACCACTGATTGTGCAGGATCGGGGACTGGAGGACGTTTGGATCATGGACTCAGGATGCTCTCGCCACATGACGGGACATCGCAGATGGTTCTCCAGTCTCACTCCCCCGAGCTCCAAAGAGTACATCACCTTCGGGAACAGTGGTCAAGGGAAAGTAAGTGGCATTGGCTCAATTCGCATTTCAGACCATTTTTCTTTGAAGAACGTTGCTTTGGTTGGAAACTTGAACTTCAATTTGATTTCTGTTTCGCAACTTCTTGAGGATGGTTTGGAGGTGCGTTTTAAGAAGGGCAATTCTTCTGTGTTTGATTCTAGAGGGTCTTTGATTTGCCAGATCTTACCTTTCAGTAAAGTTTTTCGGATTGACTTCTCTAGTTCTTTTGGCCCTTCTCGCTGTTTGATTGCTGGATCCTCCTCTGAGCTCTGGAAGTGGCATAGGAGGTTAGGCCATTTGAGTTTTGACCTGCTAGTTAGGTTGAGCTCTATGGACCTCATCCGAGGATTGCCCAAGCTTAAGATGGAGAAGGATCTGGTTTGCCATCCCTGTCGTCACGGGAAAATGGTTGCCGCTTCTCACTCACCTGTGACTCAGGTGATGACTTCGTATCCGGGCGAGCTGTTACACATGGACACTGTCGGTCCAGCTCGGGTACGCTCAGTCGGTGGGAAGTGGTACGCACTTGTGATTGTTGACGACTTTTCTCGATTCTCGTGGGTTTTCTTTTTGGAGTCTAAGGATGAAACTTTTCAATTTGTTCATGACCTGATTTTGAAGCTGAAGAATGAGAACAATGGTCGGATGCGAGCAATTCGCTCCGACAACGGCTCTGAGTTCAAGAACTCTCAGTTCGTCAGCTTCTGTAGTGATCAGGGTCTTGACCATCAGTTTTCTGCTCCTTACACTCCCCCACAGAATGGCGTTGTGGAACGAAAGAACCGCACGCTAGTCGAGATGGCCAGGACGATGCTCGATGAGCACAGGACTCCTAGGCGCTTTTGGGCTGAAGCCATGAACACGGCTTGCTATCTGGCCAACCGCATTTTTCTTAGAGCTTACCTAGGTAAGACCTCATATGAGTTGCGGTTTGGTAGACAGCCCAAGGTGAGCCACTTGCGAGCGTTTGGCTGCAAGTGCTTTGTGCTCAAGAAGGGAGGGCATTTGGACAAATTTGAGTCTCGTTGCTGGGATGGAGTTTTTCTTGGTTATGCTTTGCATTCTCGAGGCTTCCGTGTTTGGAACCTCGACTCCCAGCAGCTTGTCGAGACTTGCGAGGTTTCTTTTGATGAGTCCTTGCCTTCTTTAACTCCTTCTTTTGAGCTTTCTGGTGATGGTGAGCTCGGAGAGTCCATCTTCGAGGAAGATGAGGATACTCCAGCTGCTGATGAGGGTGGGCCTTCTGCACCTCCTGCAGAGCCCACACCTTCTGAGACTTCGACTGAGGACGAGGGCGGACCTCTGATCACTTCTTCCACTTCGATCGAGCCCCCTCAGTCGAGTCCAGAGGTGCCAGCTGCTGACTCCGGTGAGGTGACTTCAGATCACCAGGGATCCCGAGCAGTTCAGCGTGATCACCCCTCAGAGCTCATCATCGGTGATGTGTCTTCAAGAACTTTGCGTTCGTCTGTTGACTCTCTTGCTGTGTTTGCTGAATCTGCTTTTGTTGCATCTTTTGAGCCCAGAGACATTTCTCATGCTCTTTCTGACTCAAACTGGATTAATGCCATGCAAGAAGAGCTTGAGAATTTTGTCCGCAATCGGGTTTGGACACTAGTAGAGCTGCCACCAGGATGCAACCCCATAGGCACCAAGTGGGTGTTCAAGAACAAGCAAGGTGAAGATGGGGTTGTGGTGCGCAACAAAGCTCGACTAGTTGCCCAGGGTTATTGCCAGAAGGAAGGTATTGACTTTGAAGAAACCTTCGCCCCTGTTGCCCGTCTTGAGTCCATTCGCATTCTTTTAGCTTTTGCCGCTTCGAAGGGTTTTAAGCTTTTTCAAATGGACGTCAAGAGTGCTTTTCTGAACGGGTACATAGAGGAGGAGGTTTATGTTAGGCAGCCCCCCGGTTTTGAGAACCCCAAGTTTCCTCGACATGTTTTTAAGCTGCAGAAAGCTTTATACGGGTTAAAGCAAGCCCCCAGGGCTTGGTATGACCGGCTAAAGCAGTTTTTGTTGGGGAAGGGATTTGTGATGGGTTCTGTGGATAAGACTCTCTTCTTGCTCAGAGATGCTTCAGATTTCTTAGTCGCTCAGATATACGTGGACGATATTATTTTTGGCGGTACTACTAACGATCTTGTGTCCAAGTTTTCTGAGCAGATGCACAGCGAGTTTGAGATGAGCCTCATGGGTGAGCTCAAGTACTTTCTAGGGCTCCAGATCAAGCAGACCAAGGACGGCACCTTCATCCACCAGGGTAAGTACACTCGGGACATGTTGAAGAAATTCGATTTTGGTGGAGAGCTGAAGCCTCAGATGACCCCAATGGGTACATCTGGGGGCCTGGACAAGGACGAGAGCGGCGTCAAGGTCAACGAGAGAGAGTTTCGAGGGATGATCGGTTCGCTGCTGTACTTGGCGGCGACGAGGCCAGACATACAGTTCGCCGTGGGACTGTGCGC
The DNA here is from genome assembly GCA_019279435.1 of Zizania palustris. Lineage (NCBI taxonomy): Eukaryota > Viridiplantae > Streptophyta > Magnoliopsida > Poales > Poaceae > Zizania > Zizania palustris. Next base: position 4,751,025 of record JAAALK010000288.1, on the reverse strand, counting down.
GCGCTTCCAGTCTTCACCACGCGCGTCTCATCGGCAGGCTGTCAAGCGCATCTTCAGGTATCTCACTTATGCGCCTGATCTTGGTCTTTACTATTCAGCATCATCATCTCTTGATTTATCTGGCTTTTTCGGACGCTGACTTTGGTGGGTGCCGGTTGGATCGCAAGTCGACTTCCGGTACTTGCCAGTTTCTCGGTTCTTCTCTTGTCTCTTGGTCTTCTCGAAAGCAATCTGGAGTTGCTCTTTCGACCACTGAGGCTGAGTATGTAGCTGCTGCTAGCTGCTGCTCACAGTTGGTTTGGATGATTTCCACTTTGAGAGATTTTGGGTTGTTCTTTCCTACCAGAGTTCCTTTGTTTTGCGACAGCACCAGTGCAATTAGTGTAGGGAAAAACCCATGTCTCCATTCAAAAACCAAACACATTGATGTGCGCTTTCACTTTTTGCGGGATCAATATGAGAAAGGTGTCATTGACCTTGTTCATGTTGATACCCATCATCAGTTGGCTGATATTTTCACCAAACCCCTAGATCAGTCTACCTTTGAGCGTTTACGAGGGGATTTGGGTGTTGTGTATCCTTTTTAGGATATTTTGCGTCAGTTTTCTTTCTTCTTTACTCTTTTCTTGAGTCTTTTGGTGTGTGTTCATATCATACATATTCACATATCACACTTTTGAGCCTGCTTCTGTTATATGATTGAACTGTTTACTTATTCTAGCTGGTACATGCTTTTGATTACTTGTCAATGATCATGCGTTGGTTCAGTTCACTTGATATGTCTGATATCTGTCATATGCATGGCTTTTATGCTTTAAACATGAAAAATGATCACCATTGCTTCCGGTAACTAGCATGTGTAGGCTGAGTGCTTTTGCTATCTGTTACATGCCTTGTAGCTAGTTCATCACATAGATGCAGATATGCAACTTGGACATCTTTATGCTTTAACATGGAAAATGTGCTATAAAAATGATAAAAATCAAATGAATGAAAATTCCATGCCTTTTTATGCTTGAGTTGAAAAGATCCAAGTGGGTTTGCCTTGTCGCATTGCATTGTTCTGGACTGCTTACCATAGCACTTTGGTATGAACTAGGACAGTGTAGTGTATGCCAAGACCAATGTCTTAAGCTTCCGATGGTCCAGTTTTGGCCTAGGCTTGACTTGGTCGGTTAGCATAAGGTTTGACATGCAAATAACCCTTGGCAAAAATGAAAAAGGAAGATGAAAAAGCCTGAAAATTAAAAGACAACAAGTTTGCTGAAGCACTTTGTTTTGGACAATGCTTATCTTGGTAGATATCAGTTAGCTTCTGCATCTCATGTTTTACCTTGCTTGTTAACTGGAAAATGTGGTGATGCCTTTTGTTTGCAAAAAAAAATGCGTGCAAATGACTTTCTTTAGATATCATCTATTGCACTGATCATGCCATGTGTCTTAGACAGTATGACTTTTGCTATACTTGTTAGATGTAGTAATTACAGTCAATCATATCTGAGAAGCATGCTTTCTACACTCCACTTGCACCCCAGTTGCATTCATTGCATATTTTGAGGGGGAGTTGCATTTCAGGGGGAGTCAGTGTCGTTTTAGAGTGCTTGATGAGTTCACTTGTCAACAAGGGGGAGAAATTTTGGGAGAAGAGTTTAAGGGGGAGTTTTGGCTTTCTCTGGGATTTGTTTCAGGGATAGTTTTTGTCCCGTTTGTCCTTACTCTTTTGATATCCTTGTTGATGTTTCTGAGACTGCACTCGTTTTGAGCTTTTACCTTTGGTTAACCATAATGACCGTTTCTTGCTTTTGTTCGGCTTTTGGTCATTAGGGTTAAACTTTTACTTTATTTTCTTCTTCTTTGTTTTCTTGTGTTTTGTTTTCGTGTTTCCACGGTTGTTCGTAGGTACTGAAAAGCAGATGAAGTGAAGTGTTGACAATGCACTCATCAAGGGGGAGATTGAGGAGCCATGCTGAATAGCGTGGGCCTCATGGCTCCAGATGTGATGAGTCATTGTCAACGATAGTCAAAGAGGACAGAAAAGAGAGATGATCTGCTGCGTCTGGGCCGCGTGTGACTCAGGTACACGAGCAGCGAGCGACTGTCGGGCAGAGGGGTCGCGAAGTCGGGCTGGCCCAATCCGGGTACATGGGCTAGGAGCAGCAGAGGATCCACTGGACTGTTGACCGGGATTGACTCAGGTACACGGGCGGCGAGTGATTGCCGGGCTGAGGGAGCCGCGGAATCAGGCCGGCCCAATCCGAGTACCCGGTGCGAAGACGGTGGACGCTTTGTCAGTTTCGGCGCAAAACTGACGACCGTTGATTTCGGATCTGACCGTCCTGAGGCGAAGCCGTAGCTGCTACGAAAGCTCCGCATCAGGACAAGTTACCTTTATTTAGGTTTTTACTATTTTGCCTTTAGGCCCACAGTCTGTCAGTCGAGTCTGTAAAAATATCCTAAGGGCAGTTTCGGTCTTTTCCATTTTTATTCAGCGTCTGTAAAAATCCTAGGGGTATTTCTGCATTTTCCTCATTTAATGGGCTGCCTATAAATAGGCCCCAATTTCCTAGGGTTAGGGTTACCCCATTCTATAATACACTTTAATCCAGCTAAAGTTTTGGGGTCACTTTATTCATCGTCTTCCTGTTCCTCCCAGTGCGCGCCGCCACTGTTCTTCATGAGCAAAATGTCTCTGCCATTTGTTTTCTCAAGTTTTTGATCTCCTTGTTTTGCGTGTTCCACTGGATTTCTTTGTCTGATCTGCTCTAGAAAGTATTCTCTTGAAGCCATCGATATTTTTCCTGTCGCAGTTTTTTTTATTCAAATAAATGCTTGGACGGTTTGAGCACTAACTGCAATCTAGGACTGTTTTTAAAATATTTAGCCTTTCTTGATTGCGGTAGTTGCTACAGCATGATCAAAGCAGTACATATTAATTTGCTTATCCAGAATCTCTAGTACTGCTAGCTACTTTTAGTTCTTTTGTTTACTCGATCTGAGTTTGCATGCTTTAATGTGTTGATTGTAGCCTGGAAGCTAGGTATGCAGCCCTACAGTTTTTTGGGCGTAGCCTAACAGGGCTATGTTTGATAGCTGTTTGTGTTCAGACCTTGTTTTTCTCACGTTTTGGTTCCAGGGAGCTAGTTTTTCTTTGTGTAGTACTCTTTTGCATGTCATCATTACATAGGTTTCAGCCTATTTTGCCTACTCCACGTATAGGAAGCAGATGAGTACTCAGTGCTATCAAAAGTTGCAGTCACATGCGTGTGGGTCCCACATCCTGATCAGCTAGCTTCGGCTATAGCTTAACAGTACTCTGTGCGAAGGTGCTTCGGGGCAGTCTTCGGTTGCTATTTTTCCGACGAAGTCTGTGCAGATAGCTTCGATCATCCGAAGGTACTCCGAAGTATGCAAGGACTTCGGACATACTTCGTTTTCTTTTAGTCCACCGACGAAGCCCGTTCCCGCATGTTAGCTTCGATCAAAATATTTCGAAGTACTTCTTGCGGAGCCCTGCTGTTGCTGTGATTAACTTCGCACTTACTTTATCTCTGTGAACATTTTCTTCCAAGGGATCAGTACACCTCGCTAATAGCTTCGGTAGTCTGCAGTACACTTCGTCAGCAAAAGCTTACTTCGACGGCTAGTACTGCACAGAGCATTTGCGGACAGGCTTCGAAATCTTCAAGCCTCGCACATACACTTCGAATAGGCTCCTACTTTCTTGGCTTCGACAGCATCTTACTGGAGACAACTTTGAATAGTAACTCTTCATCCATTTCACTTGTCCTTAGTTTGAATTGCTATGATGTACTCTGATCTTCTCATGTCTTGAATGATTTGTTTATCTGCCTATTTGCACTGTGTTGGTGTCGTTTCGATTAGGACACCGGTCGTTTTTAGGCTAGATCATTGTAGGTTTTGTTGATCTGTTTACTTTTCCCTGCTAAGTCTGTCGAGGTGCGTTGGGTATTGGGAGCAGGCCATTGATTCGAAAGAATTTTTTAGGCGCCCATTCACCCCCCCTCTGGTCGCTACTTTCGGTCCTACACTGGCGCACTGGCCTGACCTTCGGATTGACGAGCAGGCTATGCTCAATGATGCTCCAATCAACCCCGGTGATGTCTTTGTCGGTCCAGGCAAAGACATCCAGATTTTGCTTGACGACTTCTTCCAATGAGGCAGCTATATCTAGGGATAGCCCTTTGCCGAACTGTACTAGATATTCTTTGCCATCTTTTGAAATTATCCTTGTCTCGACATCACCTTCTGGGCTTGGCTTGAGGGAGAGCCCCTTTGAAGGGTTCGAAGCCTCTGGTACTTCTTCGGTGCCTTCCACCACGTTGTGCACTTGCCGGGGATCCAACGGCTGTCCATGCCCATACTCCGTTCTCCGGGCTATAGCTTGGTCTCCTGAAATAGTAAGCACTCCACCTTGCGTGGGCATTTTGAGACAAAGATAATTGTGGTGCGCTATAGCCCCGAACTGGTTCAGCATCCCTCGGCTGAAGATTGCGTTGTAAGCATAGGGGACATCGATAACATCGAAGATCACCTCTTCTACCCTGGCCAGAGGCCCCTCTCCGAAGGCAACCTCGAGGCCTATCTGGCCGAGGGCATCGAGAGGCAGGTCCTGAGAACCCTTGAAGTGGTCGGGCCGCTAGAAGTAGATGCTTCCGAGAGATGCTCATTTGATCGAAGGCCTGGATGAAAAGTATGTCTGCGGAGCTCCCGCCGTCCACCAGGATCCTTCGGACTTCCACCCCTGCTATGTCTCCGGAAATGACCAAGGGGTCAGCATGGGGGAACTTTACCCTCGCGGCATCGCTGGCTGTAAACGAGATGGGCACATGAGACCACTCTGGCATCCCCTCTGCGGAGCTCGAAGTACAGATGTGCCCAACCTCGCAGATGTACTCACGCCGCTGCCTTTTGGACATGTTCCCGATGGCCCCCCTCTAGAGATTGGCAGGACCACTCGCTTGCCGCAGTCTTGCGGGTCTTCCTGCTTCGGTGGTGGCATAATGTTGGCCACCGGAAGTCGCATGGGGGCTTTTGGGACACCGGCTCGGGCCACGATCTGCACAGGCTCCGACCGTGCCGCTGGTGGGGCTCGATCCGAAGTACCCCGCCCGGTACTTCGCCCAAGGTAGTCGCCCCGAAGGGCCAGCACTGCCTTGCAATCCTTCGTGTCATGGCTTCTATTGTCGCCATGCACGCAGCAGAAAAAACTCTGGCGCCTGCCAGGTGCTCTCTCTTGAGGCTTCGGTGCTCCAGCCTTGAAGTTCTGCGCCTGCTGAAAACTGGCAGGTGCCTTCGGAATGGAGGGTGCAATGCTTAGCACCTCCGAACGGAAATGCTTCTTCCCTCGCCTGTGCTCGTTGAAGCGGTTATCTTGAGGGGATTGCAGAGGAGCCGAGGCTTCTGGCTCCGTCTTGACTTCTCGGAGGGTAGGTGCGGGTGCTCCGGCTCGCCGAAGACAGCCTTCCTCCGCCTTGGCATACTGTTCAAAGTATGCCATCAGCTGCGCCACGGACGTCACCGGCTTCCGATGGAGCTTGCTGAGGAGGTCAGGGTTTAGCACTCCTTCGCGGGCAGCGTCGACTACCAAATAGGTAGACAGACCCTTAATCTGTGACTTGGTGTGGGAGAAGCGCGTGAAGTACTCCCGAAGTGTCTCTCCCGCCCGCTGCTTCACCTGGAACAAACTCCCTGTGGATATCGGGGCCAGAAAGGTACCCTGGAAGTTGCTCACAAACTTCTTCTTCGGCTGCTCCCAGGACCTGATTGATCCTGGCTTCAGGGGCCAGAACCATCGGAGCGCCACGCCTTCGAGGGCAAGGGGTAAACACTTCGCTATAGTGTTGCGCACCCCTCCGCTTGCTTCTATTGCCAGGGCGTATGAGCGGGCGAACTCTCCAGGGTCTGACCCACCGGAGTACTTGTGCAACTTCGAGGCCTTGAATCTGGGATCGAAGGGCACTCTTTGCAAGTCCGAATGTAACGGAGACTCATCATCGAAAGATGCATTCTCAGCCTCCTCCAAGACTTGGGAAGCTTCTGGGAGATTGCGAGCACCACCGTCTTGAGGCCCTTCTAGAGTCTCAGTGGAGGCTTGAGTGCGGAGGCAATCGGCGGCCTCTTGCCTCCACCTAGTCACTCCCTCCTGAAGCCTTGCTAGTTGAGTAGACTCGGTCCTAGGAAGGTCTTCGTCTTCATCGGAGGGCAGCTCTGGGTCCTGGGAGCTGACATAATCAGTGCGAAGCACCGTAGGAGGAGCTCGGGGACCCCTGGGCACTCGACGCCCAACGGCATCTTCGGGAATCGTCGGAGCGGTTGAGGGTCCGGCTCTTGTGGTCCGAGGGGACCTTCGGAGAGAACCCGAGGCTTGGCTTCGCTTCGGAGACATAGCTAGCCACGAAGAGGTCTAAAGACCGGGGACTTCGATTGGTCTGGGAAGGTGAGCGAGGGCCTTAGGACCGCACTAAGAAGCCCCTTACCGAAGGGTGCACGGAATCTTGGGACTCCGAGGCTCCCTCCGTAAGTGCTCTTCGAAGTGCAGTCAACAGTAGAGAACAAGCTTCTAGAACTTGGTTCCCCACGGATGGCGCCAACTGTTGGCATAAAGGTTTACGCTAACAGGTTCTCTGAGATCAAGAATGGACAAACAGTGAGTTCGTGTTTAAGAACTGTCTCGAGCCTCCGTGTTGGATAATAGCTCAAGTAGCTCGAATATGTGTAATGAATAATTGTCTCTTTTTTTCTCGTTACAGGGTAGAGAGGGGGGTTTTATAGGCAAAAATGTCTAAGGAAAAGACCTAAGTACCCCTAGATTACAACCGATATAGTGGAGACTATTCGGTACCCAGAGCAGGGTTAAAAGAGTAAAGTTATCCGGGGCAGACGGATAAGCCAAACATCTTATCAATCCCGTCGTTCTGCTTCGGAACCTTCGTATCTTGCGAAGGACTTCTCAGTACTTCGGATCGAGGCACCTTTTAGCTTGACTCATTCTCCTTCGAACAAGAGCCCACCAGCTTCGAAGCTTAGTGAATCTTTGAGTTGTTAATCTCTAAGTCTTGAAAGTAAAGTAATTTCCCTCAACAAATTAGATATTCTCAATAGCTAATTAGTCTGAGTATCTAGCTGACGAGAATCTAGAGAAACTGATTTTTTCAGCTTCTGTATTCTAGTTTTTTTAAAAAATTCTATAGCTACTGATTCTCATAATCTGAACCGTTTGTTTCAATTTCTGATTCTAGAAGTAGTTGCAGTTGCTGTCAGAAGCTCCCCCAAACAGATGAATTGTAATTATAAAAATATAATAACACCCCACTTCATGAACAATTTAGTAATTATATTATTTTAGGTTTTTCCCTAGTTTCAATTTTTTAATAAAAAAACTATTTGAAATGGAGAAGGTTGAGGCTGAGCGGAGGAAATGATCCAACCTGAATCTAATATGTACAAGGATAGTTTCGCCGTTTCACATGATTTTTTATTTAAAATATTGGAACCAAGAAAAAAATCAAAATAAATCTATATCTATGAATGTATACAAAATCGGAATAACGTACGTTCCCAAATAGAGAAATTAATTACTAATTGTCTATCAAATGGATGATGATTTTATAATTGCATCGTATGGAGTCACTACATGAATCTAGCAAATTTTCGTTGACAAAGGCTTAACTTCCGCCGGCATCTAACCGATGGAAGCGGTTTGATAAAAATTGACTAACTTTCGTCGGCTCCACATAGCCAATGAAACTTATCACGGTATTTTGCCACGTCAACAGAACCGGTAACTTTCCTTGGCTAGGAAGACACGGAGAGCATCTTGTAGTTGCGTTCGTGACCAAGACCAGGAAATTCTACTAGTGGAATACGAGAAGTGTCACCTTTGCTGCTTCCGATCCAGCTAGCAATCTTCAGGAAAATTTCCTAGCTAGCAGCTAGCTGATGAACTGCAGACCTGTGTAGACCAGTAATGGTCACATCGACTACAGTAGATTAACAAGAACGTGGAGATTAAAAAAGATTCATGTGTAATAATTTTTCGTATTATTATATTCCTAGGCTGAGATGACCAATTTGATCATCTCGAGCGAATATAAGGAACATTCTCAAAAATTATTTTATACCGTTGATGTAGGGTTTTTTTACTTGTCTGACATTCATGTAGAATTATTATTTTTGTTAGGATAAGATATTTCTCTTTATTATTATCTTCGGTTCTGACGAAAAAACTACTCCATCCATCCCAAAATACAACTATTTCTACCATTTAAATTTTGTTTCAAATATAGCAACTTCTATCATTTTTCCTCGAATCTTTCCATTTAATCCTAATCTACTACCGCATGCACACACAACATAAAAAGCCCTTCTCCCTTCTCCCTTCTCCATCGTGCTCCTTGTTCCCTCCTCCACCTCAAAGCCCGATAGGCGAACAACGGTGGCAGGCGAGCGACAACGACGATGGCCAAGTGGTTGGTAGCGGGCGTTTCTATGTGGTGGTGGACGCCTGGTGGCCGATCGAGTGGTAGTGGCGACAGGAGGATCTGTGCGGTGGTGATCTCCTGATGGTCGAGCGAGTGATCGATGGCGACATTGATAGGTGAGCGACTAGCACTGGGGAGAGCTATCCTCTTGTGGAAGAGCACTTTAGCCAATTTTCTCTTACTTTGGTTAATGTGCCAATGCTCAGAAATTGCTCTAATTGGGGAGAGAGAGTATAAATCTATTTTGATATGTATCTATTTGTTCACACCGGAATTTGGACCAATGCGCCATAGGGATGCCAAGATAGAAGGCTGGGCCGATGGGCTGCCAAGAGGACTTCAAAGGGAAAAGAAGAATGTGCACGGCGTGGGCTCAGACTTTGCAACATCTTTATCTTTAGTTAGCACATAATAAAGTTAGTTTAGATTTTGTGTTAAAACATGCTTTAGTTGTCAACCCATAAGTATAAATATGTGCACCCGAGAATCTTTGTAAGCCATCTAAGGATCAATCTATTCAATTTCCATTCGGCAAAACACCACCTTTTATGAATAGAGGTGATGTAGTTTTTCTCAACGATTTCCTATCACGGGTTGGGCTGCATCAGTTTAGTTCATCTTCAGCAAGAAACAAGTTTCGTCAGGCAATTTCCTATCTCGGGTTGAGCTGCATCGATTTAGTTCGATCTCTAGCAAAAAACAAGTTTTGTCACATAGCAAATGCATCTGTTATGCCAAAACTTTATCAGTTTAGTCTAATATTTTGGTTGAGTTCTTACGTCTGCTTATTATCCTAATGTATCGCCTCTATCTAAGGTTGCATTACTTCAATATCTTAGTTACATATGATATATCAATCATGTGTGTGCTATATCTATTGGCAAAATAGACTTTCCTTATTGCCTTTGATCTTTTACTATCTCGGTTCAGTCTGATCTATTAGGTTGTTGTTAATTAGATTGTTCTATCGATTCAATGGGTTTGGCTCATTGTTTCACCAGAGTTCTAGCCAATGAGGTATCATGGTTACGATAACATCATCACAATCCTAGCCGATAGTCATTCCCATTCTTAGCATGCATCAGTCGGTAGCGAGAATCAACATTATCTTATTGGCTAATTGGAGTCATCTCCTTGTTTTTAATATGTGATGGATGACTTTTGGGAATTCAGTCGATATGCTATTTCTCGTGTTTATATGTATTAGGTATGCAGTCGATATGGTTTTGAAGGAAAAGTAATTAAACTGGCCAAGTTAGGGTCGGTTTTACTGTAGTATAGAAGGTGGTCAAACCGGCCTAAAGGGGTCGGTCAGACCGAGGTTGATCCGATGGTTGGACCGCTCTAGCAGATGAGTGTGTGCTGGATAATAATTGTGCACGGTCGATCGGACCGCACACAATTCGTCGGTCGGACTGCCGCGTGCCGGCGACAAGGTGATAGACCTGGCACGGGTCGGTCGGACCGAGCAACACCCGCCAATCAGACCGATGTGGTAGCAGGGGGACACCGCGCGTTGCTGGCAATAAGATGACGACTCGGCATGGCACACACCGGTCAGACCGGGAGTTTGTCACCGGTTGGACTGACGGCACAGATCCAATCTGGTCGATTTCTCCGGTGACCTTGTGGATGATCTCCGAGTGCCCCAAACTCCTTAGCGAGGTATTTGGGAGTAATATCTCTGCAAAACAGGAAGAGATCAAGTGCAACTCAGCCAAAGTCCGAATTTCCAATGGTAGCAGGAGAAAACCGATGAAAATGATAAAAATCCATTACGTGGATTAAACAGATGATTCGCAGGCGAATCAACAAGTCTTACTGTGATTACAATGCGGCGGACGGAGGGCTTTCAGCGCAAACCCACGAAGATGGATGTTACGTTTAATCCTAGGGCAAGGAAGGTAGATTGAAATAAAAGTGTGATTCAAAACTAGGGTTTTGAAGTATTGATCTGTGTTGGATGTACCATTTGAAGCGGCCTCACCCCTATATTTATATGGGTTGGTCTCAAGTTTCCTGACACCTAATCTGAGTAGGATTCGATCAAAAGTGGTTAAAATTAAATTGGATGCCCGCCACTACAGTTCGGTTTTGCCCGCCGCTACAGTATTGCTTTGTAGTAGTGTCTATCTCTAATTTTCAGACTTGGGCTAGTCTGACCGGGCCTACATGGCCGGTTGGACCGGTCTGTGCCAAGAAAGGCATATTTTCGGCCTAAATTACCAAAAGATGATATTTTGACAATTTCAACCATTAATTTCATTTTTGCTATATATCAACAGTGGTATTATTGGTCAACGACATCATCGTCTATCGGTCGATGTGCTTCTGACAATCAATATTTTTAAATATTATCAATTGCAGGATCAAATTTACTGTCACATCCTAGTTTGGTGAAGCCTGTATGTAAGCTAAGATGTCTGCATTTCAAATCTTTTTTCATCAAATGAGCAATAGCTTATTTGAATATTCTGATTGCGCACATCTACCGACACCTCTAGATTTTTAGGACATATACTAAAACCAAGAAAACTCTCTCATACCTTTGATTGTAAAGATTAAAGATGCATGCTTGATTTTTTGTGATTCTCAATTATTAATTTAGTACTCGTAGGGAGTGTGCTAGCTCGTTTTTTATAACAGGCAAAGACATAAGTCTTGTCCGACTTTATTAGAAAGCCAGATAGTTTATAGGAGCCAATCTGGGGTTACTAGATATATAGTACAGAACTGACATGAAATGACTAAACATAACATCTAACAACTGAAAGAACCACTCAGAACCCACCAAAAGAACTCCTAACCAGCACCAGCCACAAGATCCCCGAGACAACATAACCATCAAGTTTTCCAGGAGACACCGACGTAGAAATTACCAAGAACACAGAACCCAAAATAAAACCCACCGAAACATAGACACAACCAAAATACACAGGACAATCAAAGAACCCAACTACTTCATCAGCTTGATCCGTTTGCCAGTCTTCCATCCTTTGACAGTTTTCTGATTTTTTTCCAACAGTAGATCGCTCGCTTTTGATACATCTTCCCATTGCCGAGCCGGAGCTAGGGTCCTCCATTGAGAGGTAAAACAAGCCATTTTATAGGGTAATGAAAGGACATTAGAGAATACGAGGTTATTAAAACAAAATTGTTACGTGTCAACCAAATAGCCCAAAACCCAACAACTAATATCCCCATAAGCACTATTTTCCTTCTAGCATTAAGAGCATGATCAAACACCTCAAATATGTTAGTGTGATGTGCAGGATTTTTAACCCATGCTGACGCGTCTCTAACCAAACACCATAGAAAAATCGATGGAGCACATTGAAACATTAAGTGGTCGACAGTCTCCAGCTAGGAACACAGTTTACGGGTAGGATCACCCTTCCAGTTTCTCTTTTTTAGCAGGTCACCCATCTGAATTCTACCTTTCAAGGTTAACCAAAGAATTTTTTTGCTTTTAATGGAGCTGCACAATGCCATACATGTCTCAGATTATCATCACTGACCCCTCTAAAGGACATGCATCTGTACAAAAAGACTTAGTAGTGAAACTTATATTACCTAAGCCCCAAACTACCTTATTTGGTCTATCACAGATCACCACTTTAACAATAAGGTTCCTAAGCTCAATCCAGGAATTGTTCTCAGCAATAGTTAGAGACCGTCTAAATTGAATATTCCACTTAACCTCATGAACCTCCTCAACAAGGACATCTAGATCTTGGCAAATATCAAACAGCTGATAGAAAGTAATTTTGAGAGGGCATCACCAAGCCAGTAATCCTTCCATATCAAAGTACTCTTCCCATCCCCATTTTTAAAACTACAGTGTATCTGGATGATTCGTCTTTCTTTTATGATGTTGGTCCAGAAAGAGGACCCCTTCACTCTTCCAAGATTGAAGAGACTACCTTTCAGATTATATTTATTGTTCAAAATTTCATAGCAGATCTCCTCCTCAATAATACGAAAGATCCATTTGCCCAGGAGAGCCTCGTTCATAATTCTGGTGTCCAGAAAGCTCATTCCCCCAAAATCTTTAGGCATACATAAAATTTTCTAATTCGTCATATGGTACCTTTTTCTGATCAAGACCTTCCCAAAAAAATTTACTTCTATTTTTTTCTAATTTACTTCTAATTCTGTCTAGGTGATTATGAACGCTTTTAGGAAGACGAAACAAGCATAGGAATGCTGCTCAAACGGGAGTACCATTCTGCCCTCCCCCAAGACAGATGAGCACATTTCCATGTTGAAAGTCTTTTTTTCCACCTTACTTATGAGACCTCCAAAGTTTGATTTCGTAGGCTTAGAATGACCGATCGGCAAACCCAAGTAAGAAAAAGGGAAAGTACCAAGATTTTACAGTTAAACACATCAGTAGTCCTTTGAGTCTCTGAGTCAGAAACCCCAATAGAGAACATTTCACTTTTTTGTAGTTAATTTTCAACCCATAGAGTTCCTCAAAACAATAAAGAAAAATCTTGATCGTTATGAAATTCCTCTCAGAATAATCCATCAACAAGACGGTATCATCTGTGTATTGAAGGTGGGTCAGCTCTCGGAGGACCACATGAGGAGCAAGACCCGAGAGATGACCTTTCTTCTTAGCTCTATGGAGCATTTCAGCCAAAACGTCACCAACAAGATTAAAGAGAAGTGTGCTAGCTTGTAGGGTCCGGTGATTATCAAATCACTGCATTGTTTCTTCGTAAGAATTTAGAAATATTTTATCTCTCTAAATATAGATTTCATGGTACTGCACTAGTCATAATTCCTCTTCCATTTGGGTTGCTAGTTCATCAAGAATCATCTTATAGGACACAAGAATTACTCAATATTTCAATCATCCATTAACAACGTTTTAATACAACTACACATATTCTTTCAGTCAGTATATCGTAATATTTTAAGTAGTTTACTATTTGTTTCATTTTATTCATTAAATAATGTATCATTTTTATATATTAGCGGTGTTTCAAAAAATGTGTAATTCATGTTTAAGTAGAAACACAAATTGTTTTAATTATTTATATATAATATTTCAATCGATATATGTAATGTTTCAATCAGTAATGCATCATGCTTTAGCTAGAAACATATTTTGTTTTAAGTGTTTTTATCTGAGGTTTCAATCAATTCTGATAAATGTTTCATCATAGTATACGCCGCAATATTTCAACAAGTAAAACATTATGTTTCAGGGCAACGTATCCTATGCTCAAAGGGTTATGGTGCTCAAATGCACACATTAAATCTGGGACAAAGATCTTTCATCCAACGGTGTCCAGCTATTTGCGTTTACACCCTCCCACCTCCTCTTATCCAAAGATTTTTTTTGCACTGGAAAAGAGGAGGTGGGAGGATGTAAACACAAATAGCTGGACACCGTTGGATGAAAAATCATTGGCCTAGATTTAATGTGTGCATTTGAGCACCATAACTCTTTGAGCATAGGATACGTTGTCATGTTTCATAGACGGATAATTGAAATATGGCTAGGATTTTGTGCGCAATGATCCAATAGCTAGGATGTGTCTAGCAATTTAGGCCGAGGGCGGATTGACCGAGATCAGCAAATCATAGTCCGACAGAATGTTATTTTTGAAAATTCTGAAATCCACTTAATGATATTTGATTTTTTAAAAAAAATATTATTTTTTTAAAAATAAATCGATGGAATGCACAGTGAGCTCCAGTTGCCCAATCGGCCCATACAATCCAGTGATTCTTCGTTTGGTGAAGCCCAGATATTGGCCCGTATAATTTTCATGGGCTAAGCAATGTGCCATGCTAAACTAGCCCTCAAGTATCTGGAGTTTGGACATGACCGCTACCACTCATGTCAGGAAGCACTGACACAGTGACACTGTCGGTAATTGACCGATCGATTTGCCGATTTAGATAGTACCCTGATTTATATCAACTCAGATCAACGTATCAAGCACTGAGAGAATGTTGGCACCATCCAATTTAGACTAATCGCGACGTACCATCGGCTGATGGCCGATCGACGTAGATCGGCAATATTATTCGTACAAATTGCGAAATCCACGCATCAGATCGGAAACATTTGAATAAAAATGTATTATTAAAAAAATTGGAAACAGTGCGCAATAACACTGTTGGTGAAAAGGACAAACCAGACACGGTATCGGCCGCGTGACTGTCCGTCTACTACACTGTTGATGGTTGGACTGGTCGGCGCCCACCGGAGTTAGGTTCACGACGAACACACGCGCGCGCGCGTGGAGCAAAAACAACTGTGGCGAGCGTGAGCTTGCCAGGTTTTATCGCTTCGGGTGAGGTGAACTGTGAACACGGACACGGGCGGCACGCTCGCTGCTGCACGCCCATCTGGCAACCGCAGGTTAACCGTGCCCACTTCGGCCTGCTTCTGCGTGCAACCCAGTAAAAATCACCTGCTTCTGGTGGCGGACTGACTGCTGCAGAATACAACATGATTACATACCATCAGATTAGCTGATGGATCTCATTACAGGTGAACTCCAACACCAAGTACGGTAGCTGTCCGAAGCCAGCCGTACGGTGAGGAAAAGAAGAGGTCTATGGCACAGAGAGACTGGTACTGTTTTCACAAGCGAGCGAGCGAGAGAGCTAGCCGAGAGTGTTGTACACAGAGATAACATGAAAGGGCGCCTGCAGCAGCAGCTTTCCTCTTCTCGCTGCCGCGGCCTGCGGCCTGCGGCCTGCGCCATCGCCTCGTGGTAGGTCCGAGCAAAAGCCGCCGATGCACGCAGGCCGCCTGGGTCCCTGCAGGCGCGCCGCGCGCCGTGCCACGGTGGTATGCTAATACATGCAACGGCCGGCGCACATACCTCCTGTCTCGCTCGCTGCAGGGTGCAGGCTCGGCGGGCTCGCCCGGCATCCGCCTCCACCGAGCGGCGCCCTCTCGCTGTCTCGTGCGGTTCGATGGAGACGGCGTAGCCGGCCTCCGATCCATGCGATGCATCCTATCCAGCCGGCGCGCGCGCCCGGTGCGTGCGTGGTGGGGGCCTGGGGCTAGGTTGCCGTCACGGCATGTAGAGCTGGTTGCGGCATTTGCACCGCCACGCCTCCGGGTAGTACTCCGTGGTGACCAGAACGCCCGGCGGCACGGACACGTGCACAGGAGAGCACGGGCTGCAGCTGCCGCACTTGGACGTGCACCGCGGCGGATGCGACCCCAGTCCTCCAGACAGCAACCGGCGGCGAACGTGCTGACCACCCTCCTCCTGCACGCACACATGAACACCAACCAGCCATGCGTCAGTACGTGGCGACGTATGTATACATAACCGCTCGCTCGCTCAACCGGCGAAGGCCGCCGGGCCGGCCACCGCACCGCCGTCCGTCGTCGTGAGAACCTTGGAGTCGCTGCCGAGCAGCTCGTGTTGGTCCCGGCGGACCAGCAACGGTGGCGGACCATTAACATCTTACATCTCTGCCTCATCACTTTCATCGTTTTCAGTCGTGTGATTTGACTCGTCATCAACATGTAATGCATCAGGCTATCAGCTAGCTGACGCAGACTACCAGCGACGAGCAAATGAGCAATGCAAGATGCCTAGCCTGTGACACAGTAGTTTTCTACTTTTCTTAGCAAGGAGAGATGCAGAACTCACCGGCATGTCATCGGAATGAGCCTCTGCTACTGCCATCCTCCCGAAATCTGTTCACCGAAATGAAACTGAAACGAGTTAACTCCTCGTAGCATCAAAACATGCTAAAAAAACGTCGAGTTCTGTGCAGCAGTACAAGCAGCATCAACATATATATATCCCAACGGTTCTTCTCTCAGATCTGCGAATTAACTGATGGATACTGAATCCATTCATTCACTTAGCCAGATGCGACCAAGAATGAAACGAAGCTAGTACACCAAAACACCAAACAACTCAACTTTTAGTTGGTACAGAATCTTTGCACACGAAGAGCATATGCAACAGCTGCCAAGATCAGCTCACGAGTGTGCTAGCTAGCTAGCTGGCTTACCGAGGAACGGAGCATGACGTCGTCCCGCCGCACGCGGCGAGGCAGCCGCGGCCGCAGCGGCAGCACAGCAGCTGAAGGGAGGCCACGGCAACCGCCGCGAGGCACGCGACGGCGAGCATGGATCCGCCGCTCCACCGCCTCGGCCGGCTCCACCCCATGCAGGGCGGCGCCATCACCGGAGAACCGAACCGCTACCACCTAGATCTCTTCCGTTGCTGGAGCGTGGATTGAGCAGCACTTAGCTACTTCAGCTAATGGCGAGGGGAGAAGAAATGAAGAATAGAAAGGCGAGATGGAAAAGGTGATGGATGGGGATGAAGCGACCGGCGGCCTGTTTGCCGAGGCGGGGAGGAAGAGGAGAGGACACACGGAGATGAGGGCGACGTACTTACGTCGTGTTACTCGTGTGTGTGCGTGTGTGTGCCGGCTTCTTCTTGCTCGACACCACACTCGCCGGCACAGTCGTCAGTAGCTGCATCACCAACTGGGAGTGCAGCTCTCTCTGAACTAATATACTCGCAGTCGTGGTCAAAATTAATATCGGCGTAGGCTAGCTGCGACTGTGCGTGACCGTGTGACTGTATGTGTGAGCGCTCACACAGGTGTTCAGTACTCAGTGCGGTTTACTTTGCAAGTTTGCATGCTGCCATGCCAATTCTGGCTTTTGTTCGCAGCCGGACGTTAAGGTAGTGTTTGGTTCTATGTACGAAAAAAACGATTGGAATGGTTCTCGGATATAGGGATATGGGATGATACTACTATTTGGTTCGAGTGATGAGATAGAATCAAGTGGAACTAAACTGTTTTCAAAAAACTGAATATTCTCTATGGATACTGAACCGTGTAGTACTGATTTTTTTCCAACAAAATGGTTCCAAACCATCCCATTTTATTTCTCCTCGTAAACCAAATCAAATAATACCTTAGCGTTCCACGGTACACTGCCCTTACCAAGGATTGGGGTCCTACTAAAGTGCACAGGACTACAGGACTTGGTACAGTATGCATGAGAGGTTAATCTCAGCCATCCGATCAGCAACAAACGCCCCAGATTAAAAACTAAAATAAAAACGCTACAGTGCCAACAAGTACAGCAGGAGTGCTCACTGTAGCCACATGATTTCTGTATTTTAGTGTATCCACGTATTAATCTTTAAACAGTAGATACAGAGGATCTGTATCCCCTTAATAATGTCATCGTTAGCCAAATCCGATCCACACGAATGTCTAAATTTAGAATTAACCACAATATCGTTGTTGTCAGTTTTTTTAAATAATATATTTAAAAAAAAAACAAATTCGTACGTCCGTTTGAAAAATTTGTAAAAAAAGTAGCATACGGTCAGCACTTGAAGTGCCGACTGGTGCCACATCAGCTCCAGTCGGCACTTCAAGTACCAGATGCTGCCTCCTATCAGATTCAAGTGTCGACTGAAGCTGACGTGGCATCTAGTCAGCATTTCAAGTACCGACCACATGCTACTTTTAGAGTTCATTATATTGGAGTCTCAGCCCCTCATCCTTCTAGTTCGCCGCTACCACCATCATCACTATAATCATCCAAAACCTGTCATATGCATCTACATCTATTACTATCCATACATGATTAACAAAAACTTGCATTTACGATTTAGTAGTAACCAAATCGATTACCCGGTAGATATGATCCAACTACAACGAACTGTTACAGTCCAATTTAGAAGTAATTGAATCGATAAGCCAAGCCGTCTATGGTGGATATCTCACGTGCCTACGTCTCTGGTTTTTGTGCTAGGGAGGGCCAAAACTCGCCAAGAAATAAACCCTCGAGTTTGAATTAAGTATAACACAAAACTCCTGATCTCTTCATACTTAATTCACGTTCTCTGATTGTCTTCTGCCCACGAAAAAACACATAAATTTCCGGCCCGGCCTCCACTAATTACACACGGTGGCATCGTATAGACTTGCACCATGCACGGTGAATTTAGTAGTCCTCACCAAGTATTACCAAAAAATATTTGTTGAACGGCTACCGATTGTACGGCGGGAATACGACCTCAGTGTACTTTTTTAGTGTGTTTAATTACGATGACCGAGTGGAAGAACGGTCGTAAGAAAAAGCATTAAAGATTAGCAATTATACAACAGTTAGCAGACATAGGAGGTCTAAGGCTCTCGAGTCCCACATTCTAGTTCTGCATTCAGGAGGATAACCCGACTGGCAGTATTCGTACGGTCGCATTCAACAACTAGACCGCCTTATTGATGACAATAAAGTTTAGACATATAACTATTCAATCAATATAGTAGATATCGTAAGTTATAGTCCACGTCCTGACTATTTTCTCAGTTATAAATGGTTATTAACATGGCCCATAAAGCTTGAATTGTAACCCTCGATCCCTTTAGTATATAAAAAGCTCGGGGGAACCTTTTATAGGCATGTTTTGATACAGTTTTACACGTTTTCATATGCTTAAGGTCATTGCAAATCCTTGATCTCATATTACATATACAGAAGTAAGGTTATTATCATTCGAGGGGTCTGAACCTATCTAAAAACAATAATTGAGTTTCGTCCGCGTACTTCCTCTTACGCATAACTAAATCTTAACTGTGGGTAACCTCATAGGATACCACCGTTGTTACGTACACACCGATGGTGCCAAAATGATGATAACCAAATGGTATAGACCAATAATTACGATTAGCTTGAAAATTATGCATGGTTAACATTTACAGAGGCAGATCGACTTGAGTACCGGACAGAGCCAAGGGTAAGGTATATAGGGTGTGTTTGGTTGAGTTGCGGCCGTGGAAAAAAGTTGTTGTGAGCTGTGAAAAAACTGTTGTGGGATGTTAGCTGTGAGAAAGCTGAAAGTCGTTTGGCTGAAACGACTGTGAAACTGTTTTGAGCTGTGAGCTGTATAAAAAATTCAATTTATGAAATTTTGTATGGTTGTATGAAATTTGAAATGTCAATTTATGAAATTTTGTATGTTTGTATAAAATTTGAAATGTCAATTTATGAAATTTTATACGGTTGTATGAAATTTGAAATGTCAATTTATGAAATTTTATACGGTTGTATGAAATTTGAAATGTCAATTTATGAAATTTTGTATGGTTGTATGAAATTTGAAATGTCAATTTATAGAATTTTGTATGGTTGTATGAAATTTGAAATGTCAATTTATGAAATTTTGTATGGTTGCGAAGCTAAAAGCCAAATACCACAGAAAACAGGTCCGAAAGAGCTTTCACATTTACACTGTACCCAAAACTGCTTTCTTTTGAAAACCAAACCAACCAAGTGACCGTATGTTAGTCAAAGTGGCTTATTCGATCGTAGAATAATCTTGTTCCCATCGTGGGGTCTCTTTTGTCTCCGACACGTATAGTAGATCTGGTGCAGACACTGATAGATTTTGGCCATGCATGTTTGCCAATGTCAATCGGCATTATACAAAATGAAGTATAGTAAAAAAACCTTATTACTATCTACTCCTTTTTAGTTAAAATTAATAAACTAATAGTGGAAGTAAAATGAAAAATAATTATCAGTAATAATAAATTAGTATTAGTAGTGGATATATAAGAGATATTAAAAGAATAAAATTTGTTTATTTGCAGACTAAAATAGGTAATATAGTGCATGTTTGGTAAAATTCCAAGTCCAAGATTCATATTAAATATAAAGTTTGTTTAATAAAAATAAAGTGATTTAAATTTCATTTTTTGTTTAAATTTGGTAGGATATAAACATATATAGGTAAAAATACTGGGAAAATTAAAGATTTACAAGGAAAAACTCTTGCATGAAAAAACAACAGAGATAAATCATAATAATTGTCACGTTATAAGTATAAGAATTTTTAAACATTGTATTAGAGTGATACTTTAATAGACTTGTTTGACTAGAACTCCGTCATTTTGTGTTTATCTCTTTTGAGTCAAAATCCAACAAATTTCTTTTATTTGACTAAAAATCCTTATAAATATAGTTCAGTTAAATATGCACAGCATATTCACAACATCAGGTAGATTTAAATTATATTAAAGTTAAATTTGACCGACTAAAAGAATCCTAAATCAAACCATGGAAATTAAAGAAGGAATTTTTGATAAAGGTGAAATTAACGTAAGTATATATTTCTGGGACGGTGAGTTACACGTGGTTTCTTGTGTTGTGGAGCCATTAGTACACTTTCACAGGCGAGCACGTTTCATCCGATCAAATTTTGAAGCTTCAACTTTTGATCACCCTGCATATACGATGCATCTTTGGTTAGATAGCCTGGATGCTTCGATCAACTGCATGCTAATTCGACACAGATTCAACTTCCAAGCGACAGATGCCACATCACGTCTCCTGAAACGAATCGTGCTGGTCTCCTGCTTTTGCGAGCTTTGAATCAAACGCATGCATGCATGCATGGCTAGCGTACCCCGCACTGCATGGCAGCACACAGCACAGTACACATGAGCAATTGCAGCTAGGCGAGGCTGTGCATCCATCACATCATGAGACCTTCCATTTCATCAACTAGCTGTGCGTTGCTCCATTTATCGGACCGACCACAAGGATCTGAGCGTGACCAACCCCAATGGCAGTTGGCAGCTAGCTCGATCAATGGCCAGTGCAAATAATTGGCCAGCCAACCAACCAGTTGCATGAGGAAGATTGAAGAAGACGGAGGTCTGAAACCAAAACCTAGCTTGGGATTGAGATTTGAGATGGAAGCGACGCCGACGCCGGCCGGCCAGCAGCCGGCTCGTCAGTCTCGGCGTATCCGCCGTACGTACTGACCTGTCCCTTCACCGGCCATGCCCTGCAGCACGGAGCCTTCTGCTAGCTTCTTCTCCTTCCACCACTCCTCCATGCAAGCTGCAGCTTTGCATCTACTCAACTTCCGGTGCAGAGACGACACGTACACCTGCGTGCGCGAGGGCATGCCGGTGACTAGCCATAGGCCACTTGCGTGACTTCGTCGATCCAGTCATCCAGCCGCCCGCGCCCATCTGAATGTAGCAGAACCCTAAAATATATAGTAGCTAGCTCTTGCGTTCTTGGCGCACGACCGCACGTACTGTCTGCAGGTCGGCTCGAGCATCTCGCTGTTTCTGAAATCTGAATCTTTCTGAACTCTGAAGAGACCTGGAAGTTTTCTCTGCCCATACACGCATGAGCAAGGCAAGACTGAAACCCGTACGAGCGCAATCCGTCATGTACGTGTCCTCCTCGCCTTTGCCGGCCGGCTGGATGCCTGGAGCCATGGATCGTGCCATCTCGTATTCTCGTGCGAGCAGTAAAATTCTGGTAGGTAACGTAACCAAGGTAGGCGAATTGAAGGCGAGGGGAACCAAGCTATAGGCTAACCCCGCTACACTGCTCCAGGTTGGGTCACATCAGCTGCTATACCTATACGGCTATGCGTACGTACGTACTCGATGTCTCGATCGATCGGGATCGTCTGCTTCAATTCAGAGATGAGATTCGGAACCGGAAAGGCATCTCTCTCGCTCTGCCACTGCCTAGCTAGGCGCCATTCGTCTGTCTAGTGTCTACCCGTCGCTTTCCAGCTTGCATTGCATTGCATATGCTATGCTGCTCGCTCCATCTTTCGCTGGTCAGTCATGCATGGCCCGGTTCAGTGCGAGGTCAGGGTCATGTGCTTCACAGTGGCAGCTAGCCTCCATTGTTGTCCTCATCTCACACTTGTCGCAATCAAATTGTGCACCTCAGTAACTAGATCATAAGCAAGAAGAACAGTCATCGATCTGACTCTCTCGGGCATATTAATCTGAGCGAGAAATTGAGAATCCAGCCATGGATCCAAGTAGCATGCATGCACAGTGCACATGATGGCCTCAGCTCATCGATTAACAAACTAACAAAGTACGTGCGTGCTAACTGCTAAGAAGATGCATCATGCATTCATGAATGTGGTGGCCTCATGTGAGATGGAGTCATCGAGAGCATTGCGACGTTCGGGCAGACAGATTTTCCACGAGGGGCCAGGCCTGGGGTCATGCATGACATGCATCTCTCTAGCTAATCCGATCAGCTTTATTTCTGCCTTGCGTGAACTTATTTTGATCAAATCTACTCATCATGCATTTGATATCTTTATCGATCTATGCCCCACTAACAATTAATTGATTCGATTTGCAGAACATGCATGTTCTACACTTCTGAGCTAGCTTCAGTACTGTCGAACTGGTGCAAGGGAGTAAGTTAGCAGATACAATATGTAGCTTGCAGATAATTACGCGTAATAACTAAAGCCTGCATGTATCTGAGGGTGTAGCTAGCTAAGTTACAGATATGTGTTACTACTACTTTAATTTCTACGGAGTTACGGTTTAGTAGTGAGTGGCATGAGCCATGAATAGAACGAAGAACGACACACTGGAGGTGCAACACGGTGAGGGCGCTACGGCACGGACGGCCACGAGAAACAAGGGCGCCGAGCGCTGTGGGCCGTTGTGCTCCACACGCTTGGGCTAGTTAGCCGCGCGGATGGGCTCAGGCCGGCCTGGACAGCCTCTTTGCCCATTCCTTTTTTCTTCCTGTATCTCTAACCTAGCAGGAAGCAAGACTAGCTAGCTCGCCGGCACGCCACCTCCAAGATCGGCGCAAGGGCGAGGCACAGCTTGCGGTGGAGCAGGCCAGGCGACCGTCTCAGACGAGGGGAGCACTACTGATTGACCCCGAAACTGAATAATTCAAGGAAAACGAGCTGATCGCCAGCGTCACAGCCAGCGTCGTCAGGCGGTGCACGCGAGCGGTGCCGTGCCAGCCGGACTGCCGGTGCCATCATCCGGCGCTGGATTTTCGGGGGTGGGCTCCGCTGCGCCACGCCACGCGACGCGGCACGCCGTTCGCCCCAGAAACCTGCAACTTGCGCGCCCGGCATGCATGGCATCCAACCTGCTGCGATCCTGCAAAGTAGATTGCCCGTGAAAACTCAAGTTGCATGCCCGTTTGCCGGTAGCTTGATGACTACTCCTTTATTTGGGCGCAACTTGCATGTGCCCAGATGTTGGGACTTGGGATCCGATGCTGTGTTTGTTTTCTAGTTAGAGCATGAATTTAAAAATTAATTTCCTATATAATTTTTTGGAATTCATTTTTTAGAATACAAATAGTTTAAATATGTTTCTCTCTAATAGAGTCCCTAAATTAGAATATGTGAGGATGTTCCCTACAAATAGGAATACAATGATTAATTTTGAGAATCTTTATTTTCAGGAATTATTTAAAGTATTTATTGGAGGAAATTTTTTAATTCTAATCTCAAAAATTTAGAAAAGAGACGGTCTTACAGAACCACATCGGCATCACGCTCGCCGGTTTTGCTTTGGAACTGCATCGGGGTGGGATCAGTTGGAACAAAACTGGAGAGTGTCACCGAGGCAGACTATCTGATGGGTCTAGTTTTAAAATTCGACTCAAACAATGCAAAATATTATGGAAAATTATCGTGCCACAAGTATATCGTGTATTAGAGCAGCTCCAACAGACCCCCTATTCCTCAAACTAATTTTTGAGAGTCCGCGAGAAAAATCGAGATGGGACCCTTACTCGGCTTAAAAAATAGAAGAGCTCTCAAAATAGACCATCAAACCCTCATCCGATCCCCAGGTGCCTTTATCCCGGCTCTCATCTGTGTCACGTGAGTGTGCGCTTCCTTTATTTAAATTTAAATATTTGTATTTTCATTTAAATATTCAAATATTTAAATATGATACATGATTATGTTCCTATTGTTTAATAGATAGATGATTTTGTTCATGTATTTAAATTTAAATATTTGTATTTAGATTTAAAAATTTGAATATTTAAATTAGAATATTCAAATATGATAGATGATTATGTTCCTATATTTAAATTTGAATATTTGTATTTGAATTTAAAATTTTGAATATTTCAATATGATAGATGATTTGTTCCTATTGTTTAATATGATAGATGATTATATTCCTATATTTAATTTTGAATATTTGTATTTACATTTAAATTTTGAATTTAAATATATTATTCATTATTAAATAATAAACAATTTATTATGTATTATAATTTTATCAAATACATGTGTATAATGTATGAAGAAATAGTAGAAATTGAAAATAGCGGCTCTGTTTTTAGAGCCACTGTTGTAGTAGAATAAAAACATGCCTATTAAAAATAGGGACTCTAATTTAAAAGCTATTGTTGGAGTTGCTGTAGCTGTAAGTAGGTACAATACATACCAAATGAATTAAACGAGATCTAGACAATTTTCTGAATTTGGACTGAATTAAATACTCCCTCCTTCCCATTATCTCCATCATCTAACAACTTGACACGATGACCAAGACGAGAGATATGGACCTTAAATTCTCTCCGTATGTTGTGTTTCTTGCTTGTTTTTCCGCACTCTCAACCTACATGTGCATGTGACAATGTGGAGTACTAGTAAAATAAGAAACAAAAGTGGAAGTCAAAGCTATGCATAATATGTAAAGAAATGGTGGAAATTGAAAATAGGGGGTTTGTTTTGAGAGTCACTGTTGTAGTAGAATGCAGAAAACATGTCTCTGAAAAATAGAAGGATCTCTCAAATCAAAAGTAGATGATCTAATTTAAAGGCTATTGTTGGAGTTGCTCTTATGTAGCTAGCTGTGAGGTACATTACGTACCAAATGAATTAAACGAGATCTGGACAATTTTCTGAATTTGGACTGAATTAAATATATGACAAGTACGACGCATATTACTCACATGCTGCCTCTTCTTTTTCCTGAATTTAGATTGGATTTAATAAGATTTTTTTTTAGCGGCAACTCTTTTTATAGTAGGCTGATGGCGCGTGGTCGACATCAGCAGCGCGTGGACACGGACACCCGCGCCCGCGCTCGCGCGTAAGCCACGAGCCCACGACGTGTGTGCTAGTGCGTACGCACTATGCGTCGCCTCCGTATCCATCGCGTTCAACCCACGCGCACTACCCAGTAACCACACACGTCGCTCTCCTAGCTAGCTAGCTGCAGCCTGCAGCCTGCAGCGCTCTTGACGCCGCCCTCTCCTCCGGCTGCCCGTCGCCATTGCGGCGCGCGCCACCACGACGTCACCGTCACGCGGCCGCGCCCGCCGCCCGCCCGCGCGCGGCGCCGTCGCATCGCCGACGTCGTGCCGCCCACGCGAGAACGTGTGCGCCTCCCCCCGGCCCCCGGCCCGCCACGGCTCGATCTGCTCGCTGGATTACTAGCTGGAGCCTAACGCTCTCCTCCACTAATCACCAGCCAAAACGCGACACGTGCGTGCTGTTTCGGATCAGGTCGGCGCGAAACGGCTACGGCACGAATAAAATACTGTACCATTAGCAGTAGTTATAAATATTTGGTTAATCCGCACGTGCGTGCTCGCTCAACCGCGCGTGCGTTCCCGTTCCTGTGACTTGTCAAACAGGGGACGTTTTACTTGCTGCCGGATGCCCGGATCCGTGAGTTCGCATTCCTTCTTCCGGAGACAAAACGAATGAAATGGTCATGACCGTGCAGCATGCATTTGCACCAACCCTTCGCCGGGCCTGCAAAAAACTTGGAAGCGATCCGATCAAACCAAACCAAGACGAGTCATCAAACACACGCAGCTGAATGGATCCATCTCAATTCTCAAGTTCTCAACCGTCCATAGACCAGGATGAACGGTCAGAAAATAACGACATGTTCTTCGATCTATCTCACCGGAAAAAAAATAAGAAAAGAAATCAATTAACAAAAGCATAACAAAAGTCAGAAGGATTCCAAGTTCTAACATCTTCCCAAATCCCAACTCGACGCGTCAAACGCTCAATAGTATATATACCCCCCCACACGTCTTCGTCTCCGCATCTGTAAAGATTTCTCATTTCTTCCACTCGATCTTCATCGCCTTCGGATTGCAGCAAGTCAGCAATGTCTAACAGCGCGAGGGCGTCTTCCTGTTCTTCTTCGTACGCCTCGTCGGCGACCGATGGGGAGATCCTCCGGTCGCTGCACCGCCTGGCGAGAGACCTGTCGGGGGCAGAGGCGCCGGCGCCGTTCTTGGAGACGGTGTTCGCGGCTGTGTCCAGGCGGGCGAAGCTTCTTGTCGCGGTGTTCGATGACCTGATGCGGTGTGGGAGATTGACGCGGTCGGCGTCGCTGTGCCTGCGCGAGGTGTTGCTGGTGTTGCAGCGGTTCAAGGCGGTGGTGGCGGACTGCTCGGCGCGCAGCCGGATGCGGCTGCTGCTGCAGTTGGAAGAGGTGGAGGCGCGGGTGCGGGAGCTGCAGCATGACCTCGCCACGCTACTCGATCTTCTTCCCGTGCCGGAGCTTGGGCTCGCGGACGACGTGGTGGACATCCTCGCGCTCGCATCCCGACAATGCCGGCGGAGCTCGCCGGCTCCCGCCGCGGAGAACGAGTTGAAGGCGGGCGTACTCGCGCTGATCCGAGAGGTCGAGCGGGAGATCGTGCCGGAGAGGGAGAGGCTGGAGGGCATCCTCCAGGAGGTGGGCATCAACGACCCGGCATGCTGCAGCGACGAGATCGAGACCTTGGAGCGGGAGATCGGTGACCGCATGGCGGAGAGGTGGACGTCGGCCATGATTGCCCTCGTCGGACTCCTACGGTACGCCAAGTGCGTCCTCTTCAGTGCAGCCACTCCGCGGCCGGTGGACTCCAAGGTGGATCTTGACGATGATGATGACGACGCCGAGCCTCCGGCGCCGCCGCCAGACTTCCGGTGCCCCATCTCTCTCGATCTGATGCGCGATCCGGTTGTGTCGGCTAGCGGCCAGACCTACGATCGGGAGTCCATCACCCGTTGGTTCGGCTCCGGCAAGTCGACCTGCCCTAAGACCGGCCAGGTACTAGCCAATTTGGAGCTTGTGCCCAACAAGGCGCTCAAGAACTTGATCTCGCGGTGGTGCCGGGAGAACGGTGTCACCATGGAAGTCTCCGAGCCAAGCAAACCTGAGCCTACGCCGGTGGTGACCGCGAACAAGGCCGCTCTGGAGGCGGCGCGCATGACCGCGTCGTTTCTTGTCAAGAAGCTCTCGGTATCTTTCTCCCCTGGTGCGGTCAACCGCGTGGTGCACGAGATCCGGCAGCTCGCCAGGTCTGGCAACGACACCCGCGCGTTTTTCGGGGAGGGTGGCGCCGTCCCGCTCCTCGTGCCGCTGCTCCTCTCCGATGACACCGCCACCCAGCTCAACGCCGTCACGGCGCTGCTCAACCTCTCCATCCTTGGCGCCAACAAGAAGCGCATAATGCACGCCGAGGGCGCCGTCGAGGCGCTCTGCCACGTCATGGGCTCCGGCGCGACGTGGCGCGCCAAGGAGAACGCCGCGGCCACCGTGCTCAGCTTGGCGGCCGTCCATTCGTATCGACGTCGGCTAGGCCGGAACCAACGTGTCGTCGAAATGGTACTGCTCCTCGTGCGCACCGGTCCATCCAGCACCAAGAAGGACGCGCTATCGGCGCTCCTGTGCCTGTCCGGCGAGAGGGAGAACGTCGGCAAGCTCGTAGAAGCCGGTGCCGCAGAGGCGGCACTGTCGGCGATCAGCGAGGAGGAGATCGCCGTGGCGGTACTTGCTTCGCTGGCCAAGCGCGGCGGCGCGGCGGCGATCGTCAACATCGACGGCGCAGTGGCGCGTCTCGTCGCCGAACTGCGGCGCGGCACAGATTGGTCAAGGGAATGCGCGGCCGCCGCGCTGGTGCTCCTCTGCCGGCGCATGGGTGCTGGCGTGGTGGCGCAGGTGATGTCGGTCTCCGGCGTTGAGTGGACGATATGGGAGCTGATGGCCACCGGCACGAACCGCGCGCGGCGAAAGGCCGCCTCGCTCGGCAGGGCATGTCGGCGGTGGGCCGCCGCCACCGCCGCCGCCGCCGAGGAGCAAACTACGGAATGCCTCACCTCCGACGTCACACTGCAGGCCGTGGCAGCCTCGTGAATCCACACCACGCACGGCTACATTCATTCATTCATAGGAGCAGCTAAAAATTCAATTTTTTTCCAACACACAATGCTTGTACAAAAATTGTTTCTTGCCTTCCAGGCTTTCACGATTCTTTGGTCCCTGCCTCCTCCATGGGATAGCTTGAGTATTTGATAAACTGTACAGACCTGATTCATTTCTCCCCAAATCTTATCACCCATTTCTCGTGTGTGATAAGAAACACAGATAAAAAGAAACATCACCAACTTGTGCAATTACTTATGATCATCTCCTCCCAATACGAAAGATGGCACAAATCTTGCAAGCATTGTGCAGCCAGAAGGCGCCCCGTGAGTGCTTGGTCGGTTGCGCTGCCGGGGACCAAACTGCCAGCCTTTCTCACGGCCATCCGTTTGGCAGAGCAAAGAAAGGAAGAAACAAAGCATGCGATGCTCTTACATTGACGAAACGAATATCTCACGCGCGCGGCGGGAAATGCTCGGCGAGAGCGTAAAACAGCTTGCGTTCACCGGCTTTTCGGCTGAAAGGGCGTAGCTTTGGCCTCTCTGCCACTATTCCTGTATTCCTGTTGTTGGTAGAAGATATCTTTGGTTTGATGCATGTCTCTGGCAATCGACATCCCTCTGACCAAAGCAAGATGATTATTCTCTATTCCGTCATGTCAATGTAAACCGGACGGTTAAAGGGATACGAGTTAGTTAATATCAATCTTGTTAGAATTCCGATGATAAGACGGGAATAGTACCGCAACAAGTGACCTCATGAAAAGTCTCATATTCACATCCTCAACACACCCATCACTTTCAATCAAAGATTCAAAGTCGCCCGTGTGATTTTTTTCAAAAAAAATGTAAATAGGCAGTGGAAAGACGGGCCATAGATGATAATTATAAAAGGGGTTAAAACTAATGAATTTAATACTAAAAAATTATAAATAACTTTAAAATATTTTTTTACATTTTTATATATAGTTTTTAAAAATTGAACCGTTTAAAAGATTGACATTTTTGACATGTTGATGCTTCCGTAGAACATGCTCATCAGCCATCTCCTAACCGTATAGAGGTCAGAATAGGATAGAATTGTGTAGGGCAGGACGGGGAAGCACCCACTAGTGTGGAGTGGTGTCCGGCACTCCGGCATATGATGCTACAGTGCTAACGTTAGTCAAAATAAACGTTAGCGAGGAAGTGTAAACCGTCAGATTCTGGTTGGGATCGTGACTATCTTACACGATCTAGTTTCCTCTCAAAAACCAATCAAATAGTTAGAGGAAAAAACGATAGCACTGAGTATGATGGTGTAACACCCTAAAATTTTCAAACCAAAAATTGTGAAACCAAAATTCAAACTGGGAATTTGAAATCAAATAAAAAAGGCAAAAATGCTAGGGAATTTAAAACCTCGAGATATAATTCTGAATTTTGAATTTTATAAATTTTATTGGATTCCCCAAGTCAAGAATTTATTTTGCAAAATTATTCTGAAATTTTTGGAGATTGAAAACTATATTTTAAATTTCAAAACATATTACAGAATTTATATTATTCAGAAAAGAATTTAAATTCCTTGTGGGCCACAAACCCCCAATTTCCCTGCCAGCTAGTCCAACCCTTTTCCCCGCTCCCCTCTCTCTGACACGCGGACCCCGCCTGTCAGCGCCACCCTCCCCTCTCTTCCTCTCTTTGCGACCGGGCCCCCGCTTGTTAGCCTTTGCGCCCAACCGCCCGCGCGAGCCGTGTGCCGCTAACACCTTGACCCCACCTGTCAGGTCGCTATCCCTTCACCAGAATCCCCTTTTTCTTTCGTGCGGGCCTCCATCGTCGTACGAACCCTAGCGCAATCCCCGATGCCCTCCCACACACGCTTGGCCACGATCACCATCGCCATCACGTGCTATAAAACACGCCGCACCCGCTCATGTGCTCCGTTTCCAAAATCCCCGACCCATCTCACCGCAATCCGCCGTAGCGCATAAGCCCTCCACCGCCTCAGCTTCGTCTCCGGTAGCACATTCCCACCACCGGTGACCTTTGCCACCGTCGTTGTCCACCCCATCGTGATCGCTGTCATCCACTCCCCTTCGTTCGAGCCACCGGCCACGGAGCTCATCATCGCCATCAACCCGAGGAGCCATCGTCGCCACTACTCGCTGCAGGCCACCACCGTCCATCTCTGAGCACCATTTGGGTATAATCTTTCTCTCCATCATATTCCCATTCTATTTTGTGCTTATCTTATGCCCTACGAAATTGTCGCCGCCGCTAGCGGCGTCATTGCGTCCTACCATCGCCGGAGAAGAAGGCTGGTGTCGATTTTTACCCTGCGTGTGCCGGATGCGATCTCTGTCATTGGATCATACCGCTTTGATTTGTTTAAATCTAGACCATAGGATTTACATTAAATCCTTGCCATTGGCGCATACCGTTTTGTTTAGATCTAATCTTATCTGTTTGGATTCATTTAAAACCCCGCATCAATCTGGGTCATCCGTGCGTACCCCTTCGCTACGATTTAATCAGGACCATTCATTTTCATTTAAAACCCGTGTGCGCCCCGCTGCCGATCGTCGAATTCTGATCAGATGGCTCTAGTGAGTCTGGTCCACACGTACAGTTCACGGTGGACTCGGTGTGCCGTGGATCAGAGGCTGTTTCTATTTCAAATAAATTTTAGAAATTGTTTTAAATTTTAAAAATTCATATCTTTTGTATTTTAACTAAAAATTTAACCATTCAAATTTCAAAATGATCAGAATAATATTTTGTGCATGATGAACTAATTTATTTGTACTATTTTTACTATTTATTATTCTGTTTAAATTTATTTGTACTTGTTATGCGTGCTAATTAGAGTTTGATGCCGTCGAATAGCAAGAACCCCACTTTGAAGAGCAGTACTCTCTATTTGAGGAGCAAGGCAAGTCACACAACCCTCTTGAGCATGTTGATACCATGATTTTTAATATTATTGCTACAATACATGTGTTATAAATGTATGTTAGAATAAATAAAGAAAATGTATAGTTAATGATAGTTTTATCCTTGATGTGCAAACTCAAGTCATGCTTTGTACCATTTTTCTTTGTCACCCAATAAATTTTAGTAGTTAGTACTCTAAGTAATAGCACACTTGCTTAGCCTCGTTTGTAATAATTATAGTATTAGTTAGTTTGAGTTCTAAATTCTTTGTCCATATATCTCATCTTGTTGTTATTCTAAAGTGAGGCTCAATCTTTTGGAAAATGGTTAAGTTATAAGCATGGTGAATTCTGGGTGCAAGCTAGGGCATTGGTGGTCACACCCGGGACACTATAAGGACCGGTCAGCGGGATTTGTTACGAAGCCAATTCATACAAACCACAAGTCTAGTGGGTAAGACCTGATATGGAGTATGGGTCGTTTCAACATGATGCACAGAGAGGAGGAGACAAGTTCATTAGTTAGGAGATTCTTTGGGATGGTTTGTATTGATGAGGCACAAATGGGGGTCTACGTACCAATCAGGATCTGCCTATGTCTTTTTGAGTGAGATTTCAGTGGAGTGTCGATGAAACCTAATGTGGTTGACCTCGTGTTGAACCGACTCATATGAAGAGTTTTGGCATAAGTTCCTTTGGGGTGACGTGGGGTCATCTCGACACACTTTGGTGTGCGTAAATGAGTGCCTTGTGAGTAAAGTTGTACACCTATGAGCAGAGTCTAAATTTTCCGAAAAAGTCGTGCCCACGGTTATGGGCGATCCCTGTGATGTTCTCCACGGTTAGATGTTAATGCAAGTCTGAACTAATTGTGATGGAGTGGATTGAATGTGCGAGTTGGCACATGTGTGCAACTTGAGGTGTTCCCGATAATAATTAAGTTGAATTATTATAATCTCACACTGAAACAACGTGCCCTAACACACGTCCGTGGTGTTTGTATTTTGCTGACAAGGACAACCGGTTTATAATAGGAAAATTTAAGGTACGTCTATGTTACAAGGCAAATTTTAAGATACATTGAATTAATAAGGATTATTTATTTCTCTAGTCGCATCGCTCCAATCATTAGTCACGATATTTGGAGAGGTCAACTGAAACGAAGTGCAAAATATTTGTGTGGACCTTGATCAAGCATAAAGTTCTCACTGCAAATAATCCGATGAAAAGGGGTGGACATGTAACCTAGTCTGCTCTTTTTGCTTATCGGTATGGGAAACACCACATTATATCACGCTCGACTGCCCCTTCACCCAACAGGTTTGGCTGCTGCTTCAAAATCTAACACCAGCTTGTGGAATCTCACTCTCGTTCCAGGCTCGGACTACCAAACCCGGTGGCGCAACACCACCAAAAAGATAAGTCAAGATCGACGGAAACTTTTGTACGGTTTACTCATCTATACCTGGTGGAACATCTGGAAAGAACATAACCACCTCTTCAGCATTCGAATCGATCGACTCCATAGCCCAACTCATCTCTTGGGACTTCAACCATTTTTGGATGGGGCAGATGCATATTTAGTGATCTCTGTCTTCTTGGGGCCTCCATCTATTCTTTGTACCTCTCCCCTCTCTCCCTCCTTTTGTTCTATGTTTTTTTTTCTTGTTGTAATCTCAAATTGTTTTTTACCCTTTTCTTAATATAGCAGAATACTCTCTTGCTTGCATTAAAAATAATAAAGATTATTCATTGGCGACTTACCTTCCAACTTGTAAGATGTACTAGATTAACTTTTTTAACTAATGGCTCAAATTTTCTATCTCTTATCTCTTAAAAGGGAAAGAGATGTAACCTAAAAAAGCTCAATTACAAAGGTTAGGTACTTATGGAAGAAATATTCAGTGCAATCGTCCAATCGTGCGATCTGGTGCATTCAATCAAGATCCAACGGTTACATATGAAACATATTACTTTTTTACTTTTTTCATATGTAACCGTTGGATCTTGATTGGATGCACCAGATCGCACGATTGCACTGGATATTTCCCGTAATTAGGAGTTAGGAGTATGCTAACAATCGGCAATTGCATGAACCGGAGAACAGTACGACGTCAGACTGCTGATGTCCGGTTGCCTGAATGATTTGCTACTGACCAACTGAGGAAGGAGGCCAAGATATTTTCTGATGTGACCGGCCAATTAATTTGGAGGCATGATAAGACACGTAGGAGCATGATAAACACATGGATTGGAGCTGTATGCTTAGCTGTAATCCTATGTATATTAGAGAGTAAAACAATGTTTCAGTTGATCTGATTGTATGATTCGACCAAAAAAAAATGCAGGGGGATTTTGGATAAGTGGTGCAAAGGGAAACAGCCAAGCTATCCAAGAGAGATGAGATGCAGACTGAGATATTTTTCAGAATGAACAGCTAGTGGGACAGCGATTGTTGGATTGCATTTGCAGCACTCTTTGAATGGCAATTGCCACACACACACACACACACCACACACACACACACACACACACACACACACACACACACACACACACACACCACACACTGTCTCTCTCTACAGATTCAGCAGCATATTGTTTGGTTTTCAGAAAGTTTTTAGCTGAGAAGATGAAGTGCAGACAATATCTCGCTTTCTTGTTGATATGATGCATCATGCCCATTTCAATTCACATCATGGAGTTCTGACCTACGTACGTAATCCATGCGTGTTTGCATCTGAAAACCAGCTGAATCACACGTGCGCAAGCACACACTCCCGCCGGTTTCAGTAATGTAATCATCCACCGACTTGTAATTATCTTTCCCTAGACAAGATTATACCAACAAGATCAAGATTATATCTCGCGAAGCCTTCGTCGTGTCGTGATCCGAGTGATTCCGACGAGCATCAGTTAGAGCATTGGCCGATCAAACGGAAGAGGGCTCTCACTGTAACCATGCTCTGATCCGCATAACGGAACGGATCTTTGGAGCACCACGACGGCCCACACAGACGGTTAGGATGGCCCAAACGTCTGAACTCGAAATGGGCTCTTCACCGGTTTCCTCTTTTGTCGCCAGTCCGATTATATGCAATAGTGAGTTCTTTTTAAAATAATACATTTTTTTTGAAAAATGCAAAACAAAAGCTTCTATGGGGAATTCAAATGCCGATATACGGCATTTAAGAAATTTAGTTTTTTAATTTTTAAAAGCATGTACTAGATTTGAAATTTATTTAAAATATATATATATTATTTCAAAAAAATAGGGATAGTGATGCTCTTACATCATATTTAGGGTTTGTTTGTTATAATAATCTAGCTTATAGAAAAAATTGAGTTCCACCAGTTTACTAGATTGTTTTAATCTGCACTTCAGATTATAATAATTTGAGAGAATAAGTTACCCAATTTATTTCAGTTTTTGAAAAAACTTGATTTTATAATCCAAAGCTAAATAAACAAGGATTTACTCATAATATGTAGGTAATTGCTATATTATAAGAAATATATCGAAAAAATTAACACATAAAACTATATAAACGGAGAAAAAAATATGCATCTTGAGTAAGAAGATACAGCTATAGAACTGTAAAACTCGCACCATTCATATTTACTCGTATACACAAATATTTTTTATGCGCCAAAATTTTTAAAAAAACAATATAGCCCAAAAGTCGAACAAACAACAAAATCATATACAACCACTCTCCTCTCTCCTTCAACAGCCGATGTCGCCTCCCTCCTCATGGAGCTCATATATTGCCCTCGCTATTGACGTTTCCTCACGTAGGGCAGCGGGGATGCATCACTTCACCGGTACACCGTATTGGACTTAGGAGGTGTATAAAGGATGAAAAAATACTAATAATAACTGAAAAAAAATTGAATGGAGAAACCCCCTCCTAACAAGGTGGCTCCGCCCCTGCTATAGGGTGTAGCCAACAGTCGTCGCCACCTTTGTCCTCTCTTGTGGTTGCCGTCGTCTCCCTCCTCCCGCAACCGTGTGGCACCGCCTTCCTCCCTCGGTCCCTCCTTCCGTCGCGTGGTGCCGGCTGGGTATCGAGTATTGCCTATTCTTTGTTTTTCCCTCAAGTATGTGTTGGAGTATTAGACGATTTTTCGATTAATTTCCGAATAAGATAATTCATAAGAATTAGTATGAACATATTAATCATGGATTCATAAAAACATGATCATGAACCGTTCAGTAAAGTAGCACACGTACAATACAGTAGTTGAGGACGAATCCGCAATCAGAGCAGAAACACTTCCACGTGTGTCGGATCGCAACACCCGACAGTGACTGACGGTAGATGTAGATAGAAGATGCGTCGTGACAACGAACTTGAGCAGTCAGCAAGAGCGCTTCCCAAAAACCTTATTTGCACTCTCCCGATGCATGATCACAAGTACGACTGGTTCCGGAGACATGCTCTCTCGTTCCCGGTGCACGCCCGTGAACAAAATGGAGTAGTCTATAGCGACAACATAGTAGAGAGAAGAGACAAACAAAACCTAACATAACTCTGTTGTTATTCTCATCGTGCTGAATTAGTTAGATCTACGGGTATTTATATGAGAGCAATCAGATCTCGTGTCGCAATCACGATCTCAATCAAGTCGGTTTTCATATAACCATATCTCACAAATTTCGTCATGTTCCCAAAGAATCAGAACAAGAAATGGAAAAATCGTGTCCCCACAAGGCAAGGTGTCAGACTCCAAGAAATGTGGTCTGGCTCGGCAAGCTGACCCCGACTCCCAAGTCCTGATTCAGATCAAGCACTCGGCAATGTTGGCCCCTACTCTTGAATCTTTGGCTCGAATTCTGCACTCGATAATACCGACTACTGAGTCCAACATCCGACTACTCGGTATTACTTTGTTGGCACGAGTCTGTCCCAAAATTCCAACAATACGGATATCTGCGAGTGAGTTCAGGTACATACATACATGAGTTTTTTAAATTAAATATACATCTTTGTCTATCTGATACATCCAAGCGAAAAAGATCAAAAAAACTTCAGTCCCTGCACGCACCCATCAGTCCATTGATCACCTACTACGAAAAAACATGAGTTAGCCCTAAAAATTCATCCGATGTTGCACTCGACGAATAACATTAAACGAATCTGTTGTTTATCAACATAGATTTGCTTGAGTTTCAAAGTTGGCAAACTAACGGGAAGTATGAGAATGTGACGACCGGTTTTCCAAATGACAAAAGAAAGCACTTTATTTTTTTTTTTGAAAAAAAGACATGGAGTGCGTATGCAGAGCGAGAGAGCAACACGGTGGGGAGCGCGCACGGCGTGGAAGGGCGACAACAGAACAACACGGAGGGACGATGGCGCGCTGGAGGGTGATGACGAGGGGTGGACAGAGCCTTCTAAAACACAGCAGTGTCAGGGGCGCGTCGCGGCGATGAGGGCGCAGAGAGGGAGGTGGAAAGGAGGGGAGGGAGGATGCAAAAATTTCAAGTGAGCTAGGAGAATTTTAAGAGTGCTCTGAAAATTTGGCACAAAATATGAAAAAATAGTGCCGAATGCAAAAAAAAATGGGTGAAGTGAAATTTTTGTTTGTCAAGTGATTGCAATAGGCAAACTCAAATTGTTTGCCAAGTGCCTTAAATTTAACGCTTACCGATTTTTTTATTTTTTATAATTTTGTCATTTGTCATATTGTTTTTTTTACCTGACAAATTTTGTGAAATTGTTTATATTTAGGGGGTAAGACCTAAAAATATTCCCAGGGTTAGGGTATTCCCTATGTTGAGCCTGCTCATATCAGAACAGAGCTTTTGGATTCTCTTTCGCCAATCGGCCGTCTTTAAGAAACCTTCACATTGAGTCAAAAACATAAATATGATTTTTTTATAATTTATTTGATTGTTTATTGCAGAGTTCAAATTCGACATATTAAATTTAAATCCTAAAACACAATTAATTAACTAAAAAATGCCATTTTTATGGGATAAGATTTGTTGTATTTTAATTGTATATAAAATTCAAGTTCAAAATAAGATTTAACTGTCAATTTGCATTTAAACCGATTCCATTCTTTCAATTTAAATTCTAGAAATACGCTTAATAAATTAAAATAGTAAACCAACCCAAAAAATATGAATTTTTTACATGAAATAAAATATACTATATTTTGAGTGTATAAAATAAATTCAAGCTAAAACCAAATTGCAAATACCACATAAACTCGAAACAAATCTTCACACAAAACCACGGTTTTGGAGGGTATGCCGAGTGTTCTTTTAATTCGCCACATAATTTATGGTTTTTTCAAAAATACTCGACAACCAATTTTTAACGAGCGACTATTGCAAAAAAAAAATATAGCACTTTTGTGAATTTTCATTTTCCCGGACGTGACCGGACGCTAATTTTTTTTATCCTACCTGTGTGTGCCAAAACAGGAGAGTTAAGATTCTGGCAAATAAATTTTAGGAAAAGTACATTTGACCTCCAAGAATTTTTGTCCTAATCTGAGTTACTCCACTCCCCCTCAACTACAGTGCCATGCCCTCTACACATCCCAACTTTTCAAACCATGAAAATTACACCATGGTCCCAATCTAGGGTGAGGTAGTTTCGATCCTAAAAATCTTGATCATTTGTCACTGTCAAAATATTTTTCTTAATTATAATGTCAATATTAAGTTTGACTGATAATACCATTAATGTTAATGAATGTGAGTATGGATGATAAAAATGTAAAGTTATTCTTAGGAGTGATAAATTATCAAATCTTCTTGTTTGATCCTATTTGTCAGTACTCCATTCGTTTTTAATATATAAACCTTTAAAAAAAGTATATGTAAAAAATCTATAATTTTAATTAAATTTTATAGATATATGCAGCACCGATTATACCATCAAATTGTTTTTATTAAATACACCATAAAATATATTTTAATATTATATTATTTGATAATATAGATGTTAACTTTTTCTTATGTTTGATTAAGGTTTAAAATAAAACAACATGTTAAATGAAAAAATGAGTAAATTATAAAAATAAGTCTAGCTCCACCCTTCACTCTGTTCTTCTTCTTCACATCTCTCCAACTCTCTCTCTCTCCTCTCCCTAAAACTCTTCTCTCCCTGCATGATTTTTCTAGATACAGAGAATTATACGTAAAAAATACTATAATACTATTTTCGGATGGATGAGTTGTGCTAAAAAACGGTTGGATAAGTTAACGAGTAATAACTCCCAGAGTATAAATAAGAGGCATACTTTATACATAAATTAACATTTTATCGGTATTAAGTTACTATATTTATGATAAATTTTAAAACGGTAACCGCCCGAAATCTCACGATTCCGGCTTTATGGAATCTCAATATGAAATTCAAATCTTACAATATGTTCATCACCTCACAACGCATAATACGAAAAACAAAGTATTAGCTCATAGTCTGTAATTATTACAAAACCAAACTAAAGAAATGAAAATGTCTTGCCGGACATCTTGTCCCACTGCTCCTTCCTCGACTGGGACACCTCATTCCAGACCATCAACTTGATAGGCAACATCTGAAGGTGTTTGTCAACGGGGTGAGTACGAACGTACTCAACAAGCCACAAATATGCATATAATGAAGGCTTAATAACAAATGAGCATTCTCTGGGCTTGTTTTGCATGAAAGCAAAATTGTAAAGATTAAGCAATTGTGATGTCAATTTTTAAACATGAATGTAAATAAGTAAAGACTTCAACTATCTCGAGTTGCCACAAGAAACTCATTCCCACACAACGAGGTGTGTCGAGATGACCACGTCACCCCGAAGGAACTCATGCCAAAACATTTCATATGGGTCGGTTCAACGAGAGGACAACTACACCAGGTTTCGTCGACACTCCACTTGAATCACACCCGAAAGACATAGGCTAATCCCGATTGGTAGACGTAAACCCCCATTTGTGTCTCGTCAATACAAGTCATCCCAAGGAAAACTCCTAACTGATGAACTTGCCTCGTCCGCTTGGTGCATCAAGTTGTAACGAACCATACTCTAGATTAGGGCTTACCCATTCGACTTGTGATTAGTACGGTAATGCTTCACAATAGAACCTGCAGATCGATCCTTATAGTGCCCCAGGTACGACCACCAATGTCCTAACTTGCACCCGGAACCCACAATGTTTATAACTTCACCTTCCAAGTCTTTAGCCACTTCTTAGAATAACAATAAGTTGAGATATATGACAAAGAGTTCAGAGTCCTAGCTAATATTATTGTAATGAGTATAAGCGAGGCCATATAAACTGTAAAACTGAGAAACCAAGGGTTGGTTTTGGAGTCTGTGATGAGTGATTGACAGGTTTTACCTTATGGATTCGAAGGGGTCCCTGCGAAAGGGTTTGGAGGTTGTTTCACCGAAGGGTTTGGTGGGTTTGGTTGCTGTGGCTGTCGTAGCGAAGTGTGACTGTCGGAGGGGTCCAACAGTACACGATGACTTGGTCGTACCAAAGGGTTCGGTACTTTGGGCGGTACATCGGAGTGTGTACCGGAGGATGTTTACCCGGAGAGGTCTCCGGGGTACTGGTTACACTTGTCTATTTGTCGGTGGTGTGCAGGTGGCTTTAGAGGCGACGGATGGTTCGCAACAAGTGAACCTGGGTCAAGCGGGAGGCTTGATTCTAGGCGAGCGGGGATCTCGGTCACAAGGGCTGCGTGGGGTCGAGGTCGGTCCTCGGGTCAAGGTGCGCCAGGCGAAGGCAGAGAGTGCGGAGTGTGGCTTCGGCTGAAGGTACCTCAAGACGAAGTCCTTAGAGGCGAGGCACTTCGAAGGGTACTTCGAAAGGAGTGACTTCGGAGTATGGTGGACAAAGTTCTCAGCAATGAGGCAAGACGTTCGAAGTGTGCTCCGGATGGAGGCACTCGAAGGTTCACCCGACGGAGGTCTCAGAATTCGAGGTGCATCGAAGGCATGGTCCAGCTCGGGGAGGGACACTGCGACGAAGTGCTCATGGAATGCTTTATGCAGAGGCCTTGGACGAAGGAGGGACTTCGAAGGGTGGTACTCCGAAGGTGGGGTTTCAGAGTGTGGTTGTCTTGAAGTACTTCGGCCATGCATGGCTTCGGTACATGGACTGACAGAGTTCGAGCTGGGAGTACCTGCGAAGCAGTGCACAGGAACTCCTTGCCACAGCCATTGGCACTAGTTTCTAGCACTAGCCGTGTCACCCCTGCAAAACCAAGCACATCTGGTACTTGTGTTCTCGCTAGTGGTTTTGCTTTGTCCTCCCTGGTCTCTGTCACTAAGGAGCAGGTGGATACTCTAGATGATGAAGAGCTTGCTCTCATTGCTAGAAGGTTCACCTGTTTTCACAATGAGAGACGAGATCAGAAGAGAAGTGGTTTTAGTGGATGTTTTGAGTGTGGCGACACTTCTCATATCAAGGCCAATTGTCCTAAGCTCAAGAGGAGAGATGAGAGTGAGCGCCCCAAATACCACAAAAGGAGAGGAAATCCTTTGTGAAGGGCAAGCGCGGCAAGGTGGCTAAGAGGGTAGCCAAGGCCGCTTCTAGAGCCTTTGTTACTGCTCTCAACGACATCGACACTTCCTCAACTGAGGAGTCGAGCTCTGATGAAGAGGAGTCCCCAAGGAAGGAGGAGAAGAATGACAAGAAGGGACGAGATTTCACTGGTCTCTGTTTCATGGCAGACAGCGATCACAACGACGATGAGCTTAACTCATCTGAGATACCTCTATC
The DNA here is from genome assembly GCA_019279435.1 of Zizania palustris. Lineage (NCBI taxonomy): Eukaryota > Viridiplantae > Streptophyta > Magnoliopsida > Poales > Poaceae > Zizania > Zizania palustris. The sequence continues at coordinate 4,709,903 of JAAALK010000288.1, read as the reverse complement.
CTATGACCAGCTTTCAATTAAGATAGATGAACTGAATGAAGTAGTTCTTGATCAGGATAGATTGTTTGTGCAAGCCTCTAGAGATAGAAAAGACCTTAGATTTAGGCTAGAATTTGTTTCTACTGATTATGCCATGCTTAAGTCTAGGGTTAATGATGCTGAATGTGAATCTTGCACTGTTGTCATGAGTGAGCATGCTCAGTTGCATTCTGTGCATGCTCAAACTCTTTCTGAGCTTGAGACTGCATAGAAGCAGCCTTTGATGGTTGATTCTAGTCCTCATGATGAAAATGAATGCATGAACTGTTCTTTATTACGTGAGAGCATTGATTTACGTGATAAACATGTTCTGGATTTAGAGTCTAGATTGGAGAGGGCCGGTAGTTCTAAGGATGTGCAACCTGTGTTTGACACTTGCATAACCCTTAAGGACCATCTAGGCACCGTTAGAGAGCAAGCTGAACATCTCATGACTGAAAATGAATACCTTCTTTCTGTGGTTAACAAATTGTAACACCCCAAATTTTCAGAGAAATAAAAATACCGTTTATTATATTCTGGAAATGATTTATTTTAAAAAACCTTTAAATACCCTTAGAGGCTTAAATAAACTAGAACCTAGAGAAAATATCCAAACTAGAGGCTAGAAAATTTTTTATATGATCGCAAGGCCAAGATATATTTTTGAGAATTTTTACAAGATTTTATCACCCTTGGAGGTAGCCCAAATATTTTAAACCAATTTCTACAATTATTTTTATTCAGAAAATGATTGGAACAATAACGGGCCTTCCTCCCTCAATCTCTATCCCCCAACTGGCCCAGCCCACTCCCTTCCCTGTGCCCGTACTAACACTCGGGTCCCATCCATCAGAGACCCTCTCCCTCTCCGCGCACGCACCCGACCGCCCGACCCCACCTGTCGGTCGCGTCTCGTTGCCTCGCCCTCACCCCTTACCCGCTAGCCTGTGGCCCCCGCCTGTCAGGACCGTCGTCCACCTCACGCCATCGCCCCCAAACCTCGCCGACTGAATAAATGCCTCCACGATCCACTCGTCGCCGGCCCCCTCCACTCCATTTATCGCCGGCATTGAATCCCCCGCAACGCGCCGACCGTTTCCCCTCTTAATTCCATGTGTAATCGCCCCGCTGTCGCTCGCATGCAAGGAAACCACCTCGCCGGCGTTTACTCTCGGCCTCCCCCGATTGCGCCCTCCCTGCCCCCGCCGGTACCCCCATTTAAACCCCCGACCACCACCGCGCTCAACCCCATGTTAATTCGCTGCGAGGACAAACCAGAGCGCCCCAATTTGACCTTTAACACCACACCGCCGCCTTCGCTCCAGCCACCGCTCGCCGTCGCCGGAGTACTCCTCCACCCTCAGCGACCGTACCAACGTGACCGTTGACGCCTTCCTGACCTCGGCCACCACTTCGACATCGACGAACCCCGCCGGATCACCATCGCCGATGAGGACCCGAACACCTCCGCCGCCCCCGCTCGTCGTCGGCCACGCTCCGACGACCTCTCGCCATGCCAACGGTACCATCATGTTCCCCTTGTCGCCCTAGTTCTATTTTAGCCCTTAGATTTGGTCGCCGTCGCCCGCCGTGGCCACTAGGCTCTCGCCGTCGCCGGAGAAGATGACCGACACGGGTCGAGTACCCGTGCCGTGTTGGATTCGTCCCCGAACGCGCGATCGTGATCCACGGTCGAGATTGAGTCGATCCCTCGGTTTAATCTGGCCCGTCAGATCTGAGCGAAGCGGTACGTTTTAATCTCGTGCGTCCGTTAGTATTTAAAACCCGCGATGAATCTGGGCCATCCGATGCGTACCGGTTCGACGTTTTAATCGTGGCCGTTGATCGCCACTTAACGTCCCCGCCTCGCCCCTGCGCGTTGGATCTGGATCCAATGGCCCAGGATGGACCGGACCACGCGCACAGTGCGTGGGTTCACGGTGGATCCGGTTCACCGTGGACCCAAGACCGTTTTCAATTTAAATAAAAATCCAAAAATTGATTTAAAATTTGGAAATTCATATCTTGTTCATTTTAACTCCAAATTTATCCATTTTAATTCCAGAAAATTCATAATTTTATTCTCTACATGTTAATGCAATAAAAACAGTAGGTTTATTTTGAGTATTTTATGTTTATTTAATAAGATATTCACATATGCTTTAGAGTGAACCCAAAACTTGTTCAATTCCATTTGAGAGAAATTTATATTTTATTCTATCCATATTAGTGTAATAGAACCCCTAGGTTTACACTGAACCTCTTACTTCAAATTAGCTAGAAATTTAAAATACATTTATCCTTTTTTTGGAGGCCATTATTCCATTAAAAGTTCATTTTAAAATACTCACAAAATAAAATTCAGAAACTTAACAACTTTATTTCCCTTGGTTCAAACCAACCAAAACTTATATTGAGAAACCAAGGGTTGGTTTCGGTGTTTTGTGATGAGTGATTGACAGGCTTTTACCCTCTGTTCGAAGGGTACCTCCGAAGGGGCTTCGGAGGTGGTACCTCCGTAGGGTGTTTCGGAGGTGGTTTACCGAAGGGTGTTCGGTGTTTGCTTGCTGCAACTGTTGCAGCGGAGTGTGCATGTCGGAGGGGTCCGATAGTACACGATGACTGGGTTCGTACCGAAGGGTTCGGTACTTTGGGCGGTACACCGGAGTGTGTACCAGAGGTTGCTAACCCGGAGAGGTCTCTGGAGTACTGGATACACTTGTCTGTTTGTCTGTGGTGCGCAGGGACTTCGGAGGCGACGGACAAGGTTCGCAGCAGGTGAACTTGGGTCAAGCGGGAGGCTTGATGCCAGGGGAGCGGGGAGCTCCGTCACGGTGGCTGCGAAGGTGGTCCGGGTCGGTCCTCGGGTCGAGGCGTGCCAGGTGAAGGCAGAGAGTGCAGAGCGTGGCTCCGGCTGAAGGTGCTCCGGGACAAAGTCCTCGGATGTGAGGCACTTCGAAGATACTCCGAACGGAGTGACTTCGGAGTTGGGTGGAACAAGTCCTCTGTGGAGGCAAGGAATTCAAAGTGTGCTCCGGAGGGAGACATTCGAAGGTACCCGACGAAGGTCTCAGAAGTCGAGGCGCATCGAAGGCATGGTCCGGGTGAGGCTCATCGAGGAGTGTGCTCGGGGAGAGGCACTGCGACGAAGGGCTCATGGAATGCTTCATGCGGAGGCCTTGGACGAAGGAGGGACTTCGAAGGGTGGTACTCCGAAGGTGGGGCTTCGGAGGGAGGAAGGATTCGGAGCGAGGCTTGCTCCGGAGCAAGGTTGACTTGAGTTGCTTCGGCTTGCACGGCTTCGGTACACGGACTGACGAAGTTCGAGCTGGGAGTAGCTGCGAAGCCGTGGTGGTCCACTCCGGAGGTGTTGGTGTGAAGGCCCAAGGGCTTTGACGGCTTCGGCTCAAAACCGTCAGTGTATCGGAGACTGACTTCGGTGGAGCGAAGGTCATCTGGCTTCAGGCTTCTCACCGAAGCTACCGCACCCTCGCGTGCGAAGGGAGGATTCTGGAAGGTCAAAGACTGCAAAGGCTGACACTGTCTGTTCTGAAAAAGGCTGACACTGTCCCCTCTGCAAAGCTGACAGAGAAGCCTCCAAAATAAAAGGTGGACTACCTTTTGTACCCCTTAGTTCTGTAGAGACAAATCAATGTAAACCCTAGGGTAGTGTAGTCATTTCCTTTGGGTGAACTGTGGGCTATAAATATGGGGGCTCGGTAGGTAGCATTTAACACTTTGAGCATTTACTGTTGAGCTCCTGTAGCCACATACCTCGTTGTATTTCATCCAGAGTTCAATTTATTTTGTGTTCCTTGTTCAAGCGGCGAAGCCCTGCTTCTTGTGCTTTTTGCTTGAGCTCGCTTTACATACCTCGCTAGTTATAGTGCACCGAAGCCTGTCTAGGCGAAGGTTGCTTTTGTGCGAAGTGTGTTTTCAGTGTGCTGTCGCTCTGTGTAACTTGAGGCTAGACCTCACAGCTTACTAGCGAAGCCCTGTTCAAGGCCCGTTTTGCTTCCTGTGTCGAAGCTCTTAGCTTAGTCCTTTGGTGTGCGTTTAGACCTTCGGGTACGAAGCCCAGCACCAGTTGCTGACGCCAAGTACGTGGTCGAAGTCCTCAGAGGGCTGTCCACTCTTGCGAAGGGTGAAGTGCGAAGCCTGCTCGAAGCACCCCGTGTGCGGAGCCTGCACTGACTTGGCAGAGTTGATTTTCGAGGGTTGTTAGTGGAGCGAAGTCTTCTTGGCTTCGAACTTTTGCTCCCGCGAAGCCTGTGTTCGAAGGTGTCGAAGTACCTCCGAACCAGACCTTCGAAGGTAGTGTTCGAAGCCTGTTCCGCAGAAGACAGAACTGAAACCGAAGGCTAGTTTTTAGCCTGAAATTTTAAAAGCTCCCATTCACCCCCCCTCTGGTCGCCGTTTCCGGTCCAACAATTGGTATCAGAGCAGGTTAAGATCACCAGTTGACCTTAACCGGTTTTGTGATCTTTTGGCGACATGGATAGAGGCAGTAAAATTCCTCTGTTCGATGGGACAGATTTCGCATACTGGAAGGTGCGCATGGAGGCTTACTTGTTAAGCCAAGGAAATGCAATTTGGGAGATTGTGGACTCACAATACTCCATCCCTGAGACTCGCACCTCTCAGACTGAGAAGGATCAGTATAATGCCAATTCCAAGGCAAGAAATATACTGTTCATCGGTTTGAGTAGAAGTGAGTTCGATAGGGTACAACACCTTAGGACTGCTAGGGAGATTTGGACAACGCTCACTGTCTTTCATGAGGGCTCTACTCAGATTAAGGCCAGGCGCCAAAGCACCTACAATCAACAGTATCAGCTGTTTGTGCAGGCACCTGGTGAATCTATAGATGCCATGTTTTCTCGCTTTGACGCGATAGTGAGTAACTTGCGATCCAACGGGACGCTTGCTTACAGTGATCATGATAGGGCTATCAAGCTTCTCTATGCTCTTGACCGTAGCATATGGGAAGTCAAGATATCCAGCATTGAGGAGTCCACAGGCTATGACACTTTAACCTGTGATGAACTCTTTAGCAAGCTGAAGTCCACAGAGATTGCCAAGGCATCTCTTGCAGTGCACAGAAGCTCTTTGCCACAGCCATTGGCATTGGTTTCTAGCACTAGCCGTGGCACCACTTCAGAACCAAGCACATCTTGCACTTGTGTTCTTGCAGATGGTTTTGCTTTGTCCTCCCTGGTCTCCGTAACAAAGGAGCAGGTGGACACTCTAGCTGATGATGAGCTTGCTCTCATTGCCCGGAGGTTCACCTGATTTCACCATGAGACGGGATCAGAGGAGAAGTGGTTTTAGTGGTTGCTATGAATGTGGCGACACTTCTCATATTAAGGCCAATTGCCCCAAGATCAAGAAGAGAGATGAGAGTGACCGCCCCAAATACCACAAAAAGGAGAGGAAGCCCTTTGTGAAGGGCAAGCGTGGCAAGATGGCTAAGAAAGTAGCCAAGGCCGCTTCCAGAGCCTTTGTTGCTGCTCTCAGTGACATCGACACGTCCTCAACTGAGGAATCGAGCTCTGAGGAGGAGGAGTCCCCAAGGAAGGAGGACAAGAAGGACAAGAAGGGACGTGACTTCACCGGCCTTTGCTTCATGGCCGACAGCGATCACAGCGGCGATGAGCTTGACTCATCTGAGGTAAACCTATCATCTGACCAGCTACTAATTAAATTAGATGAGCTGAATGAAGTAGTGCTTGGTCAGGATAGATTACTTGTGCAAGCCGCTAGAGAAAGAAAAGAACTTAGACTTAGGCTAGAAAATGTTTCTACTGAATATGCCATGCTTAAGTCTAAATTTGATGACGCTGAATGTGAGTCATGTTCTGTTGTCATGAGTGAGCTTGCTCAGTTGCGCTCTATTCATGCTCAAACTCTTTTTGAGCTTGAGACTGCACAGAAGCAGCTTTTGGAGGAGGATTCTAGACCTCATGATATTATTGATTGCATGAACTGCTCTTTATTACGCGAAAGCATTAATTTACGTGATAAGCATGTTCATGATTTGGAGGCTAGATTGGAGAGGGCCGGTAGTTCTAAGGATGTGCAGCCTGTGTGTGACACATGCATTACCCTTAAGGACCAGCTAGGCACTGTTAGAGAGCGAGCTGAAAACCTCATGTCTGAAAATGAATACCTTCTTTCCGTGGTGAATAAGTGCACTGAGGGAAAGGGTAGGATGGATTTGCTCTTGGCCAAAACCAAGTTGTGTGCTGACAGAGCAGGGGTAGCTCTAGGTTTGGGTTTTGAGAGGATACCTTCAGACAGTAAGTCCAAAACTGTTTTTACCTCTCCCACCACCCTAGAGAAAGAAAGAGCTCTGTTGGACACCCCATCAGCCAAAAAGCCTACTCATCTACCAAAGAAAACCACTCATCCTGCCAAGAAAAATCCTCCCAAGAAAACCACACAGAAGAAACCCAAGGAGCCTGTGAGAGTTGCTTCTGTGACCCATGAGAGTGCCCCCAGGAGAGTTTTTCACTGTTCCTACTGTCAGCGGGCGGGTCATTTGGTTGGGTTCTGTTTTCGTCGCATCAAGGATGAGCGACGCGCACAGGCGATGAGTTACCAGGACATGCATTACCCATCTTTAGGTATGCATGAGTCTGAGATGTACTATCGTCCTGCTTTTGAGGCTCCTCGTGTTTCTCGGAGAGGTTTTGCTACTCGAGGTGTTCACCATGTTCCATATGGTGGTAGACCTCGGGCTAGCAGATTTGTACCTCGTCAGAGTAGGAGACCTCGACATGTTGTTCGTTCACAGCATGTAGGTAGACCTCGCACTTTGCATCATTTTGATTTTCCCGTGCGTAGACCGTTTACTTTTACTGTGCCTACTACTCGTGTCACTCAGTGCTGGATGCCTCGTCATTATTTCACTCACCCCAGCACTGAGCGATCGAGACATTCTTATCGTGTGTAGGCGACAGATCGAGGCTTGGAGGGCACGTGGATCATGGACTCCGGTTGTTCGCGCCACATGACCGGAGATGCAGCTTGGTTCTCCAGCCTCACCACAACCAAGCAAAGGGAACATATCACCTTCGGAAACAATCGAAGGAGTAGAGTGAAAGGTAAAGGTGTGGTAAGAATTAACGCGAATTTCACTCTCAAAGATGTTGCTTTGGTTGAAAACCTGGGATACAATTTGCTGTCTGTATCTCAGTTGCTTGATGAGGGCTTCGAAGTGCGATTCCATCGCGATACTTCGCAAGTGCTCAATTTTGATGGCGTTGTGGTGTGTAAGATCTTTAGAGTTGGGAGAGTTTTTGGAGCAGATTTTTTAGAGTCATCTGGTTCTTCTCATTGTCTTGTTGCACATTCGACTTCTGAGCTTTGGAAGTGGCATAGGAGACTAGGGCATATGAGCTTTGAGTTGCTCGCTCGTCTGAGCGCCCTAGGTCTGATCCGAGGATTGCCCAAGCTCAAGTTTGAGAAGAATTTAGTTTGCGCTCCTTGTCGACATGGTAAAATGATTGCCGCTTCGCATTCGCCAGTCACCACAGTGATGACTGAACAGCCCGGAGAACTTCTCCACATGGACACTGTAGGTCCTTCTCGGGTTAGTTCTTTAGGCGGCAAGTGGTATGTTTTAGTTATTGTCGACGATTTCTCTCGCTACTCTTGGGTCTTCTTTCTTGCCAGCAAGGACGAAGTGTTTTCACACTTTCGGAGCTTGGCTTTGAGACTTTTTACTGAACTCCCTGGTGCATTAAAATTCATTCGAAGCGATAATGGCACCGAGTTCAAAAATAGTCTCTTTGTTGACTTTTGCATGGAGCATGGCATAGAACATCAATTCTCTGCTCCGCGGGTTCCTCAACAGAATGGTGTTGTTGAGAGGAAGAACCGCACTTTGGTTGAGATGGCTAGGACGATGCTTGATGAGCATAGGACTCCTAGAAAATTCTGGGCTGAGGCCATGAACACTGCTTGTTACATCTCAAACCGAATCTTCTTGCGCTCAATTTTAAATTTGACATCTTATGAGCTGCGTTTTGGGAGACAGCCCAAGGTTACTCATCTTCGAGTTTTTGGCTGTCACTGCTTTATCCTAAAACGTGGTAACTTGGATAAATTTGAGTCGCGATCGTCTGACGGGATCTTTTTGGGATACACAACACATGGTCATTCTTATCGTGTTTATAATTTAGAGACTAACACAGTCATCGAGTCATGTGATGTGACTTTTGATGAATCAACCCCCTCTGTTAGTTCTGCTTTTGAACAGGCAAATGAACACGACATGGAGCATACCTTATTTGAAGAAGAAGATCCCGGAGAATTCGAGGATGAACCCCTACTACCCTCGACATCGACCCCCGAAGCTGACCCCGCTTCAACTACTTCGGCACGAGGTCCCGAAGCGACTACCTCAACATCGGTCATCTTGGACCACTCCAACGCACAAGTTGAGGGGGAGACTGCATCCCACCGCGAGGCTCCACACTATGTTCAAAGGATGCATCCTCCCGAGCAGATCATTGGTGAGCTTGATCAAAGGGTAACACGTTCTCATGCCCATTTCACTAATGCTGCTTTTGTTGCTTCTTTCGAGCCTTTAGATGTTAGTCATGCACTTTCTGATTCTAGTTGGATCAATGCCATGCATGAGGAACTTGAAAATTTTGAGAGAAACCAAGTCTGGACTCTAGTTGATCCTCCACCTAATGTTCATTTCATTGGAACAAAATGGATTTTCAAAAATAAACAAGGAGAGGATGGGACTATAGTTAGAAACAAGGCTAGACTTGTAGCTCAGGGCTTTTCTCAACTAGAAGGGATTGATTTTACTGAAACTTTTGCACCTGTTGCTCGCCTTGAGGCCATTAGGATTTTGCTTGCCTTTGCGACATCCCGGGGATTCAAACTCTATCAAATGGATGTCAAAAGTGCTTTTCTTAATGGCTTCATAGGTGAAGATGTTTATGTAAAACAACCCCCTGGTTTGAAAACCCCAAGTACCCACATAAAGTCCTTAAACTTCATAAGGCTCTTTATGGACTCAAGCAGGCCCCTCGGGCGTGGTATGATAGACTTAAGTCTTTTCTGCTTGAGCGAGGGTATTTGATGGGCTCTGTTGATAAAACTTTGTTTACTCTCAAGCATGGCAAAGATTTCCTCCTAGTACAGATTTATGTGGATGATATCATCTTTGGTGGCTCTTCTCATGCTTTGGTTGCCGAGTTTGCAGATACCATGAGCAGGGAATTTGAAATGTCAATGATGGGTGAACTCACCTTTTTCCTTGGTTTGCAAATCAAGCAAAGCAAACAAGGTACTTTTGTCCACCAGACAAAGTACACCAAGGACCTGCTCAAGAAGTTCGACATGTCCGATGCGAAGCCACTCGCCACTCCAATGGCTACTTCTGTAGCATTGGACCCTGACGAAGATGGAGAAGCCGTAGATCAGAAGGAGTTCCGTAGCATGATCGGCTCCCTCCTTTACTTAACTGCCACGAGGTCGGACATACACTTCGCTGTGTGTCTGTGCGCTCGTTTTCAGGCTTCACCACGAGCTTCGCACCGCCAAGCGGTTAAGCGCATCCTAAGGTATCTCAAACACACCCTTGAATTTGGCATATGGTATTCAGCGTCTTCATCTTTATGTCTTCGAGGTTATTCCGATGCGGATTTTGCTGGGTGTAGAATTGATAGGAAGAGTACCTCTGGTACTTGTCATTTTCTGGGTACTTCACTGGTTTGCTGGTCTTCCCGCAAACAGTCTAGTGTTGCACAATCAACGGCTGAGGCCGAATATGTTGCTACAGCTAGCTGTTGCTCTCAGATTTTATGGATGGTTTCCACTTTGCGGGATTTCGGGTTAGATTATAAGAGTGTTCCACTTTTCTGTGATAACACTAGTGCTATTTGTATTGCAAACAACCCGGTTCAGCACTCCAGAACCAAACACATTGATGTACGGTATCACTTTCTCAGAGATCACAATGAGAAGGGTGATATTGAACTTCAATATGTTGATACCCAACACCAGCTTGCCGATATTTTTACAAAACCCCTCGATGCTTCTCGATTTGCTTACTTGCGTGGGGAACTTGGCATTTGTCACCCTTTCGACATTTTGTGAGGGGGAGCTGTGTTTAGATGGATGTGCCTTTGTCTAATTGTGTTGAAATTGCATTTACAGATTTTGCACTTATATGCCTGCTTATAATTCATGAAATCATGTCAGCTCAGCTCTTGTTAATTCATCTGGAACATTCATGTGCATGATGTTTTATTTTCAAAATCAAATCGTGCTCACTGCTTAGTCTTGAATCTAGCATGTTTAGGCAGGACTGCTTTTAGCTATCCTTTATCTGCTTGATAGCAAGACACTGTTCTTTGGATGCTCAAAATTGCAACTTGAAAAATTGTTCTCATCTTCATGGATACTCATAAATGCCAAACAATTGGTTCACTTGGTTAAAATCAAAAACTCCATGATTTTCATGCTTTAAGTGAAAAGATCTAGGTGGGTTTGTTTGTCGCACTACCCTATTCTAGACTGCTTACCATTGCATATTGGTCTGAACTGGAATAGCGTAGTGTTTGCCAAAATCATTGCCTTAAGCTTCTTATGGTTTTCATGCCTAGGCTTGGCCTGATTGGAAAGTATAAGGTGGACAAACAAATAACCCCTGGCACTAAGAAAAGAACAACAAAATTCATTGATTATCAAGTTTGCTTTTCAAGCTCCATTTGAACTAGACTTGTCTGTCTAGAGTAGAAATTGACTAGCTTTGCGCAGTACTTGCTCTTACTTGTCTAGTTTCCTTGAGTAAGTGGTGATGCTTTTATTTCAAAAATGATCAAATCACATGCTTCATCATGTTTTTCGAGAATATTAATTTGAGCTGAGCCCATGATCATTGGTGTTATTGTTGGCATATTTTTGCTTCATATGTTTTTGCCATTTTGCTCATTTCGAAGCTTTGCATCTTTTACATGCTCCTTGATGCCTGCATTGCCAAAGGGAGAGAAATTCCGAAGAGACTTGCTTCATTCTCTGCCGCAAGGGGTATAATTTCCAAAGGAGGAGAACATTTGACATAAAGGAGGAGAAGGTTTTTTTATTGCCAAAGGGATAATTTAACTCAGGGGGAGTTTTTATTGCCGACGGGGCTCTTTACTCTTGTGAGAAAGAGGGAGGAAAATTATGTTGTCAAGTGACATAATTTGGCTCTTTTCTGAGTTTTATGGTCACTTGTGTGCTGAAAGTTTTTGAATTTTCTTGAACTTCGATTTGGTTGTCAATGCACTCATCAAGGGGGAGATTGAGAAACCAAGGGTTGGTTTCGGTGTTTTGTGATGAGTGATTGACAGGCTTTTTACCCTCTGTTCGAAGGGTACCTCCGAAGGGGCTTCGGAGGTGGTACCTCCGTAGGGTGTTTCGGAGGTGGTTTACCGAAGGGTGTTCGGTGTTTGCTTGCTGCAGCTGTTGCAGCGGAGTGTGCATGTCGGAGGGGTCCGATAGTACACGATGACTGGGTTCGTACCGAAGGGTTCGGTACTTTGGGCGGTACACCGGAGTGTGTACCAGAGGTTGCTAACCCGGAGAGGTCTCCGGAGTACTGGATACACTTGTCTGTTTGTCTGTGGTGCGCAGGGACTTCGGAGACGACGGACAAGGTTCGCAGCAGGTGAACTTGGGTCAAGCGGGAGGCTTGATGCCAGGGGAGCGGGGAGCTCCGTCACGGTGGCTGCGAAGGTGGTCCGGGTCGGTCCTCGGGTCGAGGCGTGCCAGGTGAAGGCAGAGAGTGCGGAGCGTGGCTCCGGCTGAAGGTGCTCCGGGACAAAGTCCTCGGCTGTGAGGCACTTCGAAGATACTCCGAACGGAGTGACTTCGGAGTTGGGTGGAACAAGTCCTCTGCGGAGGCAAGGAATTCGAAGTGTGCTCCGGAGGGAGACATTCAAAGGTACCCGACGAAGGTCTCAGAAGTCGAGGTGCATCGAAGGCATGGTCCGGGTGAGGCTCGTCGAGGAGTGTGCTCGGGGAGAGGCACTGCGACGAAGGGCTCATGGAATGCTTCATGCGGAGGCCTTGGACGAAGGAGGGACTTCGAAGGGTGGTACTCCGAAGGTGGGGCTTCGGAGGGAGGAAGGCTTCGGAGCGAGGCTTGCTCCGGAGCAAGGTTGACTTGAGGTGCTTCGGCCTGCACGGCTTCGGTACACGGACTGACGGAGTTCGAGCTGGGAGTAGCTGCGAAGCCGTGGTGGTCCACTCCGGAGGTGTTGGTGCGAAGGCCCAAGGGCTTTGACGGCTTCGGCTCAAAACCGTCAGTGTATCGGAGACTGACTTCGGTGGAGCGAAGGCCATCTGGCTTCAGGCTTCTCACCGAAGCTACCGCACACTCGCGTGCGAAGGGAGGATTACAGAAGGTCAAAGACTGCAAAGGCTGACACTGTCTATTCTGAAAAAGGCTGACACTGTCCCCTCTGCAAAGCTGACAGAGAAGCCTCCAAAATAAAAGGTGGACTACCTTTTGTACCCCTTAGTTCTGTAGAGACAAAATCAATGTAAACCCTAGGGGTAGTGTAGTCATTTCCTTTGGGTGAACTGTGGGCTATAAATATGGGGGCTCGGTAGGTAGCATTTAACACTTTGAGCATTTACTGTTGAGCTCCTGTAGCCACATACCTCGTTGTATTTCATCCAGAGTTCAATTTATTTTGTGTTCCTTGTTCAAGCGGCGAAGCCCTGCTTCTTGTGCTTTTTGCTTGAGCTCGCTTTACATACCTCGCTAGTTATAGTGCACCGAAGCCTGTCTAGGCGAAGGTTGCTTTTGTGCGAAGTGTGTTTTCAGTGTGCTGTCGCTCTGTGTAACTTGAGGCTAGACCTCACAGCTTACTAGCGAAGCCCTGTTCAAGGCCCGTTTTGCTTCCTGTGTCGAAGCTCTTAGCTTAGTCCTTTGGTGTGCGTTTAGACCTTCGGGTACGAAGCCCAGCACCAGTTGCTGACGCCAAGTACGTGGTCGAAGTCCTCAGAGGGCTGTCCACTCTTGTGAAGGGTGAAGTGCGAAGCTTGCTCGAAGCACCCCGTGTGCGGAGCCTGCACTGACTTGGCAGAGTTGATTTTCGAGGGTTGTTAGTGGAGCGAAGTCTTCTTGGCTTCGAACTTTTGCTCCTGCGAAGCCTGTGTTCGAAGGTGTCGAAGTACCTCCGAACCAGACCTTCGAAGGTAGTGTTCGAAGCCTGTTCCGCAGAAGACAGAACTGAAACCGAAGGCTAGTTTTTAGCCTGAAATTTTAAAAGCTCCCATTCACCCCCCCTCTGGTCGCCGTTTTCGGTCCAACATATATACATGTTGGGTGATTTTTGTATTGTTTAATTGAATGCTACCTTTAATTTATTTATAACGAGAAGACTACGACACCGCCGAGGAGACGGAGTACTTACCCGACGTCCCTCCCTCACCTTTCGCTGAATAAGGCAAGTCACCAAACCAATCTTTTGAGCATATTGAACCCATGTCTTATAAAACTATCGCTAAAACACATAGGATATACATGCATTAGTCAAATGGAACCCTTACAATATATTTATTAGGATCCCCCGACCTTGATGTGCAACCCAAGCCATGCTATCTAGCCTAAACTCCTTGTCACCATATTGTTAGTACTATTAGCTAGTGTCCAATGTATTGACACGATTGCTATAGGATTAAAAATGAGTCATAGCAACTTGGTTCTACTATATGATCCCCGTTATTCTTGTCTTTGGAATTCTGTCGGTGATGGAGTTGTGGTCGTGAGTGAATTCATGGTGGGTTTTGGGTGCAAGCTAGGGCATTGGTCGGTAGCACCTGGGGCACTATAAGGACCGATCTATGGGATCCATTGCAATACACTTTTGTACTAACCACAAGTCTAATGGGTAAGTCCTAACTAAGGTATGGAGTGTTCCAAACTGGGGCCACCACTTGGAGATGGGTCAAGCAGCACCTGCGGGTGGCTTGTACCGACGTGGCGCAAAAGAGGGTGCGACGTTAGCCGAGATGCGGCCCGGCGCGCCGGCGAAACCTAGAGCGGGTGGTTATCGCTTGGAGCATTTCACGCTGAGGTTTTGGCACGAGTTCCCATGGTATGGGTCATCTCGTTACACTTTGGTGTAAGGGATGAGTGCGTGCCTTGTGGGTGCAGTGGTACACCTCTGATCAGAGTCATAAATCTTTTCGAAAAGCCGAGCCCACGGTCAAGGGCGGGTTGCGTGACATCCCATAGTTAGTTTACTTTTGATGAATGTGCATGATGACTTGGCATGTAAGGACTGTGGTGCGAGGAGGGAAAACGTACTCCTCGAGTTAGATGGTATTATGATGTTCATGTTTAATATTCTGCATGATTAAATTTGACTACACTAAATGCAATAACTGAAAAATGTACTTTTCCACACTTTTAGCCATTACCCTTCCTTTGTTATTACCTTGCATTACTATTGCATTTGAGGTGGCTTGTTGAGTACTTTTTGTACTCATACCCGTTGGACACACAATTCAGAGGATGCCTACTACGAAGATGGTCCGGAGTAGTGACCCAGTCAAGAAAATGATCCTGAAGAAGACGTTCGTCATGCGGTCTATTTTTATAGTTTTTTATTTTACACTTGTGTAATAATGTGGTCTGCGAACCATGAATGTTTGCCCGTATGTACGTTGTCGCATGATGAACCTCTTTTATTATTGTTTTTCTATGGAAATTCAATAATATTCCAATTTGGTAAATCGGGGCGCCACACAAATGTACTGAGGGAAAGGGTAGGATGGACTTGCTCTTGGCCAAGACCAATATGTGTGTTGATAGGGTAGGGTTAGCTCTGGGATTGGGTTTTGAGAGGATTCCTTCAGACAGTGAGAACAAAACTGTTTTTACCTCACCCACTACCTTAGAGAAAGAAAGAGCCTAGTTAGACACTCCATCAGCCAAAAAGCTTACCCAAAATCCAAATAAAACCACTCCTCCTGCCAAGAAAATTCCTCCTAAGAAAAAGACTCAGCAGAAACCCAAGAAGACTGTGAGGATTGCTCCTATGACCCATGAGAGTGCCCCTAGGAGAGTGTTTCATTGTTCCTATTGTCAGCGGGTGGGTTATCTGGTTGGGTTCTGTTTTCGTCGCATCAAGGATGAGTGAAGCTCTCAGGCGATGAGTTTCCAGGACATACATTATCCATCTCTAGGTATGCATGAGTCTGAGTTTCACTCATGTCCTGTTTTAAGGCTCCCCGAAGAGGTTTTGCTCCTCGAGGTATTCACCATGTTTCATATGGTGGTAGACCATGTGTGAGTAGCTTTGTTCCTCGACAGGTTAGGATACCTCATCATGCATTTGGGTCACAGCATGTAGGTAGACCTTGTACTTTGCATCATTCTGATTTTCCTGTGCGTAGACAGTCTATTTTTACTGTGCCTACTACTTGTATCACTCAGTGCTGGATGCCTCATCATGTTTTCACTCACCCCATCACTGAGCGATCGAGATTCTCTTATCATGTGTAGGCGCCAGACCGAGGTTTGGAAGGCACGTGGATCATGGACTCCGGTTGTCCGCGCCATATGACCGGAGATTCAGCGTGGTTATCCAGCCTCACCACAACCAAGCAAAAGGAACATATCACCTTCAGCAACAATCAAAGGAGTAGAGTGAAAGGTAAAGGTGTGGTAAGAATCAACTCGAATTTCACTCTCAAAGGTGTTGCTTTGGTTGAAAACTTGGGATACAATTTGCTTTCTGTATCTCAACTGCTTGATGAGTGCTTCGAAGTGCGATTCCAACGCGATACTTCGCAAGTACTCAATTCTGATGGCGTTGTAGTGTGTAAGATCGTTAGAGTGGAGGAGTTTTTGGAGCTGATTTTTCTGAGTCATCTGGTTCTTCTCACTGTCTTGTTGCAACATTCGACTTCTGAGCTGTGGAAGTGGCATAGGAGACTAGGGCATATGAGCTTTGAGTTGCTCGCTCATTTGAGGTGCCCTAAGTCTGATCCGAGGATTGCCCAAGCTCAAGTTTAAGAAGAATTTAGTTTGCGCTCCCTGTCGACATAGAAAAATGATTGCCGCTTCTGTAACACCCCAAGAAATTAAAAAGGATTAGAATAAAAGAAAAATATTCTTTAACTCATTTCTGGATTTATTATTAAGGAAAAATCACATAAGAACTCAAATAAAGCCAAACAGGGAGAAATACTCAAAATCTGGACTTGAAAATTTTATGATTTGAACTAGAGACCAAAATATAATTTTAGGAATTTTTACAAATTTTTATCAACAGTGATTCAACCCTTAATCTAATAATGAATTACTGGAATTATTTTAATCAGAAAAGAATTAAAATGCTTAATGGGCCGCCCACCTCCAAAGGCTCTCAACCCAGCCCAGCCCAGCCGTCCCTCACTGATCCGTGGGTCCCGCTTGTCGGCGCTCGCCTCCCCCTCTCTCCTCCCGCCTCCGCGCCCGCCTGGCCCCACGCGTCAGCCTCTGTGCGCTAGCGTTCGCCCACTGACAGCCGTGGCCCGCCTGTCGGCCCTTCCTTTTCTGTTACGCCGCTGACAGGTGGGGGCCACCTGTCAGATCCTTCGTCTTCAATGGAAGGGGATCGCTCCCCTTCCCTTCTCCGGCGAATCTCCTTCCTGTTTCGCCGCCGGCCGCCCGCATTCGCCTGGATTTGCCTCGGATCGCCTTCCCCAAACCGCCGATGATCCCTTTCCATGTAATCCCGACGCGTTTTGCCGTTTATGGGAGCTCGGCCGAGAGTTAGGAAACCCTCGCCGGAGTTCTTGGAACCTTCGGTTTTCCTTCCGTTTAGGCGCCGCCGGTGACCCTATAACCCCTCGCCCCACGCCGCACTCACCCCACACCGCCGTAGCCC
>JAAALK010000288.1:4650542-4691984 GCA_019279435.1 Zizania palustris | reverse complement strand
GGTCTTTGTAATATAAGGGTAATGGGTCTATTCCTAAACCTTTTTTCCCTATAAATACCCCCATTGTACCTTGTAAGAAGGATCCAGAATCAGTGGTTTCAAACACATATATTCGGACCTCTTGAGTTGTTATCCTTTACGGAGGCTCAAGTTTGTCCTAAAAGCACAAACCTCTTGTTTGTTTGTTTTTAACTATTAAAACCTGTTGGTGTAATTTTTACGCCAACACCAGGCGACCGTCTCAGACGAGGGGAGCACTACTGATTGACCCCCGAAACTGAATAATTCAAGGAAAACGAGCTGATCGCCAGCGTCACAGCCAGCGTCGTCAGGCGGTGCACGCGAGCGGTGCCGTGCCGGCCGGACTGCCGGTGCCATCATCCGGCGCTGGATTTTCGGGGGTGGGCTCCGCTGCGCCACGCCACGCCACGCGGCACGCCGTTCGCCCCAGAAACCTGCAACTTGCGCGCCCCGGCATGCATGGGCAGCATGGCATCCAACCTGCTGCGATCCTGCAAAGTAGATTGCCCGTGAAAACTCAAGTTGCATGCCCATTTGCCGGTAGCTTGATGACTACTCCTTTATTTGGGCGCAACTTGCATGTGCCAGATGTTGGGACTTGGGATCCGATGCTGTGTTTGTTTTCTAGTTAGAGCATGAATTTAAAAATTAATTTCCTATATAATTTTTTGGAATTCATTTTTTAAATACAAATAGTTTAAATATGTTTTTCTCTAATAGAGTCCCTAAATTAGAATATGTGAGGATGTTCCCAACAAATAGGGAATACAATGATTAATTTTGAGAATCTTTATTTTCAGGAATTATTTAAAGTATTTATTGGAGGAAATTTTTTAATTCTAATCTCAAAAATTTAGAAAAGAGACGGTCTTACAGAACCACATCGGCATCACGCTCGCCGGTTTTGCTTTGGAACTGCATCGGGGGTGGGATCAGTTGGAACAAAACTGGAGAGTGTCACCGAGCAGACTATCTGATGGGTCTAGTTTTAAAATTCGACTCAAACAATGCAAAATATTATGGAAAATTATCGTGCCACAAGTATATCGTGTATTAGAGCAGCTCCAACAGAGCCCCTATTCCTCAACTAATTTTTGAGAGTCCGCGAGAAAAATCGAGATCCAACAGGACCTCTACTCGGCTTAAAAAATAGAAGGGCTCTCAAATAAACCATCAAACCCTCATCCGATCTCCAGGTGCCTTTATCCCGGCTCTCATCTGTGTCACGTGAGTGTGCGCTTCCTTTATTTAAATTTAAATATTTGTATTTTCATTTAAATATTCAAATATTTAAATATGATACATGATTATGTTCTTATTGTTTAATAGATAGATGATTTTATTCATGTATTTAAATTTAAATATTTGTATTTAGATTTAAAAATTTGAATATTTAAATTAGAATATTCAAATATGATAGATGATTATGTTCCTATTATTTAATATGATAGATGATTATGTTGCTATATTTAAATTTGAATATTTATATTCTAATTTAAAATTTTGAATATTTAAATATGATAGATGATTTTGTTCCTATTGTTTAATATGATAGATGATTATATTCATATATTTAAATTTGAATATTTTTATTTACATTTAAAATTTGAATATTTAATATAGTCATTCGTTATTAAATAATAAATAGTTTATTATGTATTATAATTTTATCAAATACATGTGTATAATATGTGAAGAAATGGTGGAAATTGAAAATAAGGGGTTTGTTTTGAGAGTCATTGTTGTAGTAGAATGCAGAAAACATGTCTCTGAAAAATAGGAGGATCTCTCAAATCAAAAGTAAATGATCTAATTTAAAGGCTATTGTTGGAGTGCTCTTATGTAGCTAGCTGTGAGGTACAATACGTACCAAATGAATTAAACGAGATCTGGACAATTTTCTGAATTTGGACTGAATTAAATATATGACAAGTACGACGCATATTACTCACATGCTGCCTCTTCTTTTTCCTGAATTTAGATTAGATTTAATAAGATTTTTTTTAGCGGCAACTCTTTTTATAGTAGGCTGATGGCGCGTGGTCGACATCAGCAGCGCGTGGACACGGACACCCGCGCCCGCGCTCGCGCGTAAGCCACGAGCCCACGACGTGTGTGCTAGTGCGTACGCACTATGCGTCGCCTCCGTATCCATCGCATTCAACCCACGCGCACTACCCAGTAACCACACACGTCGCTCTCCTGGCTAGCTAGCTGCAGCCTGCAGCCTGCAGCGCTCTTGACGCCGCCCCTCCCTCCGGCTGCCCGTCGCCATTGCGGCGCGCGCCACCACGACGTCACCGCCACGCGGCCGCGCCCGCCGCCGCCCGCCCGCGCGCGGCGCCGTCGCCTCGCCTACGTCGTGCCGCCCACGCGAGAACGTGTGCGCCTCCCCCCGGCCCCCGGCCCGCCACGGCTCGATCTGCTCGCTGGATTACTAGCTGGAGCCTAACGCTCTCCTCCACTAATCACCAGCCAAAACGCGACACGTGCGTGCTGTTTCGGATCAGGTCGGCGCGAAACGGCTACGGCACGAATAAAATACTGTACCATTAGCAGTAGTATAAATATTTGGTTAATCCGCACGTGCGTGCTCGCTCAACCGCGCGTGCGTTCCCGTTCCTGTGACTTGTCAAACAGGGGACGTTTACTTGCTGCCGGATGCCCGGATCCGTGAGTTCGCATTCCTTCTTCCGGAGACAAAACGAATGAAATGGTCATGACCGGCAGCATGCATTTGCACCAACCCTTCGCCGGGCCTGCAAAAAACTTGGAAGCGATCCGATCAAACCAAACCAAGACGAGTCATCAAACACACGCAGCTGAATGGATCCATCTCAATTCTCAAGTTCTCAACCGTCCATAGACCAGGATGAACGGTCAGAAAATAACGACATGTTCTTCGATCTATCTCACCGGAAAAAAATAAGAAAAGAAATCAATTAACAAAGCATAACAAAAGTCAGAAGGATTCCAAGTTCTAACATCTTCCCAAATCCCAACTCGACGCGTCAAACGCTCAATAGTATATATACCCCCCCACACGTCTTCGTCTCCGCATCTGTAAAGATTTCTCATTTCTTCCACTCGATCTTCATCGCCTTCGGATTGCAGCAAGTCAGCAATGTCTAACAGCGCGAGGGGCGTCTTCCTGTTCTTCTTCGTAAGCCTCATCGGCGACCGATGGGGAGATCCTCCGGTCGCTGCAACCGCCTGGCGAGAGACCTGTCGGGGCAGAGGCGCCGGCGCCGTTCTTGGAGACGGTGTTTGCGGCTGTGTCCAGGCGGCGAAGATTCTTGTCGCGGTGTTCGATGACCTGATGCGGTGTGGGAGATTGACGCGGTCGGCGTCGCTGTGCCTGCGCGAGGTGTTGCTGGTGTTGCAGCGGTTTCAAGGCGGTGGTGGCGGACTGCTCGGCGCGCAGGCCGGATGCGGCTGCTGCTGCAGGTGGAAGAGGTGGAGGCGCGGGTGCGGGAGCTGCAGCATGACCTCGCCACGCTGCTCGATCTTCTTCCCCGTGCCGGAGCTTGGGCTCGCAGACGACGTGGTGGACATCCTCGCGCTCGCGTCCCGACAATGCCGGCGGAGCTCGCCGGCTCCCGCCGCGGAGAACGAGCTGAAGGCGGGCGTACTCGCGCTGATCCGAGAGGTCGAGCGGGAGATCGTGCCGGAGAGGGAGAGGCTGGAGGGCCATCCTCCAGGAGGTGGGCATCAACGACCCGGCATGCTGCAGCGACGAGATCGAGACCCTTGGAGCGGGAGATCGGTGACCGCATGGCGGAGAGGTGGACGTCGGCCATGATTGCCCTCGTCGGACTCCTACGGTACGCCAAGTGCGTCCTCTTCAGTGCAGCCACACCGCGGCCGGTGGACTCCAAGGTGGATCTTGACGATGATGATGACGACGCCGAGCCTCCGGCGCCGCCGCCAGACTTCCGGTGCCCCATCTCTCTCGATCTGATGCGCGATCCGGTTGTGTCGGCTAGCGGCCAGACCTACGATCGGGAGTCCATCACCCGTTGGTTCGGCTCCGGCAAGTCGACCTGCCCTAAGACCGGCCAGGTACTAGCCAATTGGAGCTTGTGCCCAACAAGGCGCTCAAGAACTTGATCTCGCGGTGGTGCCGGGAGAACGGTGTCACCATGGAAGTCTCCGAGCCAAGCAAACCGGAGCCTACGCCGGTGGTGACCGCGAACAAGGCCGCGCTGGAGGCGGCGCGCATGACCGCGTCGTTTCTTGTCAGAAGCTCTCGGTGTCTTTCTCCCTGGTGCGGTCAACCGCGTGGTGCACGAGATCCGGCAGCTCGCCAGGTCTGGCAACGACACCCGCGCGTTTTTTCGGGGAGGGCGGCCGCCCGTCCCGCTCCTCGTGCCGCTGCTCCTCTCCGATGACACCGCCACCCAGCTCAACGCCGTCACGGCGCTGCTCAACTCTCCATCCTTGGCGCCAACAAGAAGCGCATAATGCACGCCGAGGGCGCCGTCGAGGCGCTCTGCCACGTCATGGGCTCCGGCGCGACGTGGCGCGCCAAGGAGAACGCCGCGGCCACCGTGCTCAGCTTGGCGGCCGTCCATTCGTATCGACGTCGGCTAGGCCGGAACCAACGTGTCGTCGAAATGGTACTGCTCCTCGTGCGCACCGGTCCATCCAGCACCAAGAAGGACGCGCTATCGGCGCTCCTGTGCCTGTCCGGCGAGAGGGAGAACGTCGGCAAGCTCGTAGAAGCCGGTGCCGCAGAGGCGGCACTGTCGGCGATCAGCGAGGAGGAGATCGCCGTGGCGGTACTTGCATCGCTGGCCAAGCGCGGCGGCGCGGCGGCGATCGTCAACATCGACGGCGCAGTGGCGCGTCTCGTCGCCGAACTGCGGCGCGGCACAGATTGGTCAAGGGAATGCGCGGCGGCCGCGCTGGTGCTCCTCTGCCGGCGCATGGGTGCTGGCGTGGTGGCGCAGGTGATGTCGGTCTCCGGCGTCGAGTGGACGATAATGGGAGCTGATGGCCACCGGCACGAACCGCGCGCGGCGAAAGGCCGCCTCGCTCGGCAGGGCATGTCGGCGGTGGGCCGCCGCCACCGCCGCCGCCGCCGAGGAGCAAACTACGGAATGCCTCACCTCCGACGTCACACTGCAGGCCGTGGCAGCCTCGTGAATCCACACCACGCACGGCTACATTCATTCATTCATAGGAGCAGCTAAAAATTCAATTTTTTTCCAACACACAATGCTTGTACAAAAATTGTTTCTTGCCTTCCAGGCTTTCACGATTCTTTGGTCCCTGCCTCCTCCATGGGATAGCTTGAGTATTTGATAAACTGTACAGACCTGATTCATTTCTCCCCAAATCTTATCACCCATTTCTCGTGTCTGATAAGAAACACAGATAAAAAGAAACATCACCAACTTGTGCAATTACTTATGATCATCTCCTCCCAATACGAAAGGTGGCACAAATCTTGCAAGGCATTGTGCAGCCAGAAGGCGCCCCGTGAGTGCTTGGTCGGTTGCGCTGCCGGGACCAAACTGCCAGCCTTTCTCACGGCCATCCGTTTGGCAGAGCAAAGAAAGGAAGAAACAAAGCATGCGATGCTCTTACATTGACGAAACGAATATCTCACGCGCGCGGCGGGAAATGCTCGGCGAGGAGCGTAAAACAGCTTGCGTTCACCGGCTTTTCGGCTGAAAGGGCGTAGCTTTGGCCTCTCTGCCACTATTCCTGTATTCCTGTTGTTGGTAGAAGATATCTTTGGTTTGATGCATGTCTCTGGCAATCGACATCCCTCTGACCAAAGCAAGATGATTATTCTCTATTCCGTCATGTCAATGTAAACCGGACGGTTAAAGGGATACGAGGTTAGTTAATATCAATCTTGTTAGAATTCCGATGGTAACGTATTTAGACGGGAATAGTGCCGCAACAAGTGACCTCCTGGAAAGTCTCATATTCACATCCTCAACACACCTATCACTTTCAATCAAAGATTCAAAGTCGCACCATGTGATTTTTTTCAAAAAAAATGTAAATAGGCAGTGGAAAGACAGGTCATAGATGATAATTATAAAAGGGGTTAAAACTAATGAATTAATACTAAAAAATTATAAATAACTTTAAAATATTTTTTTTACATTTTTATATATAGTTTTTAAAAATGAACCGTTTAAAAGATTGACATTTTTGACATGTTGATGCTTCCGTAGAACATGCTCATCAGCCATCTCCTAACCGTATAGAGGTCAGAATAGGATAGAATTGTGTAGGGCAGGACGGGGAAGCACCCACTAGTGTGGAGTGGTGTCCGGCACTCCGGCATATGATGCTACAGTGCTAACGTTAGTCAAATAAACGTTAGCGAGGAAGTGTAAACCGTCAGATTCTGGTTGGGATCGTGACTATCTTACACGATCTAGTTTCCTCTCAAAACCAATCAAATAGTTAGAGGAAAAAACGATAGCACTGAGTATGATGGTGTAACACCCTAAAATTTTCAAACCAAAAAATTGTGAAACCAAAATTCAAACTGGGAATTTGAAATCAAATAAAAAAGGCAAAAATGCTAGGGAATTTAAAACCTCGAGATATAATTCTGAATTTTGAATTTTATAATTTTATTGGATTCCCCAAGTCAAGAATTTATTTTGCAAAATTATTCTGAAATTTTTGGAGATTGAAAACTATATTTTAAATTTCAAACATATTACAGAATTTATATTATTCAGAAAAGAATTTAAATTCCTTGTGGGCCACAAACCCCCAATTCCCTGCCAGCTAGTCCAACCCTTTTCCCCGCTCCCCTCTCTCTGACACGCGGACCCCGCCACCCTTCCCTCTCTTCCTCTCTTTGCGACCGGGCCCCGCTTGTTAGCCTTTGTGCCCAACCGCCCGCGCGAGCCGTGTGCCGCTAACACCTTGACCCAACCTGTCAGGTCGCTATCCCTTCACCAGAATCCCCTTTTTCTTTCGCGTGGGCCTCCATCATCGTACCGAACCCTAGCGCAATCCCCGATGCCCTCCCACACACGCTTGGCCACGATCACCATCGCCATCACGTGCTATAAAACACGCCGCACCCGCTCATGTGCTCCGTTTCCAAAATCCCCGACCCATCTCACCGCAATCCGCCGTAGCGCATAAGCCCTCCACCGCCTCAGCTTCGTCTCCGGTAGCACATTCCCGCCACCGGTGACCTTTGCCACTGTCGTCGTCCACCCCATCGTGATCGCTGTCATCCACTCCCCTTCGTTCGAGCCACCGGCCACCGGAGCTCCATCATCGCCATCAACCCGAGGAGCCATCGTCGCCACTACTCGCCGCAGGCCACACCGTCCATCTCTGAGCCCACCATTTGGGTATAATCTTGCTCTCCATCATATTCCCATTCTATTTTGTGCTTATCTTATGCCCTAGGAAATTGTCGCCGCCGCTAGCGGCGTCATTGCGTCCTACCATCGCCGGAGAAGAAGGCTGGTGTCGATTTTTACCCTGCGTGTGCCGGATGCGATCTCTGTCATTGGATCATACCGCTTTGATTTGTTTAAATCTAGACCATAGGATTTACATTAAATCCTTGCCATTGGCGCATACCGTTTTGTTTAGATCTAATCTTATCTGTTCGGATTCATTTAAAACCCCGCATCAATCTGGGTCATCCGTGCGTACCCCTTCGCTACGATTTAATCAGGACCATTCATTTTCATTTAAAACCCGCGTGCGCCCCGCTGCCGGTCGTCGAATTCTGATCGGATGGCTCTAGTGAGTCTGGTCCACACGTACAGTTCACGGTGGACTCGGTGTGCCGTGGATCAGAGGCTGTTTCTATTTCAAATAAATTTTAGAAATTGTTTTAAATTTTAAAAATTCATATATTTTGTATTTTAACTAAAATTTAACCATTCAAATTTCAAAATGATTAGAATAATATTTTGTGCATGATGAACTAATTTATTTGTACTATTTTTACTATTTATTTTTCTGTTTAAATTTATTTGTACTTGTTATGCGTGCTAATTAGAGTTTGATGCCGTCGAATAGCAAGAACCCCACTTTGAAGAGCAGTACTCTCTATTTGAGGAGCAAGGCAAGTCACACAACCCCCTTGAGCATGTTGATACCATGATTTTTAATATTATTGCTACAACACATGTGTTATAAATGTATGTTAGAATAAATAAAGAAAATGTATAGTTAATGATAGTTTTATCCTTGACGTGCAAACTCAAGTCATGCTTTGTACCATTTTTCTTTGTCACCCTATAAATTTAGTAGTTAGTACTCTAAGTAATAGCACACTTGCTTAGCCTCGTTTGTAATAATTATAGTATTAGTTAGTTTGAGTTCTAAACTCTTTGTCCATATATCTCATCTTGTTGTTATTCTAAAGTGAGGCTCAATCTTTGGAAAATGGTTAAGTTATAAGCATGGTGAATTCTGGGTGCAAGCTAGGGCATTGGTGGTCACACCCGGGACACTATAAGGACCGGTCAGCGGGATTTGTTACGAAGCCAATTCGTACAAACCACAAGTCTAGTGGGTAAGACCTGATATGAGTATGGGTCGTTTCAACATGATGCACAGAGAGGAGGAGACAAGTTAATTAGTAGGAGATTCCTTGGGATGGTTTGTATTGATGAGGTACAAATGAGGGTCTACGTACCAATCAGGATCTGCCTATGTCTTTTTGGGTGAGATTCCAGTGGAGTGTCGATGAAACCTATTGTGGTTGACCTCGTGTTGAACCGACTCATATGAAGAGTTTTGGCATAAGTTTCTTTGGGGTGACGTGGGGTCATCTCGACACACTTTGGTGTGCGTAAATGAGTGTCTTGTGGGTAAAGTTGTACACCTATGAGCAGAGTCTAAATTTTCCGAAAAGTCGTGCCCACGGTTATGGGCGAGCCCTGTGATGTTCTCCACGGTTAGATGTTAATACAAGTCTGAACTAATTTGTGATGGAGTGGATTGAATGTGCGAGTTGGCACATGTGTGCAACTTGGGGTGTTCCCGATAATAATTAAGTTGAATTATTATAATCTCACACTGAAACAAACGTGCCCTAACACACGTCAGGGCACACACGTCCGTGGTGTTTGTATTTTGCTGACAAGGACAACCGGTTTATAATAGGAAATTTAAGGTACATCTATGTTACAAGGCAAATTTTAAGATACATTGAATTAATAAGGATTATTTATTTCTCTAGTCGCATCGCTCCAATCATTAGTCACGATATTTGGAGAGGTCAACTGAAACGAAGTGCAAAATATTTGTGTGGACCTTGATCAAGCATAAAGTTCTCACTGCAAATAATCCGATGAAAAGGGGTGGACATGTAACCTAGTATGATCTTTTTGCTTATCGGTATGGGAAACACCACATTATATCACGCGCGACTGCCCCTTCACCCAACAGGTTTGGCTGCTGCTTCAAAATCTAAACACCAGCTTGTGGCATCTCACCTCTCGTTCCAGGCTCGGACTACCAAACCTGGTGGCGCAACACCACCAAAAAGATAAGTCAAGATCGGCGGAAACTTTTGTACGGTTTACTCATCTATACCTGATGGAACATCTGGAAAGAACATAACCACCTCTTCAGCATTCGAATCGATCGACTCCATAGCCCAACTCATCTCTTGGGACCTCAACCATTTTTGGATGGGGCAGATGCATATTTAGTGATTTCTATCTTCTTGGGGCCTCCATCTATTCTTTGTACCTCTCCCCTCTCTCCCTCCTTTTGTTCTATCTTTTTTTTCTTGTTGTAATCTCAAATTGTTTTTTACCCTTTTCTTAATATATAGCAGAATACTCTCTTGCTTGCATTAAAAATAATAAAGATTATTCATTGGCGACTTACCTTCCAACTTGTAAGATGTACTAGATTAACTTTTTTAACTAATGTCTCAAATTTTCTATCTCTTATCTCTTAAAAGGGAAAGTGATGTAACCTAAAAAAGCTCAATTACAAAGGTTAGGTACTTATGGGAGAAATATCCAGTGCAATCGTTCAATCGTGCGATCTGGTGCATCCAATCAAGATCCAACGGTTAGATATGAAACATAGTACTTTTTTACTTTTTTATATGTAACCGTTGGATCTTGATTGGATGCACCATATCGCACGATTGCACGAGATATTTCCCCGTAATTAGGAGTTAGGAGTATGCTAACAATCGGCAATTGCATGAACCGGAGAACAGTACAACGTCAGACTGCTGATGTCCGGTTGCCTGAATGATTTGCTACTGACCAACTGAGGGAGGAGGCCAAGATATTTTCTGATGTGACCGGCCAATTAATTTGGAGGCATGATAAGACACGTAGGAGCATGATAAACACATGGATTGGAGCTGTATGCTTAGCTGTAATCCTATGTATATTAGAGAGTAAAACAATGTTTCAGTTGATCTGATTGTATGATTTGACCAAAAAAATGCAGGGGGATTTTGGATAAGTGGTGCAAAGGGAAACAGCCAAGCTATCCAAGAGAGATGAGATGCAGACTGAGATATTTTCAGAATGAACAGCTAGTGGGACAGCGATTGTTGGATTGCATTTGCAGCACTCTTTGAATGGCAATTGCCACACACACACACACACACACACACACACACACACACACACACACACACACACACACACACACCACACACTGTCTCTCTCTACAGATTCAGCAGCATATTGTTTGGTTTTCAGAAAGTTTTTAGCTGAGAAGATGAAGTGCAGACAATATCTCGCTTTCTTGTTGATATGATGCATCATGCCCATTTCAATTCACATCATGGAGTTCTGACCTACGTACGTAATCCATGCGTGTTTGCATCTGAAAACCAGCTGAATCACACGTGCGCAAGCACACACTCCCGCCGGTTTCAGTAATGTAATCATCCCCTTCTTGTAATTATCTTTCCCTAGACAAGATTATACCAACAAGATCAAGATTATATCTCGCGAAGCCTTCGTCGTGTCGTGATCCGAGTGATTCCGACGAGCATCAGTTAGAGCATTGGCCGATCAAACGGAAGAGGGCTCTCACTGTAACCATGCTCTGATGCGCATAACGGAACGGATCTTTGGAGCACCACGACGGCCCACACAGACGGTTAGGATGGCCCAAACGTCTGAACTCGAATGGGCCCTTCACCGGTTTCCTCTTTTGTCGCCAGTCCGATTATATGCAATAGTGAGTTCTTTTTAAAATAATACATTTTTTTTGAAAAATGCAAAACAAAAGCTTCTATCGGGAATTCAAATGCCGATCTACGGCATTTAAGAAATTTAGTTTTTTAATTTTAAAAGCATGTACTAGATTTGAAATTTATTTAAAATATATATATATTATTTCAAAAAAATAGGGATAGTGATGCTCTTACATCATATTTAGGGTTACATCATATTTAGGGTTTGTTTGTTATAATAATCTAGTTTATAGAAAAAAATTGAGTTCCACCAATTTACTGGATTGTTTTAATCTGCATTTCAGATTATATAATTTGAGAGAATAAGTTACCCAATTTATTTCAGTTTTTGAAAAAAACTTGATTTTATAATCCAAAGCTAAAATAAACAAGGACTTACTCATAATATGTAGGTAATTGCTATATTATAAGAAATATATTGAAAAAATTAACACACAAAACTATATAAATGGAGAAAAAATATGCATCTTGAGTAGAAGATACAGCTATAGAACTGTAAAAACTCGCACCATTCATATTTACTCGTATACACAAATATTTTTATGCGCCAAAATTTTTTTAAAAAAACAATATAGCCCAAAAGTCGAACAACAACAAAATCATATACAACCACTCTCCTCTCTCCTTCAACAGCCGATGTCGCCTCCCTCCTCATGGAGCTCATATATTGCCCTCGCTATTGACGTTTCCTCACGTAGGGCAGCGGGGATGCATCACTTCACCGGTACACCGTATTGGACTTAGGAGGTGTATAAAGGATGAAAAAATACTAATAATAACTGAAAAAAAATTGAATGGAGAAACCCCCTCCTAACAAGGTGGCTCCGCCCCTGCTATAGGGTGTAGCCAACAGTCGTCGCCACCTTTGTCCTCTCTTGTGGTTGTCGTCGTCTCCCTCCTCCCGCAACCGTGTGGCACCGCCTTCCTCCCTCGGTCCCTCCTTCCGTCGCGTGGTGCCGGCTGGGTATCGAGTATTGCCTATTCTTTGTTTTCCTCAAGTATGTGTTGGAGTATTAGACGATTTTTCGATTAATTTCCGAATAAGATAATTCATAAGAATTAGTATGAACATATTAATCATGGATTCATAAAAACATGATCATGAACCGTTCAGTAAAGTAGCACACGTACAATACAGTAGTTGAGGACGAATCCGCAATCAGAGCAGAAACACTTCCACGTGTGTCGGATCGCAACACCCGACAGTGATTGACGGTAGATGTAGATGGAAGATGCGTCGTGACAACGAACTTGAGCAGTCAGTAAGAGCGCTTCCCAAAAACCTTATTTGCACTCTCCCGATGCAGGATCACAAGTACGACTGGTTCCGGAGACATGCTCTCTCGTTCCCGGTGCACGCCCGTGAACAGAATGGAGTAGTCTATAGCGACAACATAGTAGAGAGAAGAGACAAACAAAACCCTAACATAACTCTGTTGTTATTCTCATCGCGCTGAATTAGTTAGATCTACGGGTATTTATATGAGAGCAATCAGATCTCGTGTCGCAATCACGATCTCAATCAAGTCGGTTTTCATATAACCATATCTCACAAATTTCGTCATGTTCCCAAAGAATCAGAACAAGAATGGAAAAATCGTGTCCCCACAAGGCAAGGTGTCAGACTCCAAGAAAATGTGGTCTGGCTCGGCAAGCTGACCCCGACTCCCAAGTCCTGATTCAGATCAAGCACTCGGCAATGTTGGCCCCTACTCCCGAATCTTTGGCTCGAATTCTGCACTCGATAATACCGACTACTGAGTCCAACATCCGACTACTCGGTATTACTTTGTTGGCACGAGTTTGTCCCAAAATTCCAACGATACGGATATCTGCGAGTGAGTTCAGGTACATACATACATGAGTTTTTTAAATTAAATATACATCTTTGTCTATCTGATACATCCAAGCGAAAAAGATCAAAAAAACTTCAGTCCCTGCACGCACCCATCAGTCCATTGATCACCTACTACGAAAAAACATGAGTTAGCCCTAAAAATTCATCCGATGTTGCACTCGACGAATAACATTAAACGAATCTGTTGTTTATCAACATAGATTTGCTTGAGTTTCAAAGTTGGCAAACTAACGGGAAGTATGAGAATGTGACGACCGGTTTTCCAAATGACAAAAGAAAGCACTTTATTTTTTTTTTTGAAAAAAAGACATGGAGTGCGTATGCAGAGCGAGAGAGCAACACGGTGGGGAGCGCGCACGGCGTGGAAGGGCGACAACAGAACAACACGGAGGGACGATGGCGCGCTGGAGGGCGATGACGAGGGGTGGACAGAGCCTTCTAAAACACAGCAGTGTCAGGGGCGCGTCGCGGCGATGAGGGTGCAGAGAGGGAGGTGGAAAGGAGGGGAGGGAGGATGCAAAAATTTCAAGTGAGCTAGGAGAATTTTAAGAGTGCTCTGAAAATTTGGCACAAAATATGAAAAAATAGTGCCGAATGCAAAAAAAAATGGGTGAAGTGAAATTTTTGTTTGTCAAGTGATTGCAATAGGCAAACTCAAATTGTTTGCCAAGTGCCTTAAATTTAACGCTTACCGATTTTTTTATTTTTTATAATTTTGTCATTTGTCATATTGTTTTTTTTACCTGACAAATTTTGTGAAATTGTTTATATTTAGGGGGTAAGACCTAAAAATATTCCCAGGGTTAGGGTATTCCCTATGTTGAGCCTGCTCATATCAGAACAGAACTTTTGGATTCTCTTTCGCCAATCGGCCGTCTTTAAGAAACCTTCACATTGAGTCAAAAACATAAATATGATTTTTTTATAATTTATTTGATTGTTTATTGCAGAGTTCAAATTCAACATATTTAAATTTAAATCCTAAACACAATTAATTACTAAAAAATGCCATTTTTATGGGATAAGATTTGTTGTATTTTAATTGTATATAAAATTCAAGTTCAAAATAAGATTTAACTGTCAATTTGCATTTAAACCGATTCCATTCTTTCAATTTAAATTCTAGAAACACGCTTAATAAATTAAAATAGTAAACCAACCCAAAAAATATGAATTTTTTACATGAAATAAATATACTATATTTTGAGTGTATAAAATAATTCAAGCTAAAACCAAATTGCAAATACCACATAAACTCGAAACAAATCTTCACACAAAACCACGGTTTTGGAGGGTATGCCGAGTGTTCTTTTAATTCGCCACATAATTTATGGTTTTTTTAAAAATACTCGACAAACCAATTTTTAACGAGCGACTATTGCAAAAAAAAATATAGCACTTTTGTGAATTTTCATTTTCCCGGACGTGACCGGACGCTAATTTTTTTTATCCTACATGTGTGTGCCAAAACAGGAGAGTTAAGATTCTGGCAAATAAATTTTAGGAAAAGTACATTTGACCTCCAAGAATTTTTGTCCTAATCTGAGTTACTCCACTCCCCCTCAACTACAGTGCCATGCCCTCTACACATCCCAACTTTCAAACCATGAAAATTACACCATGGTCCCAATCTAGGGTGAGGTAGTTTCGATCCTAAAAATCTCGATCATTTGTCACTGTCAAAATATTTTTCTTAATTATAATGTCAATATTAAGTTTGACTGATAATACCATTAATGTTAATGATTGTGAGTATGGATGATAAACATGTAAAGTTATTCTTAGGAGTGATAAATTATCAAATCTTCTTGTTTTGATCCTATTTGTAAGTACTCCATTAGTTTTTAATATATAAACCTTTTAAAAAATTATATGTAAAAATCTATAATTTTAATTAAATTTTATAGATAATATGCACCACCGATCATACCATCAAATTGTTTTTATTAAATACACCATAAAATATATTTAATATTATATTTATTTGATAATATAGATGTTAACTTTTTCTTATGTTTGATTAAGGTTTAAAAATAAAACAACCTGTTAAATGAAAAAATGAGTAAATTATAAAAATAAGCCTAGCTCCACTTGTCACTCTTTTCTTCTTCCTCACATCTCTCCAACTCTCTCTCTCCTCTCACTAAAACTCTTCTCTCCCTGCATGATTTTTCTAAATACAGAGAATTATACGTAAAAAATACTACAATACTATTTTCGGATGGATGAGTTGTGCTAAAAAACGGTTGGATAAGTTAACGAGTAATAAACTCCCAGAGTATAAATAAGAGGCATACTTTATACATAAATTAACATTTTATCGGTATTAAGTTACTATATTATGATAAATTTTAAAACGGTAACCGCCCAAAATCTCACAATTCCGGCTTTATGGAATCTCAATATGAAATTCAAATCTTACAATATGTTCATCACCTCACAACACATAATACGGAAAACAAACTATTAGCTCATAGTCTGTAATTATTACAAAACCAAACTAAAGAAATGAAAATGTCTTGCCGGACATCTTGTCCGACTGCTCCTTCCTCGACTGGGACACCTCATTCCAGACCATCAACTTGATAGGCAACATCTGAAGGTGTTTGTCAACGGGGTGAGTATGAACGTACTCAACAAGCCACAAATATGCATATAA
The DNA here is from genome assembly GCA_019279435.1 of Zizania palustris. Taxonomy (NCBI): domain Eukaryota; kingdom Viridiplantae; phylum Streptophyta; class Magnoliopsida; order Poales; family Poaceae; genus Zizania; species Zizania palustris. Next base: position 4,676,255 of record JAAALK010000288.1, on the reverse strand, counting down.
TGAAGGCTTAATAACAAATGAGCATTCTCTGGGCTTGTTTTGCATGAAAGCAGAATTGTAAAGATTAAGCAATTGTGATGTCAATTTTTAAACATGAATGTAAATAAGTAAAGACTTCAACTATCTCGAGTTGCCACAAGAAACTCATTCCCACACACCGAGGTGTGTCGAGATGACCACGTCACCCTGAAGGAACTCATGCCAAAACATTTCATATGGGTTGGTTCAACGAGAGGACAACCACACCAGGTTTCGTCGACACTCCACTTGAATCACACCCGAAAGACATATGCTAATCCCGATTGGTAGACGTAAACCCCCATTTGTGTCTCATCAATACAAGTCATCCCAAGGAAAACTCCTAACAGATGAACTTGCCTCGTCCGCTTGGTGCATCAAGTTGAAACGAACCATACTCTAGATTAGGGTTTACCCATTCGACTTGTGATTAGTACGGTAATGCTTCACAATAGAACCTGCAGATCGATCCTTATAGTGCCCCAGGTACGACCACCAATGTCCTAACTTGCACCCGGAACCCACAATGTTTATAACTTCACCTTCCAAGTCTTTAGCCACTTCTTAGAATAACAATAAGTTGAGATATATGACAAAGAGTTCAGAGTCCTAGCTAATATTATTGTAATGAGTATAAGCGAGGCCATATAAACTGTAAAACTGAGAAACCAAGGGTTGGTTTTGGAGTCTGTGATGAGTGATTGACAGGTTTTACCTTCTGGATTCGAAGGGGTCCCTCCGAAAGGGTTCGGAGGTTGTTTCACCGAAGGGTTTGGTGGGTTTGGTTGCTGTGGCTGTCGTAGCGAAGTGTGACTGTCGGAGGGGTCCAGCAGTACACGATGACTTGGTCATACCGAAGGGTTCGGTACTTTGGGCGGTACACCGGAGTGTGTACTAGAGGATGTTTACCCGGAGAGGTCTCCGGGGTACTGGTTACACTTGTCTGTTTGTCGGTGGTGTGCAGGTGGCTTTAGAGGCGACGGATGGTTCGTAGCAAGTGAACCTGGGTCAAGCGGGAGGCTTGATTCTAGGTGAGCGGGGATCTCGGTCACGAGGGCTGCGTGGGGTCGAGGTCGGTCCTCGGGTCAAGGTGCGCCAGGCGAAGGCAGAGAGTGCAAAGTGTGTCTTCGGCTGAAGGTACCTCGAGACGAAGTCCTCAGAGGTGAGGCACTTCGAAGGGTACTTCGAAAGGAGTGACTTCGGAGTATGGTGGACAAAGTCCTCAGCAATGAGGCAAGACGTTTGAAGTGTGCTCCGGATGGAGGCACTCGAAGGTTCACCCGACGGAGGTCTCAGAATTCGAGGTGCATCGAAGGCATGGTCCAGGTGAGGTTCGTCGAGGAGTGTGCTCGGGGAGGGACACTGCGACGAAGTGCTCATTGAATGCTTTATGCGGAGGCCTTGGACGAAGGAGGGACTTCGAAGGGTGGTACTCTGAAGGTGTGGTTTCAGAGTGTGGTTGTCTTGAAGTACTTCGGCCATGTATGGCTTCGGTACATGGACTGACAGAGTTTGAGCTGGGAGTAGCTGCGAAGCAGTGCACAGGAACTCCTTACCACAGCCATTGGCACTAGTTTCTAGCACTAGCCGTGTCACCCCTGCAGAACCAAGCACATCTGGTACTTGTGTTCTCGCTAGTGGTTTTGCTTTGTCATCCCTGGTCTCCGTCACTAAGGAGCAGGTGGATACTCTAGATGATGAAGAGCTTGCTCTCATTGCTAGACGGTTCACCTGTTTTCACAATGAGAGACGAGATCAGAAGAGAAGTGGTTTTAGTGGATGTTTTGAGTGTGGCGACACTTCTCATATCAAGGCCAATTATCCTAAGCTCAAGAGGAGAGATGAGAGTGAGAGCCCCAAATACCACAAAAAGGAGAGGAAATCCTTTGTGAAGGGCAAGCGCGGCAAGGTGGCTAAGAGGGTAGCCAAGGCCGCTTCCAGAGCCTTTGTTACTGCTCTCAACGACATCGACACTTCCTCAACTGAGGAGTCGAGCTCTGATGAAGAGGAGGAATCCCCAAGGAAGGAGGAGAAGAATGACAAGAAGGGACGAGATAAACATGTTCAGGATTTAGAGTCTAGATTGGAGAGGGCCGGTAGTTCTAATGATGTGCAACCTGTGTTTGACACTTGCATAACCCTTAAGGACCATCTAGGCACCGTTAGAGAGCAAGCTGAACATCTCATGACTGAAAATGAATATCTTCTTTCTGTGGTTAACAAATTGTAACACCCCAAATTTTCAGAGAAATAAAAATACCATTTATTATATTCTGGAAATGATTTATTTTAAAATACCTTTAAATACCCTTAGAGGCTTAAATAAACTAGAACCTAGAGAAAATATCCAAACTAGAGGCTAGAAAATTTTGTATATGATCCCAAGGCCAAGATATATTTTTGAGAATTTTTACAAGATTTTATCACCCTTGGAGGTAGCCCAAATATTTTAAACCAATTTCTACAATTATTTTATTCAGAAAATGATTGGAACAATAACGGGCCTTCCTCCCTCAATCTCTATCCCCCAACTGGCCCAGCCCACTCCCTTCCCTATGCCCGTACTGACACCCGGGTCCCACCCATCAGAGACCCTCTCCCCCTCCGCGCACGCACCCGACTGCCCGACCCCACCTGTCGATCGCGTCTCGTTGCCTCGCCCTCGCCCCTTACCCGCTAGCCTGTGGCCCCCGCCTGTCAGGACCATCGTCCACCTCACGCCATCGCCCCCAAACCTCGCCGGCTGAATCAATGCCTCCGCGATCCACTCGTCGCCGGCCCCCTCCACTCCATTTATCGCCGGCATTGAATCCCCCGCAATGCGCCGACCGTTTCTCCTCTTAATTCCATGTGTAATCGCCCCGCTGTCGCTCGCATGCAAGCAAACCACCTCGCCGACGTTTACTCTCGGCCTCCCCCGATTGTGCCCTCCCTGCCCCCGCCGGTACCCCTATTTAAACCCCCGACCACCGCCGCGCTCAACCCCCACGTTAATTTGCTGCGAGGACAAACCAGAGCGCCCCAATTTGACCTTTAACACCACACCGCCGCCCTCGCTCCAGCCATCGCTCGCCGTCGCCGGAGTACTCCTCCACCCTCGGTGACCGCACCAACGTGACCGTTGACGCCTTCCCGACCTCGGCCACCACTTCGACGTCGACGAACCCCGCCGGATCACCATCGCCGACGAGGACCCGAACACCTCCGCCACCCCCGCTCATCGTCGGCCATGCTCCGACGACCTCTCGCCACGCCAACGGTACCATCATGTTCCCCTTGTCGCCCTAGTTCTATTTTAGCCCTTAGATCTAGTCGCCGTTGCCGGAGAAGATGACCGGCACGGGTCGAGTACCCGTGCCGTGTCGGATTCGTCCCCGAACGGACGATCGTGATCCGACGGTTGAGATTGAGTCGATCCCTCGGTTTAATCTGGCCCGTCAGATCTGAGCGAAGCGGTACGTTTTAATCTCGTGCGTTCGTTAGTATTTAAAACCCACGATGAATCTAGGCCATCCGATGCGTACCGGTTCGACGTTTTAATTGTGGCCGTTGATCGCCACTTAACGTCCCTGCCTCGCCCTCGCGCGTTGGATCTGGATCCAACGGCCCAGGATGGACCGGACCACACGCACAGTGCGTGGGTTCACGGTGGATCCGGTTTACCGTGGACCCAAGACCGTTTTCAATTTAAATAAAAATCCAGAAATTGATTTAAACTTTAGAAATTCATATCTTATTCATTTTAACTCCAAATTTATCCATTTTAATTCCAGAAAATTCATAATTTTATTCTCTACATGTTAATGCAATAAAAACAGTAGGTTTATTTTGAGTATTTTATGTTTATTTAATAAGATATTCACATATGCTTTAGAGTGAACCCAAAACTTGTTCAATTCCATTTCAGAGAAATTTATATTTTATTCTATCCATATTAGTGTAATAGAACCCCTAGGTTTACACTGAACCTCTTACTTCAAATTAGCTAGAAATTTAAAATACATTTTATCCTTTTTTGGAGGCCATTATTCCATTAAAAGTTCATTTTAAAATACTCACAAAATAAAATTCAGAAACTTAACAACTTTATTTCCCTTGGTTCAAACCAACCAAAACTTATATACATGTTGGGTGATTTTTGTATTGTTTAATTGAATGCTACCTTTAATTTATTTATTACGAGAAGACTACGACACCGCCGAGGAGCCGGAGTACTTCCCCGACGTCCCTCCCTCACCTTTCGCTAAACAAGGCAAGTCACCAAACCAATCTTTTGAGCATATTGAACCCATGTCTTATAAAACTATCGCTAAAACACATAGGATATACATGCATTAGTCATAATGGAACCCTTACAATATATTTATTAGGATCCCCCGACCTTGATGTGCAACCCAAGCCATGCTATCTAGCCTAAACTTCTTGTCACCATATTATTAGTACTATTAGCTAGTGTCCAATGTATTGACATGATTGCTATAGGATTAAAAATGAGTCGTAGAAACTTGGTTCTACTATATGATCCCCGTTATTCTTGTCTTTGGAATTCTGTCGGTGATGGAGTTGTGGTCGTGAGTGAATGCATGGTGGGTTTTGGGTGCAAGCTAGGGCATTGGTCGGTAGCACCTTGGGCACTATAAGGACCGATTTGTGGGATCCGTTGCAATACACTTCCGTACTAACCACAAGTCTAATGGGTAAGTCCTAACTAAGGTATGGAGTGTTCCAAACTGGGGCCACCACTTGGAGATGGGTCAAGCAGCACCTGCGGATGGCTTGTACCGACGTGGCACAAAAGGGGGTGTGACGTTAGCCGGGATGCAGCCCGGCGCGCTGGCCAAACCTAGAGCGGGTGATTATCGCTTGGAGCATTTCACGCTGAGGTTTTGGCACGAGTTCCCATGGTATGGGTCATCTCGTTACACTTCGGTGTAAGGGATGAGTGCGTGCCTTGTGGGTGCAGTGGTACACCTCTGATCAGAGTCATAAATCTTTTCGAAAAGCCGAGCCCACAGTCAAGGGCGAGTTGCGTGACATCCCACAGTTAGTTTACTTTTGATGAATGTGCATGATGACTTGGCATGTAAGGACTATGGTGCGAGGAGGGAAAACGTACTCCTCGAGTTAGATGGTATTATGATGTTCATGTTTAATATTTCGCATGATTAAATTTGACTATACTAAATGCAATAACTGAAAAATGTACTTTTCCGCACTTTTAGCCATTACCCTTCCTTTGTTATTACCTTGCATTACTATTGCATTTGTGGTGGCTTGTTGAGTACTTTTTGTACTCATACCCGTTGGACACACAATTCAGAGGACGCCTACTATGAAGAGGATGGTCCGAAGTAGTGACCCAGTCAAGAAAACGATCATGAAGAAGACGTTCGTCATGCAGTCTATTTTTATAGTTTCTTTTTATTTTACACTTGTGTAATAATGTGGTCTGTGAACCATGAATGTTTGCCCGTATGTACGTTGTCGCATGATGAACCTCTTGATATTATTGTTTTTCTATGGAAATTCAATAATATTCTAATTTGGTAAATCGGGGCGCCACACAAATGTACTGAGGGAAAGGGTAGGATGGACTTGCTCTGGGATTGGGTTTTGAGAGGATTCCTTCAGACATTGAGAACAAAACTGTTTTTACCTCACCCACTACCTTAGAGAAAGAAAGAGCCTAATTAGACACTCCATCAGCCAAAAAGCCTACCCAAAATCCAAATAAAACCACTCCTCCTGCCAAGAAAATTCCTCCTAAGAAAAAGACTCGGTAGAAACCCAAGAAGACTGTGAGGATTGCTCCTATGACCCATGAGAGTGCCCCTAGGAGAGTGTTTCATTGTTCCTATTGTCAGCGGGTGGGTTATCTGGTTGGGTTCTGTTTTCGTCGCATCAAGGATGAGTGAAGCTCTCAGGCGATGAGTTTCCAGGACATACATTATCCATCTCTAGGTATGCATGAGTCTGAGTTTCACTCACGTCCTGTTTTAAGGCTCCCCGAAGAGGTTTTGCTCCTCGAGGTATTCACCATGTTTCATATGGTGGTAGACCATGTGTGAGTAGCTTTGTGCCTCGACAGGTTAGGATACCTCATCATGCATTGGGGTCACAGCATGTAGGTAGACCTTATACTTTGCATCATTCTGATTTTCCTATGCGTAGACAGTCTATTTTTACTTTGCCTACTACTCGTATCACTCAGTGCTGAATGCCTCATCATGTTTTCACTCACCCCATCACTGAGCGATCGAGATTCTCTTATCATGTGTAGGCGCCAAATCGAGGTTTGGAAGGCACGTGGATCATGGACTCCGATTGTCCGCGCCATATGACCGGAGATTCAGCATGGTTCTCCAGCCTCACCACAACCAAGCAAAAGGAACATATCACCTTCGGCAACAATCAAAGGAGTAGAGTGAAAGGTAAAGGTGTGGTAAGAATCAACTCGAATTTCACTCTCAAAGATGTTGCTTTGGTTGAAAACTTGTGATACAATTTGCTTTCTGTATCTCAACTGCTTGATGAGTGCTTCGAAGTGCGATTCCAACGCGATACTTTGCAAGTACTCAATTCTGATGGCGCTGTAGTTTGTAAGATCTTTAGAGTTGGAAGAGTTTTTGGAGCTGATTTTTCTGAGTCATCTGGTCCTTCTCACTGTCTTGTTGCACATTCGACTTCTGAGCTGTGGAAGTGGCATAGGAGACTAGGGCATATGAGCTTTGAGTTGCTCGCTCGTTTGAGTGCCCTAAGTCTGATCCGAGGATTGCCCAAGCTCAAGTTTGAGAAGAATTTAGTTTGCGCTCCCTGTCGACATAGAAAAATGATTGCCGCTTCGCACTCACCTGTCACCATGGTGATGACTGAATAACCTGGAGAACTTCTCCATATGGACATTGTAAGTCCTTCTTGGGTTAGTTCTTTAGGCGACAAGTGGTATGTGCTAGTCATTGTCGACGATTTCTCTCGCTACTCTTGGATCTTCTTTCTTGCCAGCAAGGATGAAGTGTTTTCACACTTTCGGAGCTTGACTTTGAGACTTTTCACTGAACTCCCTAGTGCATTAAAATTCATTCGAAGTGATAATGGCACTAAGTTCAAGAACAATCTCTTTGTTGACTTTTGCTTGGAGCATGGCATAGAACATCAATTCTATACTCCGCGGGTTCCTCAACAGAACGAAATTGTTGAGAGGAAGAACCGCACTTTGGTTGAGATGGCTAGGATGATGCTCGATGAGCACAAGACTCCTAGAAAATTCTAGGTTGAGGCCATGAACACTGCATGTTACATCTCAAAGCGAATCTTCTTGCGCTCAATTTTTAACTTGACATCTTATGAACTGTGTTTTGGGTGACAGCCCAAAGTTACTCATCTTTGGGTTTTTGGCTGTCGATGCTTCATCCTAAAACGTGGAAATTTAGATAAATTTGAGTCGCGTTCTTCTAACGGGATCTTTTTGGGAGACACTACGCATGGTCATTCTTATCGTGTTTTTAATTTGGAAACTAACACTATCATCGAGTCATGTGATGTGACTATTGATGAATAAACCCCCTTTGCTAGTTCTAGTTTTGAACAGACAAATGAACACGACATGGAGCAGACCATCTTCAAAGATGAAGATCCTGGAGATTTCGAGGATGAACCCCTACTACCCTCGACATCGACCCCCAAAACCGACCTCGCTTCGACCACTTCGGCGCAAGGTCCCGAAGCAAGTACCTCGACCTCGGTTATCTTGGACCACTTCAACGCACAATTTGAGGAGGAGACTGCATCCCGCCGCGAGGCTCCTCATCATATTACAAGGATGCATCCTCCCGAGCAGATCATTGGTGAGCTTGATCAAAGAGTAACACGTTCTCATGCTCATTTCATTAATTCCACTTTTGTTGCTTCTTTTGAGCCATTAGATGTTAGTCATGCACTTTCTGATTCTAGTTGGATCAATGCTATGGATGAAGAACTTGAAAATTTTGAGAGAAACCAAGTCTGGACCTTAGTTGATCCTCCACCAAATGTTCATTTTATTGGAACAAAATGGATTTTCAAAAACAAACAAGGGGAGGATGGTACTGTAGTTAGAAATAAGGCTAGACTTGTAGCTCAGGGTTATTCTCAATTAGAAGGGATTGATTTTACTGAGACTTTTGCACCTGTTGCGCATCTAGAGACCATTAGGATTTTTCTTGCCTTTACGACATCCCGGGGATTCAAACTCTATCAAATGGATGTCAAAAGTGCATTTCTTAATGGCTTCATAGATGAAGATGTCAATGTAAAACAACCCCCAAGCTTCGAGAACCCCAGATATCCCCATAAAGTCCTTAAACTTCATAAGGCTCTTTATGGACTCAAGCAGGCCCCTCGGGCATGGTATGATAGACTTCGGTCTTTTCTGCTTAAGCGTGGGTACATAATGGGGTCAGTCGACAAAACCCTTTTTACTCTCAAGCATGGCAAAGATTTCCTGCTAGTTCAGATTTATGTGGATGATATCATGCTTTTGTTGCCGAGTTTGCAGATGCCATGAGCAGGGAGTTCGAAATGTCCATGATGGGCGAACTGACGTTTTTCCTTGATTTGCAAATCAAGCAAAGCAAACAAGGTATTTTCATTCATCAAACAAAGTACACCAAAGACCTGCTCAAGAAGTTCAACATGGCTGATGCGAAGCCCCTCGCTACTCCGATGGCTACTTCGGTAGCATTGGAACCCGACGAGGATGGAGAAGTCGTGAATCAGAAGGAGTTTCGAAGCATGATCGGCTCACTCCTCTACTTGACGGCTACGAGGCCAGACATACACTTCACTGTGTGTATGTGCGCTCGTTTTCAGGCTTCACCACGTGCTTTGCACCGCCAAGCGGTAAAGCGCATTTTTAGGTATCTCAGGCATACCCTTGAATTGGCATTGGTATTCTGCGTCTTCCTCTTTGTGTCTTTGAGGTTATTCAGATGCGGATTTTGCTGGGTGTAGAATTAATAGGAAAAGTACCTCCGATACTAGTCATTTTTTGGGTACTTCGCTGGTTTGTTGGTCTTCCCGCAAACAGTCTAGTGTTGCACAATCAATGGTTGAGGCCAAATATGTTGCTACAGCTAGTTGTTTCTCTCAGATTTGTGGATGGTTTCCACTTTGCGGGATTTTGGGTTAGATTATAAGAGTATTCCACTTTTTTGTGATAACACTAGTGCTATTTGTATTGCAAACAACCCGGTTCAGCATTCTAGAACCAAACATATTGATGTGCGATATCATTTTCTCAGAGATCACAATGAGAAGGGTGATACTGAACTTCAATATGTTGATACCCAACACCAGCTAGCCGATATTTTCACAAAACCCCTCGATGCTTCGTGTTTCGCCTACTTGCGTGTGGAACTTGGTTTTTGTCACCCTTACGACATTCTGTGAGGGGAGCACATTTTCAATGATATGCATATGCTTCTTGAGTGTGAAATTGCATTTACATGTTTTGCATTGATATGCTTTATTTTAATTCACGTAATCATGACAACTCAGCTCCACTTAATATGTCTGATTCATTTTGCGCATGATTTTTCTTTCCAAAATCAAATCATGATCACTGATTAGTATTGAATCTAACATGTTTAGACAGGACTGCTTTAGCTATCTTTGATATGCTTGATAGCAAGAATCCTTTTCTCTAGATGCAAAAACTGCAACTTGAAAAATCATACTGCTTACTCATGGATATTCTTCAACAAGTGCTAAACAATTTGTTCACTTATCAAAAATCCAAAATCCAAAATCCATGATTTAAATGCAAAAAGTGAAAAGATCCAAGTGGGTTTGTTTGTCACACTACTTTATTCTAGATTGTTTACCATTGCACTTTGGTATGAACTGGGATAATTTAGTGTATGCCAAAATCACTGCCTTAAGCTTCTAATGGCTTTCTTGCCTAGGCTTGGCCTGATTGAAAAGTATAAGGTAGACAAACAAATAACCCCTCGCATTATGGAAAGAATAGCAAGTATAAATTCATTGTCAATCAAGTTTGCTTTCAATACTCCATTTGAACTAGACTTGTCTGTCTAAAGTAGAAATTGACTAGCTTTGCGCGGCCCTTGCCTTTACTTGTCTAGTTAACTTGATTGATTGGTGATGTTTTTATTCTAAAATGATAAAATCACATGTTATCATCATGCTTTTAGGTCATGTTAAATTGAGTTGGGCACATGAAAACTAGGATTATGTTTGGCATATTCTTGTTTTATATGTCTTTGCACTTCTGCCCATTTCGAAGCTTTTTAATTGCTCCTTGATGCTTGCATTTCTAAAGGGGGAGAAATTCGTGAGTTCTCTACAGTAAGGGGGGAAATAAATTCAGGAGAGTTTTTATTACAAACAAGGGAAATCTGAACTTTTAATGCCTTGCAAAGGAAGAGATGTGTCGAAGGGGCTTTTTACTCTTTTGAAAAGGGGAAAAGGAATTCTTTTGTCAAGTGACATAATTTGTCTCTTTTCTGAGTTTTTATGGTCACTTGTGTGCTAAAATTTTTCAAATTTCCTTGAACTTGAATTTGGTTGTCAATGCACTCATCAAGGGGGATATTGAGAAACCAAGGGTTGGTTTCGGAGTCTGTGATGAGTGATTGATAGGTTTTACCTTCTTGATTCGAAGGGGTCCCTCTGAAGGGGTTCGGAGATTGTTTCACCGAAGAGTTCGGTGGGTTTGGTTGTTGCGGCTGTCGCAATGAAGTGTGACTGTCGGAGGGGTTCGACAGTACACGATGACTTGGTCGTACCGAAGGGTTCGGTACTTTGGGCAGTACACCGAAGTGTGTACCGGAGGATGTTTACCCGGAGAGGTCTCCGGGGTACTGGTTATACTTGTCTGTTTGTCGGTGGTGCGCAGGTGGCTTCGGATGCGACGGACGATTCGCAGCAAGTGAACCTGGGTCAAGCGGGAGGCTTGATGCCAGGTCAGCGGGGAGCTCGGTCACGAGGGCTGCGTGGGGTCGAGGTCGGTCCTCGGGTCAAGGTGCGCCAGGCGAAGGTAGAGAGTACGGAGCGTGGCTCCGGCTGAAGGTACCTCGAGACGAAGTCCTCGGAGGTGAGGCACTTCGAAGGGTACTCCGACAGGAGTGACTTCAGAGTATGGAGGACAAAGTCCTCATCAATGAGGCAAGGAGTTCGAAGTGTGCTCTAGATGGAGGCACTCGAAGGTTCACCCGACGGAGGTCTCAGAATTCGAGGTGCATCGAAGGCATGGTCTGGGTGAGGTTTGTCGAGGAGTGTGCTCGGGGAGGGACAATGGGACGAAGTGCTCATGGAATGCTTCATGCGGAGGCCTTGTACGAAGGAGGGACTTCGAAGGGTGGTACTCCGAAGGTGGGGCTTCGGAGTGTGGTTGTCTTGAAGTACTTCGGCCATGCATGGCTTCGGTACATGGACTAATAGAGATCGAGCTGGGAGTAGCTACGAAGTCGTGGTGGTCCCCTCCGGAGGTGATGGCGTGAAGGCTCAAGGGCTTTGACGGCTTCGATCAAAACCGTCACTATATCGAAGGCTGACTTCGGTGAAGCGAAGGCCGTCAGGCTCAAGGCTTCTCGTCGAAGCTACCGTACCCCTCGCGTGCGAAGGGGGGCTTCAGAAGACTCCAAAACTACAAAGGTTGATCATGTCTGCTCTGCAAAAGTTGATGTTGTCTCCTCTGCGAAGCTGACAAAAGAAACCTCCAAATAAAGTAGACTACCATTTGTACCCACTATTCTGCTGAGACAAAAACAGTGTAAACCCTAGGGGTAAAGTAGTCTATTCACAAGGATGAATAGTGTCTATAAATAGTGAAGGTCGGCTAGGCCTGAGTAACACTTTGAGCAGTCATTTTAGAACTCATGTGCTAGCCGTCACACTCATGAATTCAAACATGTGAGTTCATTTTGTGTTCCCTGTTCTTGCAATGAAGCTTTGATTTTGTTCTACTTTCACTGCTTGAACTTGTATTTTGTGTTACACTGCATGCTTTGATTCCTCTGTGCACCATTTCATTCTGGGTTGAGTTTGTACACTGGTTCTCTTTTGGAGAAGTGTGTGAGAGGTCTGTGCATGTGAAGTGTGTGATTTTCAGTGTGTTTGCTCTGTGTAAACTGAGGTAACCCCTCACCATTTACTAGCGAAGCACTAAGTGGTCCATAGTCGAAGCCTATTTTCTTCCCTTGACGAAGTCCTCAACGCAGTGTGTTATGTGTGAGTTTATACCTTCGGAATACGAAGCCTAGTATCAGTTGCTAGTGCAAAGTATCTGGTCGAAATCCTCAGAGGGAACTCATCTCTTGCGAAGGGTGAAGTGCGAAGTCTACTCGAAGGCACCCAGTGTGCGGAGCCTGTACTGACTTAGCAGAGTTGAGTTTTTGGTGTTGTGGGTGGAGCGAAGTCTTCTTGACTTCGAACTTTTGCTCCTCGAGAAGCTTGGTTTCGGAGCTGTGAAATACCTCCAAACCAGACCACCTAAGAGCGTGTTCGAAGCCTGTTCCGCGGGAGACTGTTTTAAAACAGAAAGCTATTTTTAGCTTGAAATTTTAAAAACTCTCATTAACCCCTTTTGGTTGCTGTTTTTCGGTCCAACATAATGTATTATTAAAATATTATAAGTAAAATTTTATAATTTTAATTAAATTTTATAGATAATATGTAGCATCGATTATACCACCAAATTGTTTTTATTAAATACACCATAAAATATATTTTAATATTATATTTATTTGATAATATAGATGTTAACTTTTCTTATGTTTGATTAAGGTTTAAAAATAAAACAACCTGTTAAATGAAACAATGAGTAAATTATAAAAATAAGCCTACCTCCACTTGTCACTCTGTTCTTCTTCCTCAGTCCTCACATCTCTCCACCTCTCTCTCTCCTCTCCCTACAACTCTTCTCTCCCTACATGCTTTTTCTAGATACAGAGAATGAATACTATAATACTATTTTTGGATGGATGAGTTGTGCTCAAAAACGGTTGGATAAGTTAACGAGCAATAAACTCCAAGAGTACGAATAAGAGGCATACTCTAGGCATAAATTAATATTTTACTAGTATTGGGTTTCTACCTTTATGATAAATTTTAAAACTAACGTCATTGTATTTTGAGACGAAGAGCCTAGATTATGGGCCCGTTTGGTTATTTAGTCCAAAAGTTTAGTCCGGTTATATCGGATATTTGAATGATATTTTAGAGTATTAAATGTAGAATATTTATAAAACTTATTTAATAACTTCTGGTAATAAAAGGACATGTGTAGCCACCAAGATTTGAACTTGGATAGCACCAATAGAATCTTGCCTTGGTAACCAGTTGAGATAGTTTGTACTACTCTATTTAATATCACATTGGTATATGTAACTTTATCTAAGACGACTAATATTTATATACCGGAGAGAGTAGTGACTAAAGTTTAGTTAAATAAATAAATGAAAACTAAAGTTTTCTTTAGTTCCTAGAGGAACCAATCAGGATCTAAACTAAACTTTAATCGTAGAACCAATACCACCTATATTTAGAGGTACAATAGATATTATTTTATTATTTTTTACAGCTGAACTTATTGATGATTGGTACAAGGCTGCGATACAAATCATGGTCAATAAAAGCGCATTAAATACTTCGCGGAAGACACGGAGTATAAATGGAAAACCGTATTAAATGAATGAATGACCGGAATGGTTGTCTTTTGTAGATTTAATCTGGTTATCTCGTATTAACCTTATTCTGCAAAAGTCCATGTGAGCGCCAGGTGTGCAGCGAACCAGGTGAGCTGTCATAGCTGGTGGGACCCACGCTGCAGTCTCAGGAGAAACGACAAAATGGACCACGTCACGCCGCCCCGCACGCACGCACGCACAGTCGCACCCCAGCCTCGCGCCGCTGCGGCCCGCCGCTATTTATCCCGGTCGCGCTCTGGTCTTCGCCGCCCCCGCCATTTTCCACCGCTCTCCGGCTCTCCTCCTCGTCCTCCTCGTACGGAGTGAATACAGCGGCGCGAGAGGCCATTGGCCGGCGCCGGCGAGGGGTCATCCCATGGGACGGCGGAAGTTCCGGCTCTCCGACTTGATGCCCAACGCATGGTTGTACAAACTCCGGGACATGCGCGCGCGAGGGGGACGCGGCGGGGGAATGCGGCCGCCGTTGTCGTCGTCTTCTTCTTCTTTGTTGAGGGGGAGCGGGACGGCTCAGCAGGCGGGCTCGCCAACGCTGGGGTCCTCTTCGCACAGGGCGTCGTACTACTACACCACGAGAGACAGGGAACTCTGGCCGAGACCGGCGCAGGCGCCGGCGCCGTCGCCTCCACGGCCGAGGGCCATGGACACTGGGTTCGTTCCCTTGACGCAGCCCCCGACGAGGAGCTACAGGAGGCGCCACAGGGTTGGGCTCGGTAGGGTGGGTCCGACGGATGGCGGCGGGCTCGTACTAGCGCCGCCTGATCACAACGGCTGCCGCCACCGCGTGCGCGGCGAGGATCGCTTGGTCGATGCGTCCGGCACCTCCCAACGCCGTCGCGACTTGTTCATCGGGAATTATGGCGGCCGGGGCCGGGAGTTCCGGCGGTCGAAAGTGGCCTTTCCTGAGGAGGGCGCCGTCGATGTCAAGGTGATCACGTCGGACGCGCACATAATCATCGATCCCGGCGCCGACGATACGACGGAGAGGCTTCTCCGGCCTATCGTGACAAGGCCAGCGAGGAGGGAGCTCGACTGTTGCGAGCCGGAGGTGAATCACGTCGACCTCGCCGTGCTGATGACCCCGAGAGCGAGCCCTTCATCTGAGCACAGCAGCACTCGCGACCCGAGGCGGTTGTCCGTGTCGTCGCGTCGCCGCCAAAGACGCGCACCAACAGCCCGCGCATAGTCACCTCCAGGAAGGGCAGGCCGACGGCTCCAGCGCCGCCGACGCGGAACACGAAGCAACAGTCGACGACGCCACCGGTCGCGAATAGCTTCGCGGTGGTGAAGTCGTCGTCGGACCCGAGGAGGGACTTCCTCGAGTCCATGGAGGAGATCATCGCCGAGAACGGCATCCGCGACGCCGGCGACCTGGAGGACCTCCTCGCCTGCTACCTCTACCTCAATTCCGCCGAGTACCATGACCTCATCGTCGAGGTGTTCGAGCAAGTCTGGACCGGCCTCGCCGCCGAACGTCACGCACTGAGAAAACCGACATGAGCTCATCACTCATCACTACTCGCCAAGTCTCCGTGCTCATTGATGGCTGCTTGGTGAATCCTACCATTAATTATACCAGTAGTTTAGCTCTTTGACCTTTTGATAATGGTTAACTAGAATTAAGAAAATTCTCCATAAACAAATCAAAAAAAATCGATCGAAAAATGTGGTTCTTTTCTTGCTAGGTGATTCTTCTTTCTGTGATGCACGATTATCCTCACAGTTTTGTTTTCTTCAGCGTCACTTTTGTCAACTGTAGTCATGGTTAGCTGCACTACACTCTGCTGGTAGCAAAGACGTACCAAAATGTTAATGTTAGTATATTTTGAAAAGAAATATCAAAATTAACATTATAAATTGTAGTATTTTTTAAAATACTGTAAACTAACTCTAGAGATTATGCGTCTATATCTTTAAATTATAGTTTGTATTCATTAATTATGTTAGCTAAAAGAAGAGAAACTGAAAATGTGGCAAGTTTTTCGCAACACAAATCTCTTTTTTCTTATTTTATACATTTGGTATCATAGTAAGTTATCGCGAGATGGGAGGTAGATGTCAGAAAGACACAAGAGATGCTATTATCATTGTGTGCAGTCAGTTTACAGGCTACTTGTAGTCGAGCACCGTCATGCACAACTATAGATGGCCATATGGGCTGGGCCATATGGGCCAGCATAAGGCACGAGGATTTTGGCCTGGCCCAAGCCCGACACGACCCGTATTTCATTGGGCCGGGCTAGCCCGACACGAAGCACCGGGCCATGCTTGGGTTGAGGGGCAAGCCCATGGGCTAGCACGGCACGGCCCGATTTTTAGAGTAGGCACAATGTCGGTCCGATAGTAGAATAAATCTTATTCAGATATAAGAATTTATATGTTCTCATTCAGTCAGATTATCTATAAACATTTAAACGGTTGATTAAAATAGTTTGAAGATGTGTACCATCTTCTACTGTAATTTTTCCATGCTCAACCGAGTGCCTACCACCTCTATTTATAGCCAACATTAGGCTCTCACTCCTCTGAACAAGCGAGGTGGTATTAAACTGTAGCAGCATAACACTTACCAGGCCAACCCAAATATCAACGACTCCAATCAAAGTTAAATCACAAATGTGTTGTAGCTCAGTGGGTACTATCAGTGCAATGCAAACCGCAGGTGGTGGGGTGGTGGGTTTGACTCCTGCGGGGAGCAATTTCCACTCCAATTTTTGCACTGTGTATTGTGGGCTGGCACGATCAATCTGAGCCATCGTGCTTTTGGGCCGGCCCGACACGAATATAGGAGCATTTGGGCCATGCTTGGGCTGACTACTCGGCCCATGGGCTGGCACGACACGACCCGATTGTGCAGTTGGGTCGTGCCGGCCCGGGCACGAATTTGATCGGGCCACCCCGTGCTCGGGCCGGGTCGGGTTGGGCGGCCCATTTGGTCATCTATATGCACAACCCTACCTACACCAGTAACACCACTGAGAGCCACCACGCTTACGGATTTATCACACAACTGAAGTTCACCAGCAAGGTATAGTCCTAGAGTCGGCCAAGGTACCGACAGGACGCACAAAGGACGATTGTATAGTGTATGAAGAGCTCAAGGCCCAAGCCCATGTAGGCGTGTAAGAACCTATTTATTTTAGCTTATAATTATAATAATTATGCTTATAGAAAAAAGTTAAGTTAGACTAGCTAACTGGATTATTATAATATACATTTCAAATTATAATAAATTTGCATAATAAACTAACTTATTTGTTTTAACTTGAAAATAAACTGGGTTATTATAATTCCAAGCCAAAACAAATAGACTCTAAGCAAGACGAGCTTAAGGTTCACACGTTGCACGCGCGCACTTCTCTAGAGAGACTATCTAGGACCTTGTCTACTGTCGCGAGCAAACTCACATTGTGCAAGCTAAGGAGGTGGAAGCATATCTATGTATAATGCATGTGTGTGGACTATACCAAGACGAGCCGAAGGTACCACTTTAACACTCCACCCATCATATAGGGGCGGTGTATTTGGAAGATCCAGGGTTTAGGGTTTAGTCCTTTCCATTGTTACAAAGCGAACAACAAATAACGTGTTTTGATCGAAGTTCAAGACGTGTGTAGGGTTCTCTAGGGTGATTGTTAGTAAACTCTGCGCATGAATGATTAGTTTCCTAATTTATCTCTTAAGAGATTACCCGCTTCGTTAGCTTAAATTTATTTATCATAGATAGAAGAGAACAGTAAAAACGTTGCAAGCTTTTTATAGCACAAAATCTCTTCGTCTTTCTTGTTTTCTACAACTCAATCACCACAAGTTACTACTACAGATGAATCAATCACCGGTAGATTTCGATCTTCAACAATGGTACCTGAGACAAGCTAATGATATCCATGATATTTGTACGGGCCGGGTGCAGACAAGAGAGTAATTAGTAATTATGTGCAGGTTTTTGTTCTTTGAACGCTAGCTAGGCCCTACGGTTGTGCCTAGCTGGACTGGGAGTGGGAGATAGCTACTACAAGGAAAACCCTAGCAACTAGCAAGAGACGTGAGGACTAAGGTGGTGTTTAGTTCTGTACGTGTCACATCAGATGTTTAGATATCAATTTAAAGGATTAAACTTGAGCTGATTATAAAAATAATTACAGAATTGGAGGATTATTCACGAGATAATTTTTTAAGCCTAATTAATCTATGATTAGCAAATATTTACTGTAGCATCACATTGTCAAATCATGGCGTAATTAGGCTCATTAGATTCGTCTTGCGAATAATCCACCGATTATAAATGGGTTTTATAAATAGTCTACATTTAATACTCTAAAATAGCATTCAAACATTCGATATTACGGGACTAAAATTTGGGACTAAACAACCGAACGGGACCTAACCCTACTATTTCATATGCGTTTCAACTCCTACAGTGAGTAACCTGTGTGGCAGTGAACAATTCAGCTGGAATGCAGTGGTCGAGCTGCCAATTGCATTTCATATTGATCGAAACATAGGGACCCTGGGCACAACGGAGCAGCGGTGAAAACTGAAAAGATTCTTCTTTTCGGTGGTCAGGAACATGGGATGCATGGGGTGATACCTCTTAAATGATACAGGAGCAGGGAGCTTAGCTGCTCCTGCCTTGTTGACGCACTGAACTGAAGTAGTGAAGTGAGCCAAACGAGGCCAATTTTGGAAGCCCAGCGGTTGCTGATCCTCTCAAGATTGGAGAAACTGCCCCTCATGATTCTTATAGAAAATTCCATATATATATATAAATGTTATCCTACACCACTGGTGTAGAATAGCTATTCTACCGACAAATCTACTACTGAGAAAAAAGTAGTACTCAATAACTATTCTACTAAAAAAATTCACTACTGAAAGTAGTCGGTGTAGAATAGTTATTCTACACCCGTGGTGTAGAATAGTTATTCTACACCCGTGGTGTAGAATAACGCTCCCGTATATATATATATATATATATATATATATATTACTAAAACTTTATCGGTTTACCACTTTCTATATATATAATGAAATTTGGTTATTCATATATACGTCATTACTTTAGTTTTCGGTGTCGGTACGTGATACTGTAGTTAGTTTTAATGTTAATCAAGAATGATTTTAAAAAAATGTCCACATTGATCTCACCTCGTTACAAATCAAGAATGATTTAAGCTCGGTAATCAACTAACACTCGCTCTGACCAGCACGTGCGTACCTATCACTCATCGAATCCAACGCAACTGAGATCGGTCGAGAGCAAAGCAAACTAGCTAGCTTTATGAGATGAGAGTAATTTTGGCATTTAGAAAAAAACTAACATTAAAACTGACAACAATGATATATACAGACATAAAAACTAAAGTGGTGGTATATATAGAAACAACAAATTTTCATGGGTATATAAGAAAATAATAAAGTGGTGGTATATATAGAAACATCAATTTTCACGGGTATATACGAAATTTTCTCTAAAGAGTATGGCAAAACCCGAATATTTTAGTCTGAAAATACTCATGTCCAACTCATGAGTACTTCCATATATGACTGTAAGACAACGTTGATATCTCACTACTACAAATCACAACTGTAGTGGTGTTGAGCAAAAATGATGTAGTGGCGGGCTATTAGAGGCCCGCCACTAGAGTGGTACCAGCTGCTGTCGTGCACCGACCGCCACTACTAGTGGCTACACTAGTGGCGGTCGGTGCTGACGCTAGTACCGACCGCCACTAGTAGTGGCGGGCCAGAAAATGGCCCATCACTGCTATGCTGGCCGCCACTAATGTGATGATGACATCACAGGTGACCGTCACTACTATTCCGGCTATAAATACACACTTTCTTCCTCCCCGAGCCCGAGGATACAGGAGTTCGCGATTTGGTCCGTACAATGGCGAAAAAATCTAAAAAGTGGAGGGGGAGGCTTTGTTTTCGTTTCTTTTCAAGGATTTTGTTCTAGGAGGTAATTCCATGCCGAATATCACATTTATTTTGTATTTAATTAGGTATATAATAAGTTATTAGCGTTTTACTAATATAGGGTTTATGAATAGAAATTTTCAAATATTCTTCCATTTATAGTGTTTCTTTCTCCCAGATAAACAAATATGACCTCCTCACAATTATTCATCACTTGTATATATTTTTATGTCGTTTTAATCTCTTTTTTAATTTGATTTATGATTATAGATCTAGATTTATGTTGTTTGCAGAGAGCAACCAATGTAGTTAATTTATTTAATAATTTTTTTATTCTACTTAATACTATTACTCCTTTATAATTAACAAGGTTTACATAGTTTCAATTAAATCATTTTTAATTAATGTTGTTACGCGAGATAAATCAATATATTTTCAATTTGTAAATTATTAAAATTAACAATAATGAATTTATTAATATTTTTAAAATAATATGTTTTATATGAAGCATGGGTCCTAAATGTACTCGTCCAACGATGGAGATGTGGTAGCATATTTTAACAGAGTAACTGAATTTACTGAAGCTGCCGCACAATATGCTTCCCGTCAGAGTGAAGCGGTAATATATTTTCCTTGTAAAGTTTGTAAAAACGAAGCGATGTATCCGTGTTTAGATCGTGAAACCATACAATTTTACTTGTTGAAAAATGGTTTTGCGAAGAACTATTATATATGGATTTCGACAAACCCAGAAAAGAATATCAAGATATAATAAATGTTCTTTAGAGTGCATATAAATATCACGTGGAAAAGTTACATGGCCCACAAGATCCACAAAGGCCGAAAGAAATGCATATCAGAACCAACTATCTGGTAAGATTATATTTTGAAATTTCTTAATTCAAATAATTAAGCCAAACTATATATCGTTCTAACTTTGTCTATTTTGAAGTGTCACAAACAAATTCCTGGTTCGGTGCATTGCGGGTATTACACTTGTAATTTCATGAACAATGACTTAGGAAAGTATGTGCGGGACAGTATCTGAGGATACTAAAGAAGTAAGTTGATTTATTATGTATTAATCCAATATAACCTGCAACGTATGTACTTATATATTACGTATACAGATGTTAGGCCCATCCACCGTTGCCGGGAAGAGCCAACTCTCTGATGCAAAAATGTATGGAATTGTATCAAGGATGTGCCGCTTCACGATGCATGAAACTATTCATGAGTATGGAATACTCTTCGATCTTGAGGGTGAAGTGGCCAAGCATCCAACTCTGAGACGTTGGGACGGAAGACCTAAAAGGCTTGAACAATAAATTTCCAAGAATTTTGAAGCTCAGAAGCAAAAAAAGATGCGCAAAATAAGAGCTGACCTTCTGAGAAGAAACATTAAACAAAATGAGCATGTATCTGTGAACAATTGTTAATTTTGAAGTTTTGATAGATGTAAACTTTGTAAACTTGATGTGTGATGAAATGTAAACTTTGTAAATTGGTGAGATAGTTGTTGTTGTGTTGCTGCTGTGGATGGTTGTGGGAGCTGATAATTTCTGTTATTGTGTTGCTGCTGTGGATGTGGATGGTTGTGTGAAGTTGTATATTTCTGTGTTTTTGTTTGTGGGGCTGTGTGAATTAAGGTTTATAACATTCTGTGTAATGGGAAAAAACACAGTAGTGGCGGGCACGCTAACGTCATATGCCTGCCACTACTGTTAGCCATAGCAGTGGCGGGCAGATGACATCAGCGCACCTGTCACTACTGTTGACACAGTGGTGGTGGGCTCGCTGATGTCATCTGTCCGCCACTTCTACTGCTAACAGCAGTGGTGGGCAGATGACGTCAGCGAGCCCGATATCAGTGGCGGACTGGTTGCCCGCCACTATAGTATGTTTTTATCTGCCGCTACAGTGTCGCTTTATAGTAGTGTCTTATGCTAGTCTTAATCTGTTGTAGCTTTCCATCGTTCATTTGTTCGTGCTCAAGAAACTGGTTCAGAAATCCTGCTCAACTTCAATCAGAATACATGTTCGATTCGTTTTTATCACTTCGGACATATCGTAGAGGTTGAATGTAAATCTTACTCTATCCAAGATTTCCTGCAAGTTGCAACTTTGAAGGATCTGGCCCTCATGCAGGCCCGGCCCTGAGGAGGGAGGGGCTGGCAGTGCGGCCGCCCTGGTCTGCCTCCAAGCCCGAAGGGCTCGGGCTCCTATACATATACATGTGTAATGATATAGTAAAAAATAGTATCTAGGCTATAAAAAGTATTTAGGGTGTGTGTTTGGTTGAGCTGTAGATTCTGAAAAGATATTATGAGCTGTGAGCTATGAAAAAACTGATGTGATGTGAGTTGTGAGTTGTAGAAAAGCCGAAAAGATATTTGGTTGGAATAGTTGAAGATATATATTTTGGTAGTTCATGATGTTTAGTTACATTATTAATGTGTAATTTTACGTGTAAACCATTCTAATATTGAAATTTTATAATGTTTATATTAAAATTATATATTTTTAAAATTACACTAAAATGATATATTACTATTTTTTTAAGTTTTACATGAATTGATATGTTTAATAGCATGGTAGGTAATATTCATTCAAGTTGAATTGAGAAGCTGTGAAATTTGGGTTATACCAGTTTTTAAATTTGTACTACGAGAATCTGCAGATTCTGGAAAAGGTAGATGATCAAAAGAGTTGTTTGGTTTAGATTTCAGCTTCCGAATTAAGAAGCTGGTTCAAAAATCTGAACCAAACAAACCCTTAGTGGTGTAATGGTTAAGTTAATGTCATTTAAATATAAGGTTTTGAGTTCAATCCTAGTGGCTTTGAATAATTCAATGATTTTTTCCTTTTATTTTTTGTTGTTTATCTGTTTGAGAAACAAAACTATTCTAGTAAAAAATTATTATTATTTGTGTATTACAAAAATAATTATGACATAAATTTAATAATTATTTATTCAATTAGAAAATTATTTTTATTAAATTGCATATAGAGATTTTGACGTAATAAACCCATTAGCAAAATCTTCGGTCTACCAATGTATATGTAAATAGTTCAAGGATTTTTTTCTTTTATTTTTTTATCAGTTCAAGGAACAAAACTATTACAGTAAAAAATTAATAATTATTTATCTAATTATAAACAATAAAATATGGAACAAATTTAATAATTATTTACTAAATTGGAAAAATTATATATAGAGATTTTTTGCGTTGACATATCCATTGGTAAAATCTTAGATCTACCGCTGTATATGTACGTACACGTGTACGATACACCCCTCTTTTCATAGACTCGCACATGTCAACGTCTTAGTAATCTTTTATTTTAAGGTAATCTAATATATACATATATTTTATATGAATATTATTTCAAATATATTTTAATTGTGTATTAGTTAGATTTCATATATATATATACATATTATGTTAGCAATATTCACATGTATGGTTAATGATATCCGTGTAATCTACATGATATCGGTTGTTAGTTTCTTGCGTACATACACTAATCCTTTTATGATTACTACGCGTGGTTTCCATGAACCGACTTATTAGCTACAACTGAAACCAATCTATTGTATAATCATTTAAAATATCTTATACTTTTATATTAAAATATCATATTATCATTATATATAAAAAATTATATATAAGACTCCAAAATTTTAGGCAACTCTCGAAATCTCAATCTCACGACCAGCCGTGCCCTCGTGGCCCTAGACAAATCACCCCATCAATTCACACTGTTCCAGCCTTTGTCCCGTGCTCTCTGGCTGGGCTCCCAAGTCAACACAAATGTTCGTGCACAGAGTGATGGACAGAGCAAGCTTAGCCTCCTGTGATCTTCAGACTTCAGATATCTTCTCGCTGTGTGTGTGTGTGTGTGTGAGAGAGAGAGAGAGAGAGAGAGAGAGAGAGAGAGAGAGAGACGCATGCAGGTCAGTGCTGGGCGAAGCTTCCATGGAGAGGACACACATGACACAGGTGATAGGATCGCGAGTCAATCAGCAGTGACAGCCACGCAGTAATCTGTCTCCCCTCTCCCCCGGCCGGTTTGAAGCTTCTGCCAAAAACATGCTGCCAGAATTCACGAAGTGTCGTGTCGTCTGACCATTGCAGCTGCCACCGCCCTGCGTAGTAGCAGATGGCGTGCAGCGGAGGAACAGATTATAGGAGCTCTTTACCAGCATGGTCTGTTCCTTCCTTCCGGAGCGAAGCGAAGCAAAGATCTCTGAGACAGCTGACAGCATCACTCCAACAGTCCAATGATTCCAATGATTACAAGAGCAAGTGAGCAACACACACACACACGAGGGGTGGGGATAAATCAGATCGCCGGCCCAAGGGGTCGCCTTGCTGTCCGCCTCCGTCCGGTCCACCGCTGGTTAAGGTCCCAGCCGATCCGATCGCCGCCGGAGTCCTCAAGAGACGCCGCGTTTGCCGCGCGCGACGCTGGCCAACCACCAGACCAAGCTGGCTCAATTTGTTCCTCGCCGAGAGGTTGATCAGTTGATGTGACGACTGACGAGTGAAGACGGCGGCGCCATCTCGCCGTCTTGTCGTTGGCGGCGACAGTGCAAGGCGGCGCAACGATACAAGCCGCTGCTACAGCTCATGACTGTGCCCGTGCATCAGCTCAGGGACCAGACGACAACGCCGCGTCGAGCGAAGATTTGGATCTGGCTGTATCTCAGTTCGTACGTGATGCACAAGACAATTCCCCATGCCATTGTGCCGAAACCTCGACGCCAAAGTTACGTGGGCCGGAAAGCTCAAAAACGAACAAGATACTGGACAACGTAGGGTGTAACACGCTGACATGAACCAGCTTCTGCGACAAGAAGACGAAAGCCCAGTAGACAAAAGCCACACTCAGCAGCGGGTGTTAAACCAAACGGGCTAAACGGGTGTGTACGCAACAGGTAAACGGCACAGTTTTCCTCTAAACGGTTGTACCGTATAAACGGTCAAACACGAATTAAACGGGCTAAACGGAAAGGCAATTAAACAGGCCTACATGACGAATAACCTCACGTTTAGGCAATAGGCTGGAAAACAAAAAAAAATAGCTCAGTGCGGGATATCAATTTTGTCCTGTCTATACTATCTGTGACTCACTCATTGCCTCAAACAACAATATAGTGACTCACTTTTGAAGCCCTAGTCCTTTCCTTTTTGAAGCTCCATTCACCGCCATTAGGGCAAGCAGTAGCTGCCACAGCCTGGCCAAAACAATAGCAAAAGCCGCCAGGCCAAATAGCTGTCGCCATCGCCACCACCAGGGCAAGCAGTAGTCACCGCAGCCAGCCCAGGGCCGTGTCTCGGGGGTCGAGCAGTGCGCTCGATCTAGCTTCCGACTTTTTCAAAAACCTCACGCGATTACCACATACACAGGAGCACACACAGGCTGTGAACCGTGGCCCACTAGAGCTACTATGTTGCCATCGTCACGGATAGCCAGGCTACAAAGCTCCAGATCTATCCAAACTCTGCATGCATTCTCCACTCCAAAACTGCACTCCATAGGTACTACAGTACTCCACGCCTATTATTCTGATACTCCAATTATGTTTTGCATTATGTTCTTAATGCAATACCATGCAGAGAGAGCGGCATATGGTGTTTGATTTGGGCATTAGACTCTGTAAGCTACTTAATGCTTAGTATGTGGTTAATTGACTTCATTGAACATTTGAACTGTTAAACTACATTGTTGTAAGATATGTTACCCACATCAATAATGTTGTGGAGTAATCCATATATATATGAAAAATTGTTGTTCATATACTACAGTACAAAAACCATTTAATCCATGTACACAAACTCCACGTACAGTCCAAATGCTAAACGGTGGGTGACCGACCATGTACCATTTACAGTTTAGGTGAACACTGCGCAGCAGACAGCAGAACACCAGTGGCAAAGAGGTTGGTACTCGCTACTCAGGCCCAAAGAATCAGCGTATAATAACCAATATTTTGAGTAATTAACTAGTAATCAGAATGGAGAAACATCTTGGCAAAAATTCAGAATTCCATTGTCGCACTGCC
>JAAALK010000288.1:4618645-4649542 GCA_019279435.1 Zizania palustris | reverse complement strand
GGGCTCCCCGAGGCCGCTCTGGCACGAGCATTTATTACCCCCAGGTATCGAGGTCACCTTCGGTCCAGGCTCCGAAGGTATGTTTCCTCTGAAGTCATGTTTTCAGGTCATTTGTCCTAAGGGCGCGTGCACCCCTTCGTCCCGAAGGCCTACACGCGAGGGGGCTACTGTTGGGGAAATATACTCCCTTAAAACAGGGGCCAAATGACGTCAGCCTCCGACATCCTCCGGCCCAGAGCCAGGTACTGTTGGAGCCTGTTTTCTCTATAAGTATTGTTTCCAGGTCCCAAGGTGCCTTTCGGGGTCCGTAGCTTCGGAGCCCTCAGACCAGGGGGTCCGGCTCGGAGCCCCCAGTCCGGGCCCTGGCGCGAGGCGCCGGAGGCCACCCTCCGGGCGCAGAAGTCCGGAGGCCGCCCTCCGGAGTCCAGTCCGGAGGCCGTCCTCCGAGAGCCAAGCCCGGAGGCCACCCTCCGGGAGTCAAGTCCGGAGGCCACCCTCCGAGAGCCAAGAGGCCACCCTCCGGAGCCAAGTCCGGAGGCCACCCTCCGAGAGCCAAGCCCGGAGGCCACCCTCCGGAGCCAAGTCCGGAGGCCACCCTCCGGGAGTCAAGTCCGGAGGCCACCCCCCGAGAGCCAAGCCCGGAGGCCACCCTCCGGAGCCAAGTCCGGAGGCCACCCTCCGGGAGTCAAGTCCGGAGGCCACCCCCCCGAGAGCCAAGCCCGGAGGCCACCCTCCGGAGCCAAGTCCGGAGGCCACCCTCCGGGAGCCGAGTCCGGAGGCCACCCTCCGAGAGCCAAGCCCGGAGGCCACCCTCCGGAGCCAAGTCCGGAGGCCACCTTCCGGGAGCCAAGCCCGGAGGCCACCCTCCGGAGCATGTTGCGAAGCTCCCCTCTGGGGTGCACTCCGAAACCTTCTCCCCGGCCTCTGCCTTCGGTTTACCTTTTAGCTGGTCAAAGCCTGGCGCAGCCTGACATGTCAGTAAAGCTGCCTGGCACCTTTTGTACCGTAGCTAGCTCCTTTTTCCCCTCTCTGCCCCTATGAGCCAAGGACTCATAGGGGGGCATCCCAGTCTTTTCCTCTGGCCTGCGTGCCTATAAAAGCAGGGCCAAGCCCTTGTAACGGGACACATGCTCCAGGGGACCATGAAACCCTGGAGTTATCCTCTTCACATCAAGGCACTCCATGCCAAATCCACTACAAACTGGACGTAGGGTTATTATCCCCTAGGGGAGGCCCGAACCAGTATAAACCCTATCTCTCCCTGTGAGAACCCATCGAGGTTCACTCTCCACATCATACTCCACCACACTAAAACCTGCTGGAACTAACGCAATTGTTCCAACAGTAACCTTATCTAAGACGACTAATATTTATATACCGGAGAGAGTAGTGACTAAAGTTTAGTTAAATAAATAAATGAAAACTAGAGTTTTCTTTAGTTCCTAGAGTAACCAATCAGAATCTAAACTAAACTTTAGTCATAGAACAATACCACCTATATTTAGGGGTACGATATTTTTTATTATTTCTTTACATCTGAACTTATTGATGATTGGTACAAGGCTGCGATACAAATCATGGTCAATAAAAGCGCATTAAATACTTCGCGGAAGACACGGAGTATAAATGGAAAACCGTATTAAATGAATGAATGACCGGAATGGTTGTCTTTTGTAGATTTAATCTGGTCATCTCGTATTAACCTTATTCGGCAAAAGTCCATGTGAGCGCCAGGTGTGCAGCGAACCAGGTGAGCTGTCATAGCTGGTGGGACCCACGCTGCAGTCTCAGGAGAAACGACAAAATGGACCACGTCACGCCGCTCCGCACGCACGCACGCACAGTTGCACACCAGCCTCGCGCCGCTGCGGCCCGCCGCTATTTATCCCGGTCGCGCTCTGGTCTTCGCCGCCCCCGCCATTTTCCACCGCTCTCCGGCTCTCCTCCTCGTCCTCCTCGTACGGAGTGAATACAGCGGCGCGAGAGGCCATTGGCCTGCGCCGGCGAGGGGGCATCCCATGGGACGGCGGAAGTTCCGGCTCTCCGACTTGATGCCCAACGCATGGCTGTACAAACTCCGGGACATGCGCGCGCGAGGGGGACGCGGCGGGGGAATGCGGCCGCCGTTGTCGTCTTCTTCTTCTTCTTTGTTGAGGGGGAGCGGGACGGCTCAGCAGGCGGGCTCGCCAACGCTGGGGTCCTCTTCGCACAGGGCGTCGTACTACTACACCACGAGAGACAGGGAACTCTGGCCGAGACCGGCGCAGGCGCCGGCGCCGTCGCCTCCACGGCCGAGGGCCATGGACACTGGGTTCGTTCCCTTGACGCAGCCCCCGACGAGGAGCTACAGGAGGCGCCACAGGGTTGGGCTCGGTAGGGTGGGTCCGACGGATGGCGGCGGGCTCGTACTAGCGCCGCCTGATCACAACGGCTGCCGCCACCGCGTGCGCGGCGAGGATTGCTTGGTCGATGCGTCCGGCACCTCCCAACGCCGTCGCGACTTGTTCATCGGGAATTATGGCGGCCGGGGCCGGGAGTTCCGGCGGTCGAAAGTGGCCTTTCCTGAGGAGGGCGCCGTCGATGTCAAGGTGATCACGTCGGACGCGCACATAATCATCGATCCCGGCGCCGACGATACGACGGAGAGGCTTCTCCGGCCTATCGTGACAAGGCCAGCGAGGAGGGAGCTCGACTGTTGCGAGCCGGAGGTGAATCACGTCGACCTCGCCGTGCTGATGACCCCGAGAGCGAGCCCTTCATCTGAGCACAGCAGCACTCGCGACCCGAGGCGGTTGTCCGTGTCGTCGCGTCGCCGCCAAAAGACGCGCACCAACAGCCCGCGCATAGTCACCTCCAGGAAGGGCAGGCCGACGGCTCCGGCGCCGCCTACGCGGAACACGAAGCGACACTCGACGACGCCACCGGTCGCGAATAGCTTCGCGGTGGTGAAGTCGTCGTCGGACCCGAGGAGGGACTTCCTCGAGTCCATGGAGGAGATCATCGCCGAGAACGGCATCCGCGACGCCGGCGACCTGGAGGACCTCCTCGCCTGCTACCTCTACCTCAATTCCGCCGAGTACCATGACCTCATCGTTGAGGTGTTCGAGCAAGTGTGGACCGGGCTCGCCGCCGTCACGCCCTGAGAAAACCGACATGAGGTCATCACTCATCACTACGACTACTCGCCAAGTCTCCGTGCTCATTGATGGCTGCTTGGTGAATCCTACCATTAATTATACCAGTAGTTTAGCTTTTGACCTTTTGATAATGGTTAACTAGAATTAAGAAAATTCTCCATAAACAAATCAAAAAAAATCGATCGAAAAATGTGGTTCTTTTCTTGCTAGGTGATTCTTCTTTCTGTGATGCACGATTATCCTCACAGTTTTGTTTTCTTCAGCGTCACTTTTGTCAACTGTAGTCATGGTTAGCTGCACTACACTCTGCTGGTAGCAAAGACGTACCAAAATGTTAATGTTAGTATATTTTGAAAAGAAATATCAAAATTAACATTATAAATTGTAGTATTTTTTAAAATACTGTAAACTAACTCTAGAGATTATGCGTCTATATCTTTAAATTATAGTTTGTATTCATTATGTTAGCTAAAAGAAGAGAAACTGAAAATGTTGCAAGTTTTTCGCAACACAAATCTCTTTTTTCTTATTTTATACATTTGGTATCAGAGTAAGTTATCACGAGATGGGAGGTAGATGTCAGAAAGACACAAGAGATGCTATTATCATTGTGTGCAGTCAGTTTGCACGCTACTTGTAGTCGAGCACCGTCATGCACAACTATAGATGACCATATGGGCTGGGCCATATGGTCCAGCATAAGGCACGGGGATTTTGGCCTGGCCCAAGCCCGACACGACCCGTATTTCATTGGGCCGGGCCAGCCCGACACGAAGCACGGGGCCGTGCTTGGGTCGAGGGGCAAGCCCATGGGCTAGCACGGCACGGCCCGATTTTTAGACTAGGCACAATGTCGGTCCGATAGTAGAATAAATCTTATTCAGATATAAGAATTTATAGGCTCTCATTCAGTCAGATTATCTATAAACATTTAAACGGTTGATTAAAATAGTTTGAAGATGTGTACCATCTTCTACTGTAATTTTTCCATGCTCAACCGAGTGCCTACCCCCTCTTTTTATAGTCAACATTAGGCTCTCACTCCTCTAGACAAGCGAGGTGGTACTAAACTGTAGCAGCATAACACTTACGAGGCCAACCCAAATATCAACGACTCCAATCAAAGTTAAATCACAAATGTGTTGTAGCTCAGTAGGTACTATCAGTGCAATGCAAACCGCAGGTGGTGGGGTGGTGGGTTCGACTCCTGCGGGGAGCAATTTCCACTCCAATTTTTGCACTGTGTATTGTGGGCTGGCACGATCAATTTGGGCCATCGTGCTTTCGGGCCGGCCCAACACGAATATAGGAGCATTTGGGCCGTGCTTAGGCTAAGTACTCGGCCCATGGGCTGGCCCGGCACGACCCGATTGTGCAGTTGAGCCGTGCCGGCCCGGGCACGAATTTGATCGGGCCACCCGTGCTCGTGCCGGGTCGGGTTGGGCGGCCCATTTGGTCATCTATATGCACAACCCTACCTACACCACTGAGAGCCACCACGCTTACGGATTTATCACACAACTGAAGTTCACCAGCAAGGTATAGTCCTAGAGTCGGCCAAGGTACCAAAAGGACGCACAAAGGACGATTGTATAGTGTATGAAGAGCTCAAGGCCCAAGCCCATGTAGGCGTGTAAGAACCTATTTATTTTAGCTTATAATTATAATAATTATGCTTATAGAAAAAAATTAAGTTAGACTAGCTAACTGGATTATTATAATATACATTTCAAATTATAATAAATTTGCATAATAAACTAACTTATTTATTTTAACTTATGAAAATAAAGTGGGTTATTATAATTCCAAGCCAAAACAAATAGACTGTAAGCAAGACGAGCTTAAGGTTCACACGTTGCACGCGCGCACTTCTCTAGAGAGACTATCTAGGACCTTGTCTACTGTCGCGAGCAAACTCACATTGTGCAAGCTAAGGAGGTGGAAGCATATCTATGTATAATGCATGTGTGTGGACTATACCAAGACGAGCCGAAGGTACCACTTTAACACTCCACCCATCATATAGGGGCGGTGTATTTGGAAGATCCAGGGTTTAGGGTTTAGTCCTTTCCATTGTTACAAAGCGAACAACAAATAACGTGTTTTGATCGAAGTTCAAGACGTGTGTAGGGTTCTCTAGGGTGATTGTTAGTAAACTCTGCGCATGAATGATTAGTTTCCTAATTTATCTCTTAAGAGATTACCCGCTTCGTTAGCTTAAATTTATTTATCATAGATAGAAGAGAACAGTAAAAACGTTGCAAGCTTTTTATAGCACAAAATCTCTTCGTCTTTCTTGTTTTCTACAACTCAATCACCACAAGTTACTACTACAGATGAATCAATCACCGGTAGATTTTGATCTTCAACAATGGTACCTGAGACAAGCTAATGATATCCATGATATTTGTACGGGCCGGGTGCAGACAAGAGAGTAATTAGTAATTATGTGCAGGTTTTTGTTCGTTGAACGCTAGCTAGGCCCTACGGTTGTGCCTAGCTGGACTGGGAGTGGGAGATAGCTACTACAAGGAAAACCCTAGCAACTAGCAAGAGACGTGTGAGGACTAAGGTGGTGTTTAGTTCTGTACGTGTCACATCAGATGTTTAGATATCAATTTAAAGGATTAAACTTGAGCTGATTATAAAAATAATTACAGAATTGGAGGATTATTCACGAGATAATTTTTTAAGCCTAATTAATCTATGATTAGCAAATATTTACTGTAGCATCATATTGTCAAATCATGGCGTAATTAGGCTCATTAGATTTGTCTTGCGAATAATCCACCGATTATAAATGAGTTTTATAAATAGTCTACATTTAATACTCTAAAATAGCATTCAAACATCCGATATTATGGGACTAAAATTTGGGACTAAACAACCGAACGGGACCTAACCCTACTATTTCATATGCGTTTCAACTCCTACAGTGAGTAACCTGTGTGGCAGTGAACAATTCAGCTGGAATGCAGTGGTCGAGCTGCCAATTGCATTTCATATTGATCGAAACATAGGGACCCTGGGCACAACGGAGCAGCGGTGAAAACTGAAAAGATTCTTCTTTTCGGTGGTCAGGAACATGGGATGCATGGGGTGATACCTCTTTAAATGATACAGGAGCAGGGAGCTTAGCTGCTCCTGGCTTGTTGACGCACTGAACTGAAGTAGTGAAGTGAGCCAAACGAGGCCAATTTTGGAAGCCCAGCGGTTGCTGATCCTCTCAAGATTGGAGAAACTGCCCCTCATGATTCTTATAGAAAATTCCATATATATATATATATATATATATATATATAAATGCTATCCTACACCACTGGTGTAGAATAGCTATTTTACCGACAAATCTACTACTGAGAAAAAAGTAGTACTCAATAGCTATTCTACTAAAAAAATTCACTACTGAAAGTAGTCGGTGTAGAATAGTTATTCTACACCCGTGATGTAGAATAGCGCTCCCGTATATATATATATATATATATTACTAAAACTTTATCGGTTTACCACTTTCTATATATATAAATGAAATTTGGTTATTCATATATACGTCATTACTTTAGTTTTCGGTGTCGGTACGTGATACTGTAGTTAGTTTTAATGTTAATCAAGAATGATTTTAAAAAAATGTCCACATTGATCTCACCTCGTTACAAATCAAGAATGATTTAAGCTCGGTAATCAACTAACACTCGCTCTCACCAGCACGTGCGTACCTATCACTCATCGAATCCAACGCAACTGAGATCGGTCGAGAGCAAAGCAAACTAGCTAGCTTTATGAGATGAGAGTAATTTTGGCATTTAGAAAAAAACTAACATTAAAACTGACAACAATGATATATACAGACATAAAAAATAAAGTGGTGGTATATATAGAAACAACAAATTTTCATGGGTATATAAGAAAATAAATAAAGTGGTGGTATATATAGAAACATCAAATTTTCACGGGTATATACGAAATTTTCTCTAAAGAGTATGGAAAAACCCGAATATTTTAGTCTGAAAATACTCATGTCCAACTCATGAGTACTTCCATATATGACTGTAAGACAACGTTGATATCTCACTACTACAAATCACAACTGTAGTGGTGTTGAGCAAAAATGATGTAGTGGCGGGCTATTAGAGGCCCGCCACTAGAGTGGTACCAGCTGCTGTCGTGCACCGACCGCCACTACTAGTGGCTACACTAGTGGCGGTCGGTGCTGACGCTAGTACCGACCGCCACTAGTAGTGGCGGGCCAGAAAATGGCACATCACTGCTATGCTGGCCGCCACTAATGTGATGATGACTTCACAGGTGACCGTCACTACTATTCCGGCTATAAATACACACTTTCTTTCTCCCCGAGCCCGAGGATACAGGAGTTCGCGATTTGGTCCGTACAATGGCGAAAAAATCTAAAAAGTGGAGGGGGAGGCTTTGTTTTCGTTTCTTTTCAAGGATTTTGTTCTAGGAGGTAATTCCATGCCGAATATCACATTTATTTTGTATTTAATTAGGTATATAATAAGTTATTAGCGTTTTACTAATATAGGGTTTATGAATAGAAATTTTCAAATATTCTTCCATTTATAGTGTTTCTTTCTCCCAGATAAACAAATATGACCTCCTCACAATTATTCATCACTTGTATATATTTTTATGTCGTTTTAATCTCTTTTTTAATTTGATTTATGATTATAGATCTAGATTTATGTTGTTTGCAGAGAGCAACCAATGTAGTTAATTTATTTAATAATTTTTTTATTCTACTTAATACTATTACTCCTTTATAATTAACAAGGTTTACATAGTTTCAATTAAATCATTTTTAATTAATGTTGTTACGCGAGATAAATCAATATATTTTCAATTTGTAAATTATTAAAATTAACAATAATGAATTTATTAATATTTTTAAAATAATATGTTTTATATGAAGCATAGGTCCTAAATGTACTCGTCCAACGATGGAGATGTGGTAGCATATTTTAACAGAGTAACTGAATTTACTGAAGCTGCCGCACAATATGCTTCCCGTCAGAGTGAAGCGGTAATATATTTTCCTTGTAAAGTTTGTAAAAACGAAGCGATGTATCCGTGTTTAGATCGTGAAACCATACAATTTCACTTGTTGAAAAATGGTTTTGCGAAGAACTATTATATATGGATTTCGACAAACCCAGAAAAGAATATCAAGATATAATAAATGTTCTTCAGAGTGCATATAAATATTACGTGGAAAAGTTACATGGCCCACAAGATCCACAAAGGCCGAAAGAAATGCATATCAGAACCAACTATCTGGTAAGATTATATTTTGAAATTTCTTAATTCAAATAATTAAGCCAAACTATATATCGTTCTAACTTTGTCTATTTTGAAGTGTCACAAACAAATTCCTGGTTCGGTGCATTGCGGGTATTACACTTGTAATTTCATGAACAATGACTTAGGAAAGTATGTGCGGACAGTATCTGAGGATACTAAAGAAGTAAGTTGATTTATTATGTATTAATCCAATATAACCTGCAACGTATGTACTTATATATTACGTATACAGATGTTAGGCCCATCCACCGTTGCCGGGAAGAGCCAACTCTCTGATGCAAAAATGTATGGAATTGTATCAAGGATGTGCCGCTTCACGATGCATGAAACTATTCATGAGTATGGAATACTCTTCGATCTTGAGGGTGAAGTGGCCAAGCATCCAACTCTGAGACGTTGGGACGGAAGACCTAAAAGACTTGAACAATAAATTTCCAAGAATTTTGAAGCTCAGAAGCAAAAAAAGATGCGCAAAATAAGAGCTGACCTTCTGAGAAGAAACATTAAACAAAATGAGCATGTATCTGTGAACAATTGTTAATTTTGAAGTTTTGATAGATGTAAACTTTGTAAACTTGATGTGTGATGAAATGTAAACTTTGTAAATTGGTGAGATAGTTGTTGTTGTGTTGCTGCTGTGGATGGTTGTGGGAGCTGATAATTTCTGTTATTGTGTTGCTGTTGTGGATGTGGATGGTTGTGTGAAGTTGTATATTTCTGTGTTTTTGTTTGTGGGGCTGTGTGAATTAAGGTTTATAACATTCTGTGTAATGGGGAAAACACAGTAGTGGCGGGCACGCTAACGTCATATGCCTGCCACTACTGTTAGCCATAGCAGTGGCGGGCAGATGACATCAGCGCACCTGTCACTACTGTTGACACAGTGGTGGTGGGCTCGCTGATGTCATCTGTCCGCCACTTCTACTGCTAACAGCAGTGGTGGGCAGATGACGTCAGCGAGCCCGATATCAGTGGCGGACTGGTTGCCCGCCACTATAGTATGTTTTTATCTGCCGCTACAGTGTCGCTTTATAGTAGTGTCTTATGCTAGTCTTAATCTGTTGTAGCTTTCCATCGTTCATTTGTTCGTGCTCAAGAAACTGGTTCAGAAATCCTGCTCAACTTCAATCAGAATACATGTTCGATTCGTTTTTATCACTTCGGACATATCGTAGAGGTTGAATGTAAATCTTACTCTATCCAAGATTTCCTGCAAGTTGCAACTTTGAAGGATCTGGCCCTCATGCAGGCCCGGCCCTGAGGAGGGAGGGGCTGGCAGTGCGGCCGCCCTGGTCGGCCTCCAAGCCCGAAGGGCTCGGGCTCCTATACATATATACATGTGTAATGATATAGTAAAAAATAGTATCTAGGCTATAAAAAGTATTTAGGGTGTGTGTTTGGTTGAGCTGTAGATTCTAAAAAGATATTATGAGCTGTGAGCTGTGAAAAAACTGATGTGAGTTGTGAGTTGTAGAAAAGCCGAAAAGATATTTGGTTGGAATAGTTGAAGATATATATTTTGGTAGTTCATGATGTTTAGTTACATTATTAATGTGTAATTTTACATGTAAACCATTCTAATATTGAAATTTTATAATGTTTATATTAAAATTATATATTTTTAAAATTACACTAAAATGATATATTTACTATTTTTTTAAGTTTTACATGAATTGATATGTTTTAATAGCATGGTAGGTAATATTCATTCAAAGTTGAATTGAGAAGCTGTGAAATTTGGGTTATACCAGTTTTTAAATTTGTACTACGAGAATCTGCAGATTCTGGAAAAGGTAGATGATCAAAAGAGTTGTTTGGTTTAGATTTCAGCTTCCGAATTAAGAAGCTGGTTCAAAAATCTGAACCAAACAAACCCTTAGTGGTGTAATGGTTAAGTTAATGTCATTTAAATATAAGGTTTTGAGTTCAATCCTAGTGGCTTTGAATAATTCAATGATTTTTTCCTTTTATTTTTTGTTGTTTATCTGTTTGAGAAACAAAACTATTCTAGTAAAAAAATATTATTATTTGTGTTATTACAAAAATAATTTATGACATAAATTTAATAATTATTTATTCAATTAGAAAATTATTTTTATTAAATTGCATATAGAGATTTTGACGTAATAAACCCATTAGCAAAATCTTCGGTCTACCAATGTATATGTAAATAGTTCAAGAATTTTTTCTTTTATTTTTTTATCAGTTCAAGGAACAAAACTATTACAGTAAAAAATTAATAATTATTTATCTAATTATAAACAATAAAATATGGAACAAATTTAATAATTATTTACTAAATTGGAAAAATTATATATAGAGATTTTTTGCGTTGACATATCCATTGGTAAAATCTTAGATCTACCGCTGTATATGTACGTACACGTGTACGATACACCCCTCTTTTCATAGACTCGCACATGTCAACGTCTTAGTTAATCTAATATATACATATATTTTATATGAATATTATTTCAAATATATTTTAATTGTGTATTAGTTAGATTTCATATATATATATACATATTATGTTAGCAATATTCACATGTATGGTTAATGATATCCGTGTAATCTACATGATATCGGTTGTTAGTTTCTTGCGTACATACACTAATCCTTTTATGATTACTACGCGTGGTTTCCATGAACCGACTTATTAGCTACAACTGAAACCAATCTATTGTATAATCATTCAAAATATCTTATACTTTTATATTAAAATATCATATTATCATTATATATAAAAAATTATATATAAGACTCCAAAAATTTTAGGCAACTCTCGAAATCTCAATCTCACGACCAGCCGTGCCCTCGTGGCCCTAGACAAATCACCCCATCAATTCACACTGTTCCAGCCTTTGTCCCGTGCTCTCTGGCTGGGCTCCCAAGTCAACACAAATGTTCGTGCACAGAGTGATGGACAGAGCAAGCTTAGCCTCCTGTGATCTTCAGACTTCAGATATCTTCTCGCTGTGTGTGTGTGTGTGTGTGTGTGAGAGAGAGAGAGAGAGAGAGAGAGAGAGAGAGAGAGAGAGAGAGAGAGAGAGAGAGACGCATGCAGGTCACTGCTGGGCGAAGCTTCCATGGAGAGGACACACATGACACAGGTGATAGGATCGCGAGTCAATCAGCAGTGACAGCCACGCAGTAATCTGTCTCCCCTCTCCCCCGGCCGGTTTGAAGCTTCTGCCAAAAACATGCTGCCAGAATTCACGAAGTGTCGTGTCGTCTGACCATTGCAGCTGCCACCGCCCTGCGTAGTAGCAGATGGCGTGCAGCGGAGGAACAGATTATAGGAGCTCTTTACCAGCATGGTCTGTTCCTTCCTTCCGGAGCGAAGCGAAGCAAAGATCTCTGAGACAGCTGACAGCATCACTCCAACAGTCCAATGATTCCAATGATTACAAGAGCAAGTGAGCAACACACACACACACGAGGGGTGGGGATAAATCAGATCGCCGGCCCAAGGGGTCGCCTTGCTGTCCGCCTCCGTCCGGTCCACCGCTGGTTAAGGTCCCAGCCGATCCGATCGCCGGCCGGAGTCCTCAAGAGACGCCGCGTTTGCCGCGCGCGACGCTGGCCAACCACCAGACCAAGCTGGCTCAATTTGTTCCTCGCCGAGAGGTTGATCAGTTGATGTGACGACTGACGAGTGAAGACGGCGGCGCCATCTCGCCGTCTTGTCGTTGGCGGCGACAGTGCAAGGCGGCGCAACGATACAAGCCGCTGCTACAGCTCATGACTGTGCCCGTGCATCAGCTCAGGGACCAGACGACAACGCCGCGTCGAGCGAAGATTTGGATCTGGCTGTATCTCAGTTCGTACGTGATGCACAAGACAATTCCCCATGCCATTGTGCCGAAACTCGACGCCAAAGTTACGTGGGCCGGAAAGCTCAAAAACGAACAAGATACTGGACAACGTAGGGTGTAACACGCTGACATGAACCAGCTTCTGCGACAAGAAGACGAAAGCCCAGTAGACAAAAGCCACACTCAGCAGCGGGTGTTAAACCAAACGGGCTAAACGGGTGTGTACGCAACAGGTAAACGGCACAGTTTTTCCTCTAAACGGTTGTACCGTATAAACGGTCAAACACGAATTAAACGGGCTAAACGGAAAGGCAATTAAACAGGCCTACATGACGAATAACCTCACGTTTAGGCAATAGGCTGGAAAACAAAAAAAAATAGCTCAGTGCGGGATATCAATTTGTCCTGTCTATACTATCTGTGTCTCACTCATTGCCTCAAACAACAATATAGTGACTCACTTTCGAAGCCCTAGTCCTTTCCTTTTTGAAGCTCCATTCACCGCCATTAGGGCAAGCAGTAGCTGCCACAGCCTGGCCAAAACAATAGCAAAAGCCGCCAGGCCAAATAGCTGTGGCCATCGCCACCACCAGGGCAAGCAGTAGTCACCGCAGCCAAGCCCAGGGCCGTGCCTTGAGGGTCGAGCAGTGCGCTCGATCTAGCCCCTGACTTTTTCAAGAGCCTCACACAATTACAACATACACAGGAGATCTAGCCCCCAACTTTTTCAAGAGCCTCACGCGATTACCACATATACAGGAACGCGCACAGATATCACAGCTGTGAGCCGTGGCCCACTAGAGCTACTATGTTGAGCCATCGTCACGGACAGCAAGGCTACAAAGCTCCATATCTATCCAAAACTCTGCATGCATTCTCCAATCCAAAACTGCACTCCATAGGTACTACAGTACTCCACGCCTATTATTCTTGATACTCCAATTATGTTTTGCATTATGTTCTTAATGCAATACCATGCAAAGAGAGCGGCATATGGTGTTCGATTTGGGCATTTAGACTCTGTAAGCTACTTAATGCTTAGTATGTGGTTAATTGACTTCATTGAACATTTGAACTGTTAAACTACATTGTTGTAAAATATGTTACACCACATCAATAATGTTGTGGAGTAATCCATATATATGTGAAAAATTGTTGTTCATATACTACAGTACAAAAACCATTTAATCCATGTACACAAACTCCACGTACAGTCCAAATGCTAAACGGTGGGTGACCGACCATGTACCATTTACAGTTTAGGTGAACACTGCGCAGCAGACAGCAGAACACCAGTGGCAAAGAGGTTGGTACTCGCTACTCAGGCCCAAAGAAATCAGCGTATAATAACCAATATTTTGAGTAATTAACTAGTAAATCAGAATGGAGAAACATCTTGGCAAAAATTCAGAATTCCATTGTCGCACTGCCAAACGCAAAGTTCAAGCATGCTGTCTGGAAATTTAAAACGACGAACAGATAGATCATAGAGACAATATCCATGGCACCATTAACGTACAAGACAGATAATATAAAGGTAGCTTGTAGGGACGCGGGCTGTTTAGGGGCGAGCAACGTTGGGGGCGCCACTAGGTCCAGCAGCAGGGGCACCGGGTGCACCAGGACCACCAGGGCGAGGGCCAGCAGGCCTATCCTCCTGCACAAAGTATATCCATCAGAGATTAGAGACTAATTGAAAGTCTAGCATGAAATACTTCATCATTTCAATGATACACAGCTGATAAATTCCGCACTACAGACACACTACTACACTTGATAATCAACTTAGCAGACTGGCTTACTACATGCATCAACAAAAGGTTGAGATGGTGAATTGGTAAGGAGACAATCTCATAATTATTCGGAGCATGAGAAAGTTAAATTGAAGTACTATTGTAAAGGATGAACTCCTAGAATGACTACAATCCCTGCTAACATGTCTCATCGTTAATGATCAGCTAAAAATGTGGACTTATTAGCTGACAAAGTGAACAAAATGGAGGTAAATATGGGGACCTGTTCATCCCTCAGGCAGAGTGAAATTGCCATCAGATCAGAAAAAGGTTCCAGGCAATAAGGCAAAAACAAGGTGCATAGAAAACATAGGGGGTAAAGCAAAAGCTTCAAACATCGTTTGCCTTAAAATGCAACATGCAAATGAAGGTAGTGATGAAAAATCCATTGCATGCTATAGGTGAAGGCAAGGCAATCCTGAAATATAGAGACTATACCACCTCATCTCAAAAATGTTTCAAATCAATATACATTACTGTTCATAATGATCAGCTAAAAACTGTGACAACAATTTGGAACTGTTCATCCCACAGGCACTGCAATTGCCATAAGGTCTACGCAAAAGCTCCAAGTAACAAATAAATACTCTGCTAAATCTTACCCACTACTTCCTAAAAGTGGTGATATAGCCATGCAGCAAATAACACGAAAATTGTGTTACATCTATGTTAAGAAATCACGCACACACAAGTTTATTCATTACACAAGTCAATCCTTGATTATCAGCTAAACATACACACTCACTATCTAACAATATGAAAGAGACTAAATTGTTAAGGAGGGACCTCCTACAAATAGGCAGAATTTCCCATTTTCAATGATCAGCTAAAAATATGACTATCAGCTGACAAAGTGAAAAAAACGGCAGTAAATATTGGGACTTCTTCATCCCACAGACAATGCGACTGCCATCGGGCAACATAGAAGTCCCAATTAAAAATGCTAGGCTAAACCCAGGGCATGTTTGTTTCAGCTTGGGATTATTGTAATCCAGATTTTATAGGTGGGGATTATAACAAGCTGGCTTATAATAATTTGGAGGAAAATGTGCGGTGAGTTGTTTTGCAATCTGGATTATTACTGGTATGTTTGGATGACAAAACATTGCAATTTGTAATACACTTAAAATGAAATGATTGGATATGGCAAGACTGCGATTTGAGTACGAAATGAAGAGGGGTAATTTTCAATAAAAAAGTATTGGGTATTTTAGTCGTTCTAGAGAAATAAGCTGAAAAAAGCTAGATTCCACTTGTTCATAATAAGCTGGACCCAATTACCTGATTGTTTGTTTGCACTTTCAACAAATAAACAAACAGGGACCTAACAATTCACTACATAAAACTAGGGAAAAAGCTAAGATACAGCCAATAGAAACATGCATTACAGCAATGAGGATGAATAGATCAGATGAGCAAACTATTACAAGGTAACAAATTTTAAATTGAGCCAGTCGTAAATGTCATTGATATGTCCATCACACAATAGCTACACAATGTCATTGATATGTCCATCAAACAATAGCTACACAACTGCAGTCAACACAGACTTGTAGTACCAAATCAGTACAACCAATTATATTGATCAATTCTTCAGTAATATACATGCGCGTGCATCTGGTATCCAGAATCTAAGTGATAAAGATAAGTGACAACGATGGAATCAAAGAGAGCAAAGTTCATACCCTGCGCCTGAACCGTTCAGGCGGCCTCCTGTCCCTCCGATTCTCGCGGGAGCGGACACGGACGATGTGGGCGTGGATGGCGCATGAAACACAGTGATGGACCTTGGCGTACAGCTTCGGGAGGACGTATCCTGGACAAGAGAGGTATTTTTCTCATCTCCAGATGCGAATAAACCTTAGAGAGTAACAGATTCCGGAATACGGAGCGGAGTAGGATTGGTTACCGTCATGGACGCATGCCTCCTGGACGTCCCTGATGGCCGCCTGCTCGACGATGTTCCTCACCTGGAACCTCTTGATCGCCTTATCCTGCGACCGAACAGACCATGAACAACCGACTCAGCGACACATAGAAGCATGGAACTACCAAGAACATCTGAATCTACGCACCTTGGGGCAGCACTTGGCGCAGTTGGAGCAGCGGATGTACTTGACATGGCCGCGGCCGTGCTTGTTGCGGCCGCCGTTCCTGCGCTTGAAGGTCTGCGCAGAAAACGAGAAAGCAGAGAAGAAGCGTCAGCCCGGCGGATGGACGGAGAAGACGAAAGACGCCGCCGCCGCCGCCTCGCGTCCGGATCTACCCTTACCATGGCTGCCGATCAGAGGTGGCGGCGCGGAAGTTGGTGCTCTCCTCGACTAGGGTTTGCCACCGCCTAGGGTATGAGCATTTATAGGCGACGATTCTAAGACTGGGCCTGCCGCTCTTGGTGGGCTGACGGCCCAATTACATTGGCAATCTTACCTTCGTGTGTTTAAGATTAATACGATTATGACGTGGCCCAATTAAATTGTAACTATCTTGAAGATGCTCTAAGGACAAAAAAACAAACCACACTGAGCCTAGGGCTTTTTCAAACGAAAACTTGGTCTCCTTAAAAATAATAATAACACCGTTGATTTTTATCATAACTTTTGATCATTCGTTTTATTAAAAAAATATGATAAAAATATAATAAGTTACGATTGAAGTAGCTTAAATAATAAAACAAATTATAACAAAATTAATGATATTTCAAAAACATTTTCGAATGGAACGAATAGTCAAATATTATGATAAAAATCAACGACGTCATTTAAAAAGAACCGTATGTAGTAATAATTTTTGGCAAAATTAGGTTTCAAAAAATCACAAAACCACCCATGTAGACACTTCTAAAATCACAAATATAATGTGGTTCCTCTAAAACTGCACATTGTAGACATATAGGCAGCACACCAAATTAATTGTAATTCATAGTTTTTTATGGGTCGTACGGCCCGGCCTGATAAGGCCCATCATGCCTTTGAACCCTGCTGCTTGCTACATACTAGTAGGGCTGGAAACGAGCCGAGCTCGGCTCGGCTCGGCCGAGCCACCTCTTTAGCGAGCCGAGCCAGGCTCGGCTCGGATGGTTTAGCGAGCCAAAATTCTGGCTCGGCTCGGGCTCGGCCGAGCCACGAGCCGGCTCGGCTCGGCTCGTTAGTGCCACCGTCCACTTGTCTTTTTTAATCTTTTTCAATGTGTTGTGCTCACTTAACTTAAAAAGTGGCATTGTTGGGACTCATTCCTCTCAGAAAATCAGGTGGTGGCACCGGGTATAGCCGTGTAGGTAGCGGTGTTCGGTGGGGGTTGTGGGCCAGCCAAGGACCGCTGGCCGTCGAGGGCATCGATGGTGCCAATTGTCAAGAGGAGAGAGAAGATGTGTCTATTGTTCGGTGTTTAGAGCTTAGTGCTCACGCAATTATGAAAATACACAATTTGATGTTATTACTTCACATGAATCCTGAATTTTATGCACTAGATAGAGGAATAGATTCGCTCCATATGCCGTGACCGAGCCAACGAGCCGGCTCGCGAGCCGGCTCGGCTCGGCTCGAATGTTGGCCGAGCCAGGAGGCTTGGCTCGAGTTCGGCTCGGTGGCACAGCGAGCCGAGCCAGGCTCGGC
The DNA here is from genome assembly GCA_019279435.1 of Zizania palustris. NCBI lineage: Eukaryota > Viridiplantae > Streptophyta > Magnoliopsida > Poales > Poaceae > Zizania > Zizania palustris. The sequence goes on along the minus strand of JAAALK010000288.1, from coordinate 4,631,867 downwards.
TCGGCTCGGCCGAGCCCGAGCTGGCTCGCGAGCCCCGAGCCAAACTGCCACCCCTACATACTAGCCTGCCCCAGCCCACCAAATAATCCAGGCCGGTCCGGGCCGGGCCGGGCCGGGCCAACTCGGCCCAACAAGGCACGACGGCCCGACGGGCGGCACGGCCAAGTCCCAGCTCTATGGCCATCCATTGCTGTGTTACCACCAAGCCGTGCACGCAAACTGCACGAAAAGAAAAGACGTCACACTGGTTGCACTTGCGCCCTTCCCAGCGAGTCGACCGATGAGTTAGGGGGCGGTTTCCGCGTAGCTGCCGACGATGCGTCACGCCTCATCTCACGTACAGCAGAAGGGACCAAATGTCGCCGCTGCAGCTAGGCTGAAGACCCATCGGCGCAACACGCACGTACTAGTACGACGTAAGCCGACGGACAACCGCTCGCGCTCGGCTCTGTCGCCGTGGCGGGCGTCGGCGAGCCGACGCCGGTCGCCGCATCGCATTCAATTCGACCGCGCCTCCACCCCCCGGGCCCGGGCCCGGGGTCGTCGTCGTCGGTCGGTCGGTGGCTCGGCGCCACCTGCAGGCTGCAGGCTTGGTTCGCTTCGCCGCGGGGCACTCTGCTTCGGCCTGTCGGCATGCGCGGTTTCGCCACGGCGAACCCGGCGACGTGACAAAACGCTAGAAAACCACCAGAGTCGGAGCACCTGCAGGCTGCAGTATAAACTATGGCACTGCCATACATCGACCAATCTACTTAGGTTTAGGTTGTGCTTGGTTCGGTTTTTCTAAGCTAGAATCTGAACTGAACTTAATATGTTCGTGGGCTAACTATCTTTTTTAAAAATAGTTTTCGCATTATAAAGTAAAATATAGAGATCTTAACTTCTAGAACTTCTTATTAATCAATAAGCTATTATAACATACTGATTCGTGTAAAATTTGAGAAAAAAGGTAAAACTTTAGTAAAATATATTGTTTTAGTGTAATTTAAAAATATATAGTTTTAGTATAAACATTATAAAATTTCTTTATTACAATGATTTACATGCAAAATTGTATATTAATAATATAACCAAACATCAGGTAACAAAATAGAAACTAATAGTTATTCCAACCAAATAACTTTTTAGCTTTTCTACAGTTCACATCTCACGATAATTTTTTCATGGCTGACAATTCACAATAGTTTTTTCAAAATGTAGAGCTCAACCAAACACAAGCTTAACCTCTACTTATGTAAAGAGGTTGATAGTTGTAATTAAGGGATACACTTACTAGTAAGGAGTGTCCGACCATGTTAATATTCAATATAGTAATATAAAAAGTATATAGACATAAATATACAATTATTGTAGTTGGCAAAGTCACGTAAAAGTAAAATTAAATAATGTCACAAAATAACATAAAGTCAACTCAAGACAAACAATCAATCAATTAACGAAGCCTTCGACTAGATGGATTGACACAACGTTAGGCCGCACTGATCAAAATATAACTCTTACGTGTGGATCACCTTATTCGATCACTCCACGTTGATATTATTATATCGTAGATTCCTATTTCTTATTTACAAAATAATATATGTATATATATAGAGAGAAGAGATTTCTCTTATGTTAAGAATAATTGATTTTATAAAAGAGAGAGTTAGTTTTTTTTTTGAGATACGAGAGAGCTCTCCGTTTTATAAACTGTGCCGTCGGATGCACATGAATTTTCTGAACAATAGTTACGAGAGGTAGCAGCCGACATGCCTACACGAACTTCCAACATGGAACAAGCGTGTGAGCTAAGCCTGTAAGCTAACAACACTCCACCGCCCCCTTCAATGTACGAGAGACAATGTAAACGTATGTAAAAGCAGAATCAAGAAAGGCATCACAAACCTTATCATTCGCACACCGGGACCGACAAAGCTCGTGGCTGTCAGAAAGGCACCGACGAGAATGCCCCCCGCAAGAACATAACATGTCCAGACTCCCACACCCCATGTGACAACAAGGCACGGGGATCATCACTCGTCAAAATACAATTCCACTGTAATATAATGCATCATAAACTCAGTATAGAACAAGCTTTCATCACTGGGTACATGAAAGCTCAAAGCTCAAAGGTAGTGATCAATACAATTATTAATTCTTTGCAAGTACCAGTACTCTTGCTGCTACTACTACACTTGATACGGTCGTCGATCGGTCCAGGCTTTAATGGACTAATCCAGAGAAGGAAACGTCAAGCGGGTGCTAATTAGCAGCCTCAGCATAGCCCACGACCTCTTCTTCACTATAACGAAGAGGTTTCGTTCTCTCTCTCGAGCGCGAGCAAAATAATTAATCTCTCAAAGACAAAGAAGAGCTGAGAAAGCTAGAACTGGCCGCCCTCGTAGGTCTGGCCGAACTGCCAGCCGGCGGGGGCGGCGTTGTTGCTGGTGACGGTGCGGCCGTCGCTGGAGGTGACCTGGAAGGAGAGGCTCTGGCCGTCGAGGAAGGAGTTGCTCTGCCAGTTCTGGCCCCAGTTGCGCGACATGGCCTGCCACCCGCTCCGCGACCCCTTGATGGACACCGACCGGACGTCGCCGGCGCCGGCCATGTTCGTCACCAGCACCAGGTTGAAGTAGGAGTGCCCGTTGATGGTGAACCGGATTCCCCCCTTCTTCACGCACGGCACCCTGCAACACACACAGAGGGGAAAAAAACGAATCTTGGTTGAGCTAGAGGCCCAGAGCGACTGGTCTGACGAAGCCGTACGCGTCGATCAGAAGTCACACTGCCACGGCACAGCGTGCACATGCATGCAGTACTGTATCAAATCTGCAGCGGGGCCCCGCGAAAAATTGAAACTTGAAACCGACCGACGTCGGGTGTTAATTGATCCGGCCGGACGATCGTGTCAGGACGTGGTAAGTACAGAACTAAAGTCGCGAGCCATTACTGGCTCTAACTAGATAGCTTGCGCTACGTTTTTTAAGTTGTAGCGTAGCGTGCATGTTCGATTGGAAGGGAGCTCAGCTCTCACCGGCGGTAGGAGACGGGCACGATGCCGGCGCGGTACTGACCGATGTGGAGGAAGGCCGGCTCGGCCATGTCGAAGTGGGGGCGCGGCGGGTTGCACCATCCGCCGTCGTCGCTGGGGAGGCCGTAGTTGGGCGGGCAGAAGTTGGTGGCCGTCACGGTGATGGAGCCCGGCAGGCACCACTGCCCGTCGTTGACGCAGCGCAGCTCGTAGCACGACCCGCACGCCGCGCCGTCGTTGAACAGCGCCGTGCTCAGCGCCGCCGTGTTCGTCCCGTACCCCTGGCTGTACAGGTTGCCGTACCCGCACGCCCCGCCTGAGAAAACCAAACACCATCATATTAACCATCACCACCGCCGCCGCGCCGTGGAAGCACGTACAGTAAGATATTGCATTCTCCGGCTGTTCATTCACCGGCGGGCTACTCACCCATGGTGCCGGAAGCGTCGCCGCCGCCGTAGAAAGTGGCGTGGGCGGTCTGCCACCCACCGTATCCATCGCCTGCGGCTTTCTGGGCCAGGAAGATGACGGGCGCCGAGAAGAGGAGGAAGAGAACACCGGCGACTACCATTGCTTGCTTTCACCTGATCAGGCAAACGAGCTATCTCGAAGTGGTCTGGCTGGCAGTGAAGAGCTTGCTCCTCTCTGGCCAATGTATTTATAGCCAGCCTATAGCTAGCGCAAGTGCTCAACCCAATGTCTAATTGAGCTAGATGACGCCGGTCGGTCGGATATATTTTCTTCTCGCCGATTTGGTGAGAGAGAGAGAGAGAGAGAGAAAGAGGGGAAAAGGTGCGGCCGGCCTAGCTCCTTGACGTGCCGGGGGTGACCACGGCCACGGTGGCCACCGGCAGTTAATACATACAAATCAGGCGCACATGCGAGTGTCCTCCCCGCCCGCTCCCGCGCACGTAACAGCCACCAACTGCTGGTGCGCGCGTGCGAGGGCCCGCCCGGCGCCCGCGCACCTCACCTCCACATATGGCTCTCGCCGAGCCGCTTCGCCACCAGCGACTGGCGCCGCGGCGCGTGGATCAGAACCAAATTTCTAGCTAGATGGGCGCCGCGCGCGCCGCCGGCGAAGAAAAGGCGCGTCCGTGACCGGCGCCGTGTCCGAGCCGGCCGGGTTCAGGACACGAGACCGATCGGTCATTCGGTCCCGTCCGCTGATCCGGTGGGTGGCGCGGCGCGGCGCGGCGCGGCGCACGGCCCCGATCGCGTCGTGTCGCGGGCGCGCGGCATGGGCGGTGCATGTCCGGTGGCGAGGCCTACAGCCGGCCGCTACTGCTACGTGATATGTGTAGCCTGACAACGACGCGATCGGCATCCACGGGCGCGCGTACACGTGCGTGTCGATTCAATGTAACTGGTTGATTATTCCAGCGTTAGTTCTCCATAGCGGGACGCAATGATACGATGCCCATATGCGCATGCATGGGTGACCATCTGATATATTGCCGTCTCAGCTAGCTAGCGTAGCGTTTTTCTACTGAGGTCTAGTAACATATAAATCCAGCAGCTTCCGAACAAAACCGCGGCCCGAGCATATGCACGCGCATTCCATCCACGCTCGAGTCCAAGACTGATATAACTTGGAAATGCCATCTTGATAAGCGGCTCACCCGATGTCTGCAGATTGGTTTTCCATCGCAAAAGGCTAGCTAGTAGCTACGACGCACACGCTCTGTGTCAACCTAAGCTGCTCCTGCACCGTGCAGTGCATGCCATGTTAGCCGCACATGGCGTGGGCGTGGCCGCCCGGCCATTCCGGTTATTCACCTGTCACTAACATGACTGCCTCCCTCTTGCACCCGATCGAACAGTTCTCTCATGCTGTAGTGTATAGCTAGCCTTGCACTGTCACTACTGCGGTCTATACACAAATACTCGTCCAAACACATGGTATACCAGATCTTGCCCTGATGGGACTCCCAAACCTGGGGTCAGGACCCTCCAAAACGACCGATACCATAGCCGACGAAAGTTAGTTGTTTTCGGCCACGTCAATAAAAATAGCTAACTTTCGTCAGCTATGATCAAAGTCGATGGAAGTTACGGCAGTTTGCTACGTCAGCAGAAACCTGTAACTTCTGTCGGCCATACGGAAGTTACGGGTTTCTGCTGACGTGGCAAAATACCACGATAACTTCCGTCGGCCACGTGGAACCGACGGAAGTTAGCTAATTTCCGTCGAACTGTTTCCGTCGGCCTGATGGTGACAGAAGTTGGCTTTTTTCGTCGGAAAAAACCTAACTTCCGTTGGCTTTGACGATGAAAATTCGCTAGATTCCTACCGTGAATCCTGCAGGAATGAGACGTCCTCTCTGGAGGGAATCTCCAATCTCGTGCTCATCATCTCCCTGCGTTTATCTACTCTGTCTCTCATCAGAATTCAGGCACAATCTTTGCGTTGATTCGCTGCACGGTTATACTTCCGGTTACCTTTCCAGAGCCGCTGCCTGCCTGGTGAACGTTCATCAGTTCATGCATGATTGCCAAGAATATTCTTTGCTTGGACTTGCAAGACGGCTATTCTGAATGCGTTTCTTTTTGATCCAACAAATAATCCAGCTCGTTTCTCTGGAGCGTTATCCACCTCAGATCAGATCTTTGCGAGTTGATGATGAAAGGCACGTTCATGTGCGAGCCCTTTTTTTCGTGCCGTGTCTTGGAGTTGCTGTTTCTTCTTTTCTGAAGCTTTTGCTTTCAGCATCAGCGGTGCAATCTGGTAACATGGGGTTCGTTAAGATGTCCAACTAACTCAGTATCCTATTATTCTTTTTTGAGAGAAGATTGTATTTGAGTAGGGGACCATTAGAATTAATTGTTTGGGAAAAAACAAGCATATAGCATGTATGTAAGAAGCCTTTTTTTGGTAGAGAATAACATTTCATAAAGATAAAGGTCTATATGACCCCAACTATTGGGACTCCTTTGGAACCGAGGAAATTTAGGTTGTGTGTTTGGTTCAAATTTTCCGATCAGTTTTCAGTCTAGGAAGTTAGAAGCTGAGCTAAATAAGTCTAGGAGTCAACTAATTTTTTTAAAGGTTGTAGATTTTTTGTAGTACAAATTAAAAGTGAGAACCCCAACTTTCACCGTTTCTTAATTCAACTTTGAACGAAAATTACTCACGTCGCTATTATAACATACAAGTTCATGTAAAATTTGAAGAGATGAAATTTTAGTAAAATATATCATTTTATTGTAATTTAAAAATGTATAATTTTGGTATAAACTTTACAAAATTTTATGATTATAATAGTTTACATGTAAAATGGCATATTAGTAATGTAACCAAACATCATGAGCTACCGAAAGATAAATACACAACTATTTTAACCAAACAACTTCTTAACTTTTTTCATGACTCATATCTCATAACTGCCTTTTCAGAATCCATAGCCTAACCAAACGCACCGTTAGAGAAGTTTTACCGTAATCAAACTATAATTTCTATGAAAATCTGGTAACCTTTATTCGGGTTGAGGAATTTGGATGGTAATAAGTTGCATGCTTCAAAGGAATTTCGCAGGATAGGAAGAATGTCAATGTGCTTTCTCTCTGTCAATTTCTCTTGAATAAATCAATGCATAATATTAAACTTCCTGTATTTTCATTGGGAGATCCAAACATTTTTTTCTATTCCAAAGTTTTATTTACTATAGTTAGGGCTGGATAACGAGCCAGCTCGGCTCGTTAAGCTCGGCTCGTTATAGCTCGTTATGTTAACGAGCTAGCTCGGCTCGGCTCGTTAACATAACGAGCAGAAAACCCAGCTCGGCTCGGCTCGGTCCAGCTCGCGAGCTAGCTCGTTTAGCTCGCGAGCCAATTATTTAAAGATGATTAAATAATAAATATTTAAATAATCACATATCAAACATCAAAATATGAAATAAATAGGATACATAAGGTTTCAAAAAATAATCATCCATAGTTTCATCATTATTTCTATGATTCCATCAAATTAATCACACATGTTATTTGTTTCATACTTTTATATGAGGAATTCTATAACTTTTATATGATAAATTCTATATGCCATAATAATAAATTTATAATAACAAGTTAGCAAGTAATAACTTGATATTAACAAATAAATTATAAAATAATGAGTCTTATATTGTAAGATAGTGTTTTATTATTGTTTTAATGGGTTGACTTGACTACTTGTGCTGAGCTCGTTAAGCTCGCGAGCAGCTCGCGAGCCAGCTCGAACTCGCTCGTTATACTAACGAGCTAAAACAGCAGCTCAGCTCGTTAGGAAATAGAACGAGCCGAGCCGAGTCGAGCCGAGCTAGTCACGAGCCGAGCGAGTTAACGAGCTACGAGTTTTTTGTCCAGCCCTAACTATAGTTATCAATAAACCGTAACATCTCAATCATTTATTTTTATATTCTCGTATAACAAATGAATGTTTTATCTCGATCCCCTCCGTCAAAACAAATAAAGAATAAAACCGTAGCAAAATTCTTCAATAACACATGTTTTTGTCGTGGCAATGAAGTTTCATGTCTGAGGGTCCCTTTGGTTTGGCTTTCGGAAGCAGCTTTTGCTTCCTGAAAGCCAAAAGCCAAACCAAAGGGTATATTTCTACCCAGCGGCTTTTAGTAAAAGCAGCTTTTGATGCAGTGTAAATGTGAAAGCTCCTCCAAACCTGCTTTCTGCGGCTTTTGGCTTTTGGCTTCGCAACCATACAAAATTTCATAAATTGACATTTCAAATTTCATACAACCATACAAAATTCTATAAATTGACATTTCAAATTTCATACAACCATACAAAATTTCATAAATTGACATTTCAAATTTCATACAACCATACAAAATTTCATAAATTGACATTTCAAATTTCATACAACCATACAAAATTTCATAAATTGACATTTCAAATTTCATACAACCATACAAAATTTCATAAATTGACATTTCAAATTTCATACAACCATACAAAATTTCATAAATTGACATTTCAAATTTCATACAACCAGACAAAATTTCATAATTAACATTTCAAATTTCATACAACCATACAAATTTCATAAATTGACATTTCAAATTTCATACAACCATACAAAATTTCATAAATTGACATTTCAAATTTCATACAACCATACAAAATTTCATAAATTGACATTTCAAATTTGATACAACCATACAAAATTTCATAAATTGACATTTCAAATTTCATACCAGACAAAATTTCATAAATCAACATTTCAAATTTGATACAACCATATAAAATTTCATAAATTGACATTTCAAATTTCATACAACCATACAAAATTGTATAAATTGACATTTCAAATTTCATACACCCACACAAAATTTCATAAATAGAATTTTTACACAGCTCATAGCTCAAAGCAGCTTGTTCACAGCTGTTTCAGCCAAACGACTTTCAGCTTTCTCACAGCTGACTTCCCACAGCAGCTTTTCCACAGCCCACAGCAGCTTTTCCACAGCCCACAGCCCACAGCAGCTTTTTCCCACAGCCACAGCTCAACCAAACACACCCTGAGTCCACTGTCACTACCTATTAATACTTAAGTTTAATCTGTACATTGTTTCTAATTGGGATTAAAAACACTTGATGACTAGCAAATAATTAGAAAGTTAACTCAAAAAAATCAAAGGTGGTCTATTACCTCCTAGAAAATAATAGGTCACTATTTTTAATCATAGTCATTAGATCACGACAAATGAACAGTCCAAATGTTTATAGCGTAATTATAACCGTCCTCTATTTATTAAGTGTGTATCAAGTCTACACTGGTATTTTCGGGTAACCCAAAAAATAATCGTGAAAAACTAAATTAGAGAAGCTTGTTTATTTTAGTTCAACTAACTACTTATAAAATCTGAAGCTGAAACAAATAATTTTGAATAAAAAATAGTGGGTTTAAGTCATGTTTGTTTCAGCTTTAGATTATAACAATTCAATTTTTTTCATAAGTTGAAACAATCTGTCAACTTATTATAATTTGGAGTACAGATTATAACAATCAAATAAAATAATGGAACATATTTTTTTTATAAGCTGGAATCCAAAGCTAAAACAAAAGACTTAAACGTGTTAAAGTCGTCGTGTGAATCAATTGACAAGTGATAGCCAAACTGCGACATGTAGAAAGATGAACCAGCCCACTGGGCTACTTCTGCGTGATTTTTTAAACATAATGCATTTTTTTATAAAAAACTCAAATCTAATACGTAGATTTCAGAATTTACAAAAAAAAAACAGCCTTTTGTCGGATACGATATGCCTAGATCGACGTACGAATTACCACCAGAATGCTATTTTTATAAATTCTGAAATCTACGTATTTGAAATTTTAAATAAAAATATATCATTTCGAGAAAAATACGGATCGTGTTAATATGAGGTTTAACGGGAGCTTTTGGGCCCGATTTGCTTATTTATGAAGCTTGTTATGCTGTTCTAAACAGTTTCTGAAATATGAACTTGTTATCTATGTATTATGCTTAAAATATTGTATTAGTGTCTAATTGTCAATATCATTATTTGAGATAATTTTTATATACTTTAGTATGAAAATAAGAATATAAAATAGTGAATACTAAATTATGTTAGTTTTGAAGCGCCATTTCAAATAAGAGAAAGGTCAACTTTTTTTTGGGTATAACTGGTTACAAGATATTAAAAGTAACACGTCATGGCTTCATATTTAAAATGAAATCAATAGTATTTATGATTAAAGAAAAAACATAATTAAATATAAGCAATATGTTTTAGCACCTTTTTTTCGATTGTGTGGTTGCTAAGTTTATGTGGAGACCGATCAAAGTGTGTTTTGATATTGGACCGTTTAAATATATGCATCATCGGTGGCAAACGTGGTTTAGAAGTTGGGCAAAAATGACAAAAGATAGACTAGAGTTGGCATTGCGGCACTATTCTGGACCTATGGAAGTACAGAAATAAGGCTTGTTTTAGAAGTAAAAGAATTAATGACCCGATTGAGTTAGTGACATCGTGTTGTTTTTGGATTTCAACTTGGTCTATTTTACATAAATCGGAGGAAAAAATAAGAAACCTAACGGCGGGAGTACGCCTACTCGAACGGGTGGCATCTTAGGTCTTTACAAATAGCAATGGATAGTACTTGATGAGGCCACTGTTGACCTGTTAGTTGCTGACTGTTGAAATGTGTTTGCTGTGATGTTGGTGAACTGGATCTGTCTTTTGCACAAAAGAAAAGTTACTGTGTTTACCTTGGTTGTCTTGGACTTGTAAATAATTAGGTAGCGTTATGGGGCGTTGCGAGATAACCTGCTGGCCTGTGATGTGTTGGGTTTCCTTTTGAATGTTTAGTTTTTGTTTCTATAATCTATGGGTTTGAAGTTCATGTAAGAGACCTCTATATTATTTCTTTAATGGAAATGGGGGATTCCGTAGAATTTCTCTATTTAAAAAAAATATGTTTTAGCATTTAGCCTAGAATGGTACAAAAATTCAGATATTTTGTTAATTGATTATTTCGAAACAATGGCCATCTTGAAAGCGTGGACATTGATGATTTCGGTGTCAAGAATAAAACACAGAGCAAATCAAGGATTATGGTTCTCTACTGTGCTGCATGCTGCCAAGTTTTCTAGTACAGTACCACATCTGATTATATTGCAAGATCACGGTGGTATAAGCTTTTCCAGTTTGGCAGAAAGCTACAAATTGACTCCATACATATACATGGTACTCCCAATGTCCCAAAATACTGTAAGCCGGCATTAAATATTATATTTTATAGTATAATAAATCTGGAACTTTTCAATGCTAAGGGTCTATTTGGTATCGTATAATATAATAAAATAGTTTAAACTTTTATTTTTAAGACCGAGATCAAAACTAGATTAGTCAACTAAATACACTCAATCAATCCCCAACTCAGTATCCCGAATTTTTTAAAAGTTAGGTTAGACCATCTCTAATTTTTTTTATCTATAACTATACCAAATATGGCCTAATAATATGAATCTATCAACAATCAGATCCCCTCCACTCCTCTCCCTTTGTATATCAACTCGATCGGTGCACCGGTTCAGGTGGCGGTGAGACAGGGTTGTGGTTAGGTATGAAAACGAAGCGGAAAGTTTCCGTCTGTTCCGAGAAAAAACGGAAACGGATAGGGTTATGCGGAAACGGATACGGAAAATTGCGGAGCGGAAACGGAAACGGAATTTTTTTAGCGGAAACGAAAACGAAACAGCGGTTTCCGACAGAAACGGATACGGAAACAGAATATTCCGCATAACAAAAACGGAAAGTTTCCGTTTTCACAGTTTTTACTGCATTATATAGAATATTAGCTTTTACTTTTTTACATTATATAAAATTTAAACTATATTCTATTCATAAAATATTAAACAATTTAATTTAAATTAATATATAATTATTTTCTAAAAATAAATAATATATATTCATTACAAATAAAATAAAACTTGTTTTTACTTTATTATATGTATTTATCATTTATTAATATGTGTGTAAATTGAACCTATTTATTTGCTTATCGTACTTTTTTCATATATTAAGGGTTTTTTATAATTCCGATAGATATTCCGTTCCGTATTCGTATCCACTTTTTATTCGGTCCGTATTCGTTTCCGATGATATCTGTTTTCGTATCTGTTTCCAGTATATCTGTATTCGTTTTCGTTTCCGTAAAAAAAATACGAAAACAGATATGATAGCACTCATTTCCGTCCGTTTCCGCTCCGTTTTCATCCCTAGTTGTGGTAGCCCTGGAGGGGGCAAAGTTGCGGTTTCCACCGTCCTACACCCCATATTCTAGAGGGAATAGGCTCATCGGCAGTCGGGATACGACTTGCGGAGAGAAATCGCGTTTTGCAGCCGTTCGATCGAGATCGAACGATGCGTAGTCTCTATTTGATCTCCCGAAACCCACTACGCATTGGACCCACCATTGCGAAGGGGTCACTCCGGAGATGTCCGATTAAGATCGGCCCGATTTTATTCTAGAGGACTCATAAATATGTATACATGTATATATATATATATATATATGTATGTATTAACACGGCAAGCACCACTCAGTGACAGTGCTTGCATAGGCGATCTCGAAGAAGCAAGACTACGATTCTTCGTTCTGCTGCAAGCATGGTGGGCACTGCAGGTCTACAAAAGCTTGATTAGGTAAACCAAAAAGTTAACTGTTTAAGCACTTATTAGTTATTACTGTCTAGTGATTATATGATTGGACGGGATTTTAGAGTTTAGAACAAGATAGTGTTTACATGTTTGAATGTTTGATAAATATGATACTTATTTCTTTTTTTGTAAATTTTAGTAGACTCATATCTTTTTGGGTTAATTTTTTGGGTTAATTGCATCCATGCCACCGTTATTTTCGAAACAGAATGAAATGCCATTACTATTTCACTATTTGCTTCTATGCCATTACTATTCGTTCGTTCTCGCTTGCATGCCATTTTGTACACGTTCAGAGGCTACGGGCCCACCTGCAGCACAATTTTTTTCTGTATTGACCATACTACCCTCTTCTTTTCCCCTATCTTCTTCTCTCCTCCACTGTCTTCTTCCCCACCGTCGCCGTCGCTGCCTTCCCCACCGTCGCCGTCTCCAGGTTCCGAGCACGGAACACGCTGCTGTACGTCCCCTGCCCGACCGAGCACGGAACACGCTGCTGTACGTCCCCTGCCCGATCTGCACGCATCGCCATGGCCGGCGCCGTGCCACCATTGGTTAGCTAGCTTGCCCATGCATCAATGGAGTGAGAAGGAGAGGAAAAGAGGGAGCTTTTATCGCCGGCGTGCTTGCCTTCTCGAGCTTCTCGAAGCTATCGGCCTTCAGGGGGACCCAGCCGTGCACGGCCTCGGCGGCGATGGAACTTAGCCACGACGGCCACCCGGCGGCCACCTGCTCGGCCTCAACGTACCGGTGCACGTTCCCCAACCGCACGCCTACGCCCGAGTAGTCGCCGTTCGCTTCATGCACAACCACCGCTGCCACCGCCGCCGCATCCTTCTTCTCGGGGTACTTCCCCTCGCCGTCGCCGCCGACCTCGTACGCCTCCAGCCACACCGGCCGGCTCCATATGGACGCCGACCCGCCACCGGGCCCCAGCACTAGCTCCGTCGCCGACGACGACGACGCCGCCGACGGCGGCGACGCCACCGCCAGTCCCTTCGACGCCGCGCACCCCATCGCCGC
>JAAALK010000288.1:4420570-4617645 GCA_019279435.1 Zizania palustris | reverse complement strand
TCTCTCGCTGTCACGTTGGTGGCGGAGGCACGGGCGGAGGTGGTCGGTTGCGACGGCGAGCGGTGGCCGGAGGCGAACCAGAGGGTGTGCGCTAGAAGGCGAATTGCGGGTGCTCTGTTCGTTCTCGAGGTGATTAAGCGTGGGGGTCGGACGCGGCTCAGGCTGGGGGCTTAAATAGGACACCGGAGAGGGCTCGCATGCAAGGAAACCGGCCGAGGGCCTTTACTCGCCGGCGATGGCTCGGCCATGCATGGAGCTGCGTTCCCGGGGGCTTAAACGCGCCATTTAACGCGATTAAACGGGCAGGGGGCTCGGGGTGCATTAAACTGGCGGCAAATGAATGCGGGAGGGGCCAGCGAGGCGGATCCGAGGCGGGGTCGTCGGCCGGCGGGATTTGGGGGCGATGGCGGGAGGTAGACGACGGGTCTGACAGGCGGGGGCCACTGGCCAGCGGGCGCGAGCGGGCGAGGGTGGCGACTGACGGGTGGGGCCGGGGTGTCGGGTGCGCGCGCGAGGGGAGGGTTTCGGCGCCGACGGGTGGGGTCCTTTTGTCAGCCAGAGGCGAGCGCGGGTAACGGGCTGGGCCGGCCGGGAGAGAGAGAAGGGAGGGGAGGAGCCCATTACTGTTCTAATACTTTTCTGAATAAAAATAATTCCAGAAAATAGATTAAAATATTAGGGCTACTTCCAAGGCTGGTAAAAATTTATAAAAATTCTCAAAATTATATTTTGGTCTTAGGATCATATACAAAAAGTTTCACCTCCTAATTTGGTCATCTACTCTATGCTGTAGTTCAAACGGGTATAAAGGGATTTAAAGTATTTTCTGAAATAATAATTCCCAGAAATTGAATTTAATAATATTTTTATTGGTTTGAAAATTTGGGGTGTCACAAACCTATCCCCCTTACAAGAATCTCGTCCTCGAGATTGGAACGCTACTCGAATAGCTCGGGGTATTGGGCTTTCAGCTCGTCTTCTTTTTCCCAGGTGGCTTCTTCGGCAGGATGGTTGTTCCATTGGACTTTGCAGAAGCGGACGACGCGACTTCTGGTTACTCTCTCCTTGGTTTCCAAGATCTTGACGGGTCTCTCTATGTAGGTCAAGTCTTCTTGGACATTAAGCTGCTGAAGGTCGGCTTGCTCGGTGGGTACACGGAGGCACTTCTTCAGCTGTGAGACATGGAACACATCATGAACGCCTGCCAAGGATGGAGGCAGTTCAAGTTGATATGCCACTTCTCCTTGTCGACGGAGGATCTGGAAAGGTCCGACGTAGCGGGGTGCTAATTTGCCTTTCATGTTGAACCTTTGAGTGCCACGGAGGGGAGTGACTCGGAGGTAGACATAATCGCCCTCCTCAAAGGCTAGGTCTCTTCGGCGGTTGTCGGCATAGCTCTTTTGCCTGGATTGGGCGACCTTCAATCGGTCTCTTATGATCTTAACCTTCTCTTCAGCTTCTCTCAATAAGTCAGTCCCAAACAGTTGTGATTCTCCGGTTTGATCCCAGAGCAACGGCGTTCTGCACTTACGCCCATAGAGTGCTTCGAACGGGGACATTTGTAGGCTGGCTTGATAGCTGTTGTTGTAGGAGAACTCTGCATAAGGTAAGTTCTTGTCCCACATTCCGCCAAAGTCTAGAGCACAAGCTCTAAGCATATCCTCCAATATCTGGTTGACCCTTTCGGTTTGACCGTCGGTCTGCGGATGATAGGCGGTGCTAAAGTTCAGCCGGGTGCCGAGTTCCTCTTGAAGGTTCTTCCAAAACTTGGAGGTAAACTGACTCCCGCGGTCAGATACAATCTTCTTGGGAACTCCGTGGAGGCACACGATCCGGGTCATATACAACTCAGCCAACTTGGCGACGGTGTAAGTTGTCTTGACCGGAACGAAGTGGGCTACCTTGGTGAGTCGGTCGACGATCACCCAGATAGAATCATGACCAGCTTGGGTCCTAGGCAGTCCCGTGATGAAGTCCATTCCTATCTCTTCCCAATTCCATTCAGGGACTTTGAGGGGTTGAAGCAGTCCGGCAGGTCTCTGATGCTCTGCCTTGACTCGCCGGCATGTGTCGCACTTGGCCACATACTCAGCTATTTCTCTCTTCATGCTGACCCACCAATATTTCTCCTTTAGGTCTTGATACATCTTTGTACTCCCGGGATGGATGGAGTATAGAGTATCGTGGGCTTCTTGAAGGATGAGAGTCTCCAACTCAGGTAGGTTGGGTACGCATACTCGGTTTCGAACCAGATGGTACCATGTTCATCCTCGGAGAATCCGGGGGCTTTACCCTTCCTCATGTTTTGCTGGATCTCCAGGATGTCCGGGTCTTCCTTCTGCTTTTCTCGGATCCGGTCTATTAAGACAGGCCGAGACTCCAAGGCAGCGAGGTACTCTCGAGTGGCGATCCCTAGGTTTAGCCTTTCCATCTCTTTATGAAGTAGAGGAGCCTGGTCTTGAATCATGATGGCATTGCAGTACCCTTTTCGACTAAGGGCGTCTGCCACCACGTTCGCTTTGCCCGGATGATAATGGATGCCCAAGTCGTAATCCTTGATCAGTTCCAACCATCTCCTTTGCCTGAGGTTCAGATCTGGTTGGGTGAATATGTACTTGAGGCTCTTGTGGTCGGTGAAGACCTCACACCGATTTCCCACAAGGTAATGTCTCCATATCTTCAAGGCATGAACCACGACTGCTAGTTCCAGGTCGTGGGTTGGGTAGTTCAGCTCATGCGGTCTCAGTTGCCGGGAGGCGTAGGATATCACTTTCCCTTCTTGCATTAAGACGCATCCCAATCCTTGACGAGAGGCATCACAGTAGACATGGAAGTCTTTCCGGATGTCTGGCAGGGTCAGAATGGGAGCTGATACTAGCTTCTTCTTGAGAGTCTGGAAGCTTTCTTCGCAGTCGGGGGTCCAATCAAACTTCACCTCCTTCTGCAAAAGTCTGGTCATAGGCTTGGCGATCTTGGAAAAGTTCTCGATGAACCGGCGGTAGTATCCGGCCAATCCGAGAAAACTCCGGATCTCGGTCACGGTCGTTGGCTGTAGCCAGTTGGTTACCGCTTCAACGGTGGTTGGGTCCACTGCTATTCCTCCAGCAGATATAACATGACCGAGGAACTTCACCTCAGACGACCAAAATTCGCATTTGCTGTATTTGGCGTACAAGTTGTTGCTCCCTTAGCTCTCCGAGGGTCAGACGGAGGTGAGTCTCGTGTTCTTCCTTGGTCTTGGAGTAAACGAGGATATCGTCGATGAATACCACGATGAACTTGTCCAAGAACTCCATGAATACATTGTTCATCATGTTCATGAAAAAGGCCGGGGCATTCGTGAGTCCGAACGACATCACAGTGTACTCGTAGAGTCCATAGCGAGAGGTGAAGGCAGTCTTGGGTATATCTTCCTCCCTGATCCTCAACTGGTGATAACCTGACTTGAGGTCAATCTTGGAAAACACCGAGGATCCTTTCAGCTGATCGAACAGGTCGTCGATTCGAGGCAATGGGTATTTGTTCTTGATGGTCACGTCGTTCAGGGCTCTATAGTCCACGCACATCCTCTTGGTCTTGTCCTTCTTCATGGCAAATATAACCGGTGCACCCCAGGGTGAGGTACTCGGTCGGATGTAACCTTTCTTCTCTAGGTCTTCGATGTTGCTCTTGACTTCGGCTAGCTCATTGGCGGCCATTCGGTATGGGCGCTTGGAGATCGGAGTGGTCCCGGGGACAAGTTCGATTCTGAATTCGATGTCCCGCTTGGGAGGCATTCTGGGCAGATCTTCGGGGAAAACATCTGCAAACTCCTTGACTATTGGCACCTCTTCAAGAGCTATTGAGCGAAGGGACGCTCCGAGTGGTTTGCGACTGGTCATCCGGAAGGTGACGGTTACGCCTTCAGGACTGGTCACCGTGACGGACTTGTTGGCACAGTCGATCACTCCCTTGTGCTTCATCAACCAATCCATACCTAGTATAAGGTCGAGTCCGGTGCATTGGATGAGGACAGGCTCGGCCCGAAACAGCACTCCTTGGATGTCAAGTTGAACCTTAGGGCTGTAGAAGCGAGCTGAGGTCCTATTGCCGGGGGTGGCAATCACCATGGGAATGGGTAGAGGGAGCACGTCCAGATTGTTTGTTTTTGCAAAATCTTCCGAGACGAAAGAGTGGGTTGCTCCAGAGTCAAATAATATGACGGCCGGTACGGAATTCATAGTAAACGTACCGAGTACGACTTCAGGAGCCTCCTGAGCTTCCTCCGCGCTGATGTGGTTGACGCGGGGCGCGAACGGCCTGGTGGGGTGCTGCGCCTTGGTTCTGCTTGGGGTGAGGACACTGGTGCGAATAGTGCCCTTCCTTGCGGCAAGTTGAAGCAGACGACCAGCCTTCCTTGGCGATCCCTCAAGATTGGGGCCTTGGCGGCTGGTGCCGGCTGAGCGGCCGGAGCTGGTGGAGCGGGGCGAGGATGCCCGGCGTTGGATCCACCGGCTGCGTGAGGTGGCCTGTAGGCGGGCCGAGGATGGTAGGCGGGCGCTGGTGGCGGAGGGACGAAGCGGGGCCTCTGAGTATTCGCCTGCTGATGCTTGAAGGCGATCATCTTCCTCTTCTTGAGGTCCAGCTTGTTCTGCTCAGTCTCTTGGATGAGCGCTTTATTGACCAGCCGCTGGAAGTCGGCGAAGTCGGCGGCGACGAGCTGGATGGACAGCTCATCCTTAAGTCCCCTGAGGAACTTGGCTTGGCGGAGGGCGTCGGTGCGCACTTCCTCCGGTGCGTAGCGTGCGAGGCGGTTTAAACTCATGGAGGTACTCCATGACAGTTCGGTTGCCCTGCTGCAGGTCGCGGAACTCCTGCTGCTTCACCGCGATGACACCGGCGGGGACGTGGGCGGCACGAAAGGCGATGGTGAACTCCGTCCAAGTCACCATGTGGCCCTCTGGCTGGGACGCACGGTAGTTGTCCCACCATTCAGCGGCGGGACCCTGGAGCTGGTGAGTGGCGAAGGCCACCCGCTCCCGGTCTGTGCAGGGGAGGAGGTCGAGCTTCTTCTCGATGGTGCGAAGCCAATCTCCGGCCTCCATCGGGTTGGTTGTGCTCGAGAAGATGGGCGGACGCACGCGCAAAAACTCGGAGAGTTGCGGAGCGGCCGCGGGTGCTAGTGCGCGAGGGGCGGGCTCCCCGTTCTGCAGACGGTCCAACTGAGCCTGTTGGTGCTGCATTTGGGTGAGGAGGGCGGTGATCAGATGGTTCTGATTTGCCATCATTTCCGCCAAGGTGGGGTGGTTGGCGGAAGGCGACCCGGATTGGCGCGGGCCCGTTGCACCCCAGTTGGGCACAACACCCTCAGGCGCATCACGGCTTCCTCCTGCTCCGTTGTTGGAGCCGGTGTTCTGGTGATCGGCCATCTTCTGAATATACAAAGCGATAAAGCAAAGAATGACGAAACGATAATACAACATATAAGATTCAAGCACATAAATATATATAGTGGCATAAATTGTTTGTTACAATCAAGTTTTTATTCTACCCATGACACACTCGTCGTGGGCAGCACCACATACAAAGTTATGATTTTATTTAGATAGCGTCTCCTAACGCCTACTTGCCACCGGAGGCGGTCTCCGTGCTCTCGGAACCACGAGTGCGCGGCTCTAGAGAGATGGTGGGCTCGAGAAAATTCTCGATGATGGAGTCGGAGATGAGGCCGGGGCGTGGTGTAGGGGCGCTGGTGGAAGGCCTGGCGGGGGAGGGTCGTGGCGAGATCCTCTTGGGGCGAGGGAGGGGCTCACGGATGGGCTTCTTCTTCCTTGGAAGAAGAGGGACCATCTCAGCGATGTCCTTCTGCAGCTGTAAGATCTTGCGCTGCAGCTCGCCGTTCTGTTGGATCAGGTTCTTCGTTTCTTCACGAAGAAATGCAACCGCCTCATGATGCTCGTCGGCGTCGAGCATCGCCTCGGTGTGGAGATCATCCATGGCCTGCAGAAGACGCGACTGCCGGGCCATGACCGGATCACGCACGGAGTGAACTCCGAGGTAGATGCTACGGTGGGCTCCGGGAGTACGCTTCGGCACAAGCCGGAAGGATGAGTTCTGAAGACGATCGTCGTAGATCATCCTCAGCTCCATGAGGGCCTGGAGGGCGACTCGTTGGCACGCGACGTCGAAAGTCGGGCCTCCAAGTGCGGTGGTGTAGGGCGGCAGGTGTTCTCCGGAGCCATGGACGGTGAGGGAGACGTCACAAGGCCCGACGAACTCGTCGGGGTAGACTCCTTGAAATTCGGGTTCGAAGAGGAACCCGAGGAAGGTGAGCATCATGCGGAGCTCCCGGACGAAGCCCTCATAGTGGCGGCAGTAGCTGTGGACTTGGTAGACTGGCATCTACAAAACAGCAAGTTGAATAAAAGTGAGGAGAGGAACAAAGTTTATGAAGTAGATTTTCGAGAAATAATTTCCTATGGCTAATGGCTAGGCGGGTCTGTTTGGCTTCCTACAGTCGAGTCGGCTCTGATACCATCTTGTAGCGCCCCGATTTATCAAAATCGAGACATTATTGAATTTCCATAGAAAAACAATAATACAAGAGGTTCATCATGCGACAACGTACATACGATAAAAATCCATGGTACGCAGACCATATTTATTACAACATTGTTTTAATAGAAACGATAATAGGATAAATAAACAGTGGCATGACGAACGTCTTCTTCAGGATCTTTCTGCCCGACTGGGTCGCTACTCCAGACCGTCTTCAAGATAAGCATCCTCTGTGGGGTCCAACGGGTATGAGTACAAAAAGTACTCAACAAGCCACCGCAAATGCAAATAATAATGTAGGATAATAAACAAGGAAGGATAAAGGCTAACAATGCGGAATAAAGCAGTTGCAGTTATGGCATTTAGTGTAATCATATTTTAATCATGCGGAAAATAAATATGAGCATCATCAACATCAACTAACTCGAGGAGTACGTTTTACCTCCTCGCACAACGGTCCTTACATGTCAATCCATCATGCACAATCATATCCAAAGTAAACTAACTGGGGGATGTCACGCAACCCGCCCTTGACCGTGGGCTCGGCTTTTCGAAAAGATTTAAGACTCTGATCAGAGATGTACTACTGTACCCACAAGGCACGCACTCATCTCAACGAGATGACCCATTTCACGGGAACTCGTGCCAAAACCTCAATATGAGATGTTCCAAGCGATAACCACCCGCTCTAGGTTTCGCCGGCGCGCCGGGCCGCATCCCGGCTAACGTCGCACCCCCCTTTGCGCCACGTTGGTACAAGTCACCCGCAGGTGCAACTTGACCCATCTCCAAATGGTGGCCTCGGTTTGGAACAACCCATACCTTAGTTAGGACTTACCCACTAGACTTGTGGTTAGTACGTAAGTGTATTGCAACGGATCCCTCAGACCGGTCCTTATAGTGCCCCGGGTGCGACTGACCAATGCCCTAGCTTGCACCCGGAACCCACCATGCATACACTCACAACCATGACTCATCACCAACAGAATTTCCAAGGATAAGAAGTAACGGGGATCATATAATAGAACCATTTTGCTACGACTCATTTTTACCCTATAGCGGCCGTGTCAATACTTTGGACACTAACTAATATCATTGATCATATGGTGACAAGGAGGTTAGGCGAGATAGCATGGCTTGGGTTGCACATCACGGTCGGGGGATCCTAAATAAATATAATGTAAGGGTTCATTTGACTAATGCATATACATAGCCTATGTGTTTTAGCGATAATCAATTCAAACGTGGGTTCAATATGTTCAAAAGAATTGTTTGGTGACTTGCCTTGTTCAGCAAAGGGAGAGGGAGGGACTTCGGGGAAGTACTCCGGCTCCTCGGCGACGTCGTAGTCTTTTTAATATAAAGTAAAATAAAAAGAACACAACATCCAATCAAACAGTATAACATTACATTATAAACACATAAGTTAAAGTTGGTTTGATTATAAATAAAATAAATTCAATGGTTAAAGTTCTGAAATTTATTTCACAATTAATTTAAAATGAATCAAAATGAATTATTGTTTTTCATAAAAGGGTTTTTAAGTGTGAATAATACTACATTAAGTTTTCTAATCAATTTAATATGAATGATTCAGAGAAAACTCAGTGGTTCTAGTGTTTAAACAGAAAGGAACAATTATATAAATTTTCTGGAGTTTAAATATTTAAATTTGCATTTTAATCCTAAGGGCATTTGAATACTTATTTAAATAAACATGAAAATGTCAAAGTAAACCTACTGTTTTTATTGCATAAACATGTAGAGAATAATTTTATGAATTTTCTGAAATTAGAATGGTAATTTTTAGAGTTCAAATGCATTAGATATGAATTTTACAAGTTTAAAAGCATTTCTGGAATTTATTTTCAAATTTTAAACCCCTCGGGTCCACGGTGAGCCAGGCCCACGGTGAACCCGCGCACTGTGCGCGTGCGCCGGCTCGATCTGGACCATCGGATCTGGATCCGGTGGCCAGGCGCGAGGCGGGAGGGTTAAGTGACAACGGACGGCCAGGATTAAAACGCGCGAAGGGGTACCACGTGGACGCACGAGATCGCGCGTCGGGTTAAATGGAAATCAACGCGCGAGATTAAAACGTAACGCTTTGACCAGATCCGACGGTGCGGATTAGATCGCGTACGTGGACTCACGCGCGTTGTCCGATTGCGATCGTGCGGCCAGGATTGAATCCGGCACGACACGCGCTAAGGGGGTTATACCCCCCTTCGTCTCCGGCGACGGCGGGGCTCGGGTGCGGTGGCGATGGCGCCTACGAGGGGGCTAGGCCCTAGCTCTATGCGAAAACGGAAAGAGGAGGCCAAGGCGGTCACGATGGTACCTTAGGCGGGGCGAGGGGTCAACGGAGCGAGGCCGGCGACGAGGGTAGACGGCGGAGTGGTTCGGGCTCCTCGTCGGCGATGGTGTTCCGGCGGGGTTCGACGTCGGCGGAGGGGTGGCCGAGGTCGGGGTCGTTCTCGCGGTCACGTTGGTGGCGGAGGCACGGGCGGAGGTGGTCCGGTGCGACGGCGAGCGGTGGCCGGAGGCGAACCAGAGGGTGTGCGCTAGAAGGCGAATTGCGGGTGCTCTGTTCGTTCTCGAGGCGATTAAGCGTGGGGGTCGGACGCGGCTCAGGCTGGGGGCTTAAATAGGACACCGGAGAGGGCTCGCATGCAAGGAAACCGGCCGAGGGCCTTTACTCGCCAGCGATGGCTCAGCCATGCATGGAGCTGCGTTCCCGGGGGCTTAAACGCGCCATTTAACGCGATTAAACGGGCAGGGGGGCTCGGGGTGCATTAAACTGGCGGCAAATGAATGCGGGAGGGGCCAGCGAGGCGGATCCGAGGCGGGGTCGTCGGCCGGCGGGATTTGGGGGCGATGGCGGGAGGTAGACGACGGGTCTGACAGGCGGGGGCCACTGGCCAGCGGGCGCGAGCGGGCGAGGGTGGCGACTGACGGGTGGGGCCGGGGTGTCGGGTGCGCGCGCGAGGGGAGGGTTTCGGCACCGACGGGTGGGGTCCTTTTGTCAGCCAGAGGCGAGCGCGGTAACGGGCTGGGCCGGCCGGGAGAGAGAGAAGGGAGGGGAGGAGCCCATTACTGTTCTAATACTTTTCTGAATAAAAATAATTCCAGAAAATAGATTAAAATATTAGGGCTACTTCCAAGGTTGGTAAAAATTTATAAAAATTCTCAAAATTATATTTTGGTCTTAGGATCATATACAAAAAGTTTCACCTCCTAATTTGGTCATCTACTCTATGTTGTAGTTCAAACGGGTATAAAGGGATTTAAAAGTATTTTCTGAAATAATAATTCCCAGAAATTGAATTTAATAATATTTTTATTGGTTTGAAAATTTGGGGTGTCACAACAGCCCTCTGAGGACTTCGACCAAGTACTTGGCAGCAGCAACTGGTGCTGAGCTTCGTACACGAAGGTCTACACGCACACAAACAGACTACACTAGGGGCTTCGACACAAGAAGCAAAACGGGAAACGATCAGGGCTTCGCTAGTAAGCAGCGAGGTCTTGCCTCGTGTTACACAGAGCGACAGCACACTGAAAAACACACTTCGCGAGAAAAACACCCTTCGCCAAGACAGGCTTCGGTGAACTAAAAACTAGCGAGGTATGCAACGCGAGCTCAAGCAAAAAGCACAAGAAAACAGGGCTTCGCCGCTTGAACAAGGAACACAGAAAATGAACTCTCTGGATGTATTCAATCGAAGTATGTGGCTACAGGAGCTCAACAGTAAATGCTCAAAAGTGTTAAATGTTACCTACCGAGCCCCCATATTTATAGCCCATAGTTCACCCAAAGGAATTGACTACTTTACCCCTAGGGTTTACAAAAGATTTGTCTCTACAGAACTAAGGGGTACAAAAGGTAGTCCACCTTTATTCTGGAGGCTTCTCTGTCAGCTGCTAGAGGGGACAGTGTCAGCCTTTTTCAGAACAGACAGTGTCAGCCTTTACAGTGTTGACTTCTGGAACCTCCCTTCGCACCGGAGGGTGCGGTAGCTTCGGCGAGAAGCCTGCAGCCTGTTGGCCTTCGCTCCGCCGAAGAAGTCCTTCGATACAGTGACGGTTTTGAGCCGAAGCCGTCAAAGCCCTTGGGCCTTCGCACCACCACCTCTGGAGTGGATCACCACGGCTTCGCAGCTACACCCAGTTCGAACACTGTCCGTCCGTGTACCGAAGCCATGCATGGCCGAAGCACCTCAAGTCATCCTCACTCCGAAGCCTCACCTTCGGAGTATCACCCTTCGAAGTCCCTCCTTCGTCCAAGGCCTCCGCATGAAGCATTCCATGAGCACTTCGTCGCAGTGTCTCACTCCGAGCACACTCCTCGACGAGCCTCACCCGGACCATGCCTTCGATGCGCCTCGACTTCTGAGACCTTCGTCGAGCCACCTTCGAGTGTCTCCCTCCGGAGCACACTTCGAACACCTTGCCTCCGTAGAGGACTTGTTCCACCAACTCCGAAGTCACTCCTTTCGGAGTACCTTCGAATTGCCTCACCTCCGAGGACTTTGTCTCGGAGCACCTTCAGCCGGAGCCACGCTCCGCACTCTCTGCCTTCACCTGGCACGTCTCGACCCGAGGACCGACCCGGACCACCTTCGCAGCCACTGTGACGGAGCTCCCCGCTCCCCTGGCATCAAGCCTCCCGCTTGACCCAGGTTCACCCGGCTCGAACCTTGTCCGTCGCCTCCGGAGTCCCTGCGCACCACCGACAAGCAAACAAGTGTATCCAGTACTCCGGAGACCTCTCCGGGTTAGCAACCTTCGGTACACACTCCGGTGTACCGCCCAAAGTACCGAAGCCTACGGTACTAACCCAGTCATCGTGTACTGTCGGACCCCTCCGACATGCATACTCCGCTGCACAGCTGCAGCAAGCAAACACCGAACACACTTCGGTGAAACACCTCCGAACACCCTTCGGAGGTACCACCTCCGAAGCCCCTTCGGAGGTACCCTTCGAACAGAGAGTAAAATCCTGTCAATCACTCATCACAAAACACTGAAACCAACCCTTGGTTTCTCAGGGTCCCACTAAATTTAACCTTATCTCATCCAAGTTGTATACATCTAACCAAATAAAAAATTGTCTCATCTCATCCATCCAACCAAACACCTTGAATGTATCATCTCATCCCTAAATTCATGGATAGGATCATCCTATCCACCCTCGCCCTCAAACCAAACGGACCCTTGATGGACACACATGCACAAGGCTTGGGTACACGCACACAAGAAACACAAGCAAATCAGAACACTATACTACAAACACTTGCATCTTCTGTTCTCCACACACCCAAGTACACACATACACAGAAGTAGCCAACACAGCTCACATGAGAACAGCACCACAAGGACTATAATGCAAGGCTCCACACTTTTATGGTTGAGCACCATGAACGCACTAACTACACGCATGCACCACTAAGCTCACTACTAGCCTAAGCCATTAATTAAAGCACTAACAAACTAATGCATGCATGATCAAGATTATAGCTAACATTAATTTCTTTTCCAATGATGTTTTGATCATCAATTCTTTTTCATGAAGCTATGCTTAATTATTGTTCAATACAATCTGATTGAGTTATCTATTGTTGGTAAGATATTAGAAATTGATAGGTGGTTTTGCACTATCTATGGTTTTAGTAACCTCTTACTTTTTCAATGTTCCTAGCTATTTGCTTGGGTTGTTTGCTCCTTTAGCTTGTATAGGGACAAGTTGTAGCGGAAACTTGTTTTGTTCGCTTTGTAGTTTCATTCAAAATTCTATGATTATGTTTATTTTAAAATGAAATTAGAATTTTTTGAAGTTGATTTTTTTGCTTGGTTTGGGTGTAGAGTCAGTTCATTTCTGAAGTTTTGTGAAGCAACATTAATTATTCTGTTTTTTATAAAGCTTGAAAATGTGTTTTAGTTGTGATACCCTAAGTTAGTCGTACCTGAATGATGAGGAGATTGTGCTAGACCCTCCAACGCTCATACCTTTCATCATCAATCAACGTAGAGTCTCAAATCAAATTTACTGCATGAGCCTATGGATGGACTAAAGTTTTAACTGATTACATTATTGTGATAGAATCATTGTCATAGCATGTTTGCACTAAAAAGCATTGGAAATCTGGTAGAACTATGACTCATTATAATTTTGCATTGTTGTACTTTCATTTACCGAATTGTTGCCTTTATTAATTTTTTAGTCATTTTCTTTTGGTATTTGAGATAGAGGGGAACTTCATTTGGGAGTGATGCAATAGAGATGACACTGGTTATTAACTTTTTGTTTTAGTTGAAACTACACCCTACGACTGATGATACATACAGTGTTGACAATGGTTATGAACTTGGTCTACGTGTAGAGGATGTTGTGACATAGACAGTTAATTTGTAGAAAATAAATCAGTTGACCTTGTAAAAATTTGAGCTATTAACTTGTTAATGTCTGTTGCTATCCATTTGAGCTAAATATTTGACATTGCAAACAAATATGGCTCTTTTATTTTTTGATTGGATTGAACAAAAGGATTGTTATCCCTCTTTGGTTCCCAAACACCAGTCGAGAACGTTTCCCGATGGGGAATTTCTCCCTAGAGAGTTGGAGCGATAAAAATGTCGTATCAAAAATTCCCTAGGGTATTTTGTTCCATAGGGCTTTTCTCCCCGTCCTTCCAAATTAAACAAGACCTTAATAATTGATACTTATATGTATTTGCATAAGTACATAAAATTTAGAAACCTTTCTGATCAATCACTGACTAGACTAGCACTGACTGGCGTTCGATTGATGTGGCCTAGTTCGGTTAAAGTAGTTGTTGCACGCTGACTGGACTAGCCATTGGGCTAGGTTCGGTCAATCAACGACCAAACACCGAGGAAGAGCTATGGTACCCGAACGTTCGAAGGAAATATGACAGAAGGAGATGCGGGTTCGTTGAGTGGGTGGACACTGAGCTCCCAGTCTTTGATGGACGTTAGTTCTCCCCTAGCAAAACAAACACATAGTACGTTGCAAGGAAGGAGGAGTACGAGCGTCATGCCCAATCCGAGCGAGGTGATACGATAATCAATCCAATTGGAGTACCATCATGGCTTCAACGTCTAAAGTGTGACAATAGAGAATGCTATCAGGTGATGACTGCGATGTCAGGACAAGATGCTAGTAGAAGATACTTCATATGTCCAGACATCAATGATGACTTCACGGTGAGAACGAAAAAAAATAAATTAGTTCACACCTCCATCCATTTATTACAAAAGTTTATGTAACTAACTTTAGTTGTTTGGTATTATAGGATAATCCAAGAAAGTGTCGTTTCACCCAACAGATCGATGATTCAAGGCAACGATCTGTTAGACTGCATGTAAGACAAGCTGAGACTATGGAGGAGTACACACGGAGCAAAGAAGAGCATCGACTTAAGGTTGAGCATGCTGGTTCAAGTTGGATGACAAATCCTCTACGAATTCCCGAGTGGAAGCAACGACCTACGTGCGCATGTGGCAGTCATTGCATTATACGAACATCGCTCAGAGGCGACTCAAGGGGAAGGAGAGAATTCGTGTGCCCCAACCTATATGAGCATGTAGTGGTAATAAGTGATGACTTAAATTCATATATATTTTTAACGTAGTACTGACCTCACTATTTATTGTGATAGTTAGGAGATGTTCATTCCATCAATGGATAGATATCACGCCACCTACGTATGAGGATGGTTATATTACAGAGGCGGAAAGTCACTCGGAGTTTGAAACTAGAAGGCGGGAAGTTGATGACCGATCAAGGACTACAAGATGAAGTGAAGAGGACATGCAACAGGGGAAAAAATAGATAGCGACAACTTAGGTTCCGAGAGGAACGAAGACGTGATAGGGTAGAGAGACAACAAAGAAATCAGTAGGACGATATATCCACAAGATTTACAATGTAATGAACTATTTATTAAACATAGTTTTTGTTGTTTTTTATCTAACATCTTTGAATATTGTATTATGTGCATTGCAACTATTTGCTCATAATTACGTTGTTTTCTGCATTGACCCGAGGAAAATCATCTATGTGAAATTTTTTATAAAACTTGTAGCACCACAAAGTAAGAAATATGTACTAATTATTTCATAGTCCAGCACAAACAACACATAACGAGGTGCACGACATAACACAGTACAGTATATTACAATTAACAAATGCAAACTACATTAGGTGACTACTAAGTGTAACGATGATACTTTCCCTTCCTTATGGCCTTCAGTCTTACTTCATGCGCATGACGAGTCCTCTCACACTTTCTCTCTCTATCAGCCTCACGCTCCTCTCTTGCCTTGCGCTCAGCCTCCTCCCTCCTCTTATATTCTTCCTCGCGCTCACATTCCCTCTGGTATCTCATCTCATTGAGCTCCCTGTTGAACGCCTTGCTCCTCATAAGAGAGGCTCAGTCCTTCGGATTCACCTCTTTATCGATCCATTCAACAAAATCACATATCCGAGGTGGCAACGGTGGAGGAGTTACCTACACGCACAAATATTAATAGACATGTTGTAAGTGATTTATTCAAGAACAATATATAAATGAACGGGAAAAATTGTATTATTACCGGTCTATTAGCATGTGGTCAGTGCTTTGGCCTTGGCTTTGGATTTTTAGGAGTCCACGAGTAGTTGGGACACTTCCAATACCTCATCTCGTATGTGAGGTCATCCATGCTTCTCTAAAATTTACATGTGTCTCCACAGAAACACATAGGGAGTTTGACACCTTTTGGCGGATGGTGACAAGGATCGTAACCGTGAATCGAAATATCATTTTTCACCATCTACCATGGTATGTCAACATAAATTCAGTATATTCATAATATGTCTACATTTTCTCTAAATCTTGATTAAGCAACCCCAATTACTATAAACTATCCCTAAAATAATTTAAAATTACTATTGATCTAATTCTAATGTACTCCTAAATTATTATAACCTTAATAAATAAATATAGAAGAAAAAAGAGGGATGAGAGACTTACTTGGGAGGAGTGGGCAGCTTGGGAGCTCGAGATGTGCTGGACAAGTGCAGCGGGTGTGCTGAGAACGGGGCGTTAGGCAGGTTCGGTGTTTGATAAGCCGAACCAAGCCACGTTTGCCTAGTTCGACCGTTGATCGGCCGAACTAGGCTGATGTGGCCAGGTTCTGCCGAAGTAGCCGTTGTGCGGCCGTTGCGCGCTGACTGGACTAGCTGTTATGCTAGGTTTGACACTTCATCGGTCGAACCTAGCTAACGTGGCCAAGTTCAGCCGATGGTCTGTCGATGGGAGCCCGATTTTACAATTTTTGAAATTCGTCTACCAGATTTGATTTTTAAAAAAAAACATTATTAAAAAAAATTGTTTTAAATCTTCGACTATAGCTGCTGCTATAGTCCGCTATAGCTATTTGAAGCAGGATACAACTATTCGTGCATATGTACAATTTAACTGTAATTTAGCTGTTTTATATCCCGCTGTAGCTCCATTTAGCTCCGCTATTATCTTTTTTTAGAGTATTTCCGCTAAATCCCTTAGCCGGAGATTTAAAACACGGTCAATAAGTCGTTTGATTTTTAATCAAATTTCTCTAATTTTTATTAAGTTTTCGAACTGAACACGAGAGACGCCAAGCATGGTTGGATAGATGAAGCTCTAGATGTGGGGGCATCTCCATATATATGGAGGCCTAGGTTAAGTTGGTGGAATCAGACTCAGGGTCAGAATCAATTCAGTGGTACGCACTGCGTGTAATTACACTGTACGGGATATTTAAGAACTGTACGGGATGTCGAATTCCCTCTTTACACTGAATTGTCTTTTATTCTAGTTTCATTGTTTAACCCTCTGACACCACAAAAAAAATACCGAGTGATCAATATGTCAATTATCAGGTTTCTTTTCAGCTGACCCACAACCAGATATTTTGACAACAAGTTTTTATTAATTCTCAACTTTTACACACATACAATGGTCTCAGGAGAAAGTATTCTCAGGCTATCTCAGCCAGCCTCAGCAGTGACGTTGTGGCATAAGACCTGTTTACTGCCCCTGATGAGGAACCGTGTAGCCTGCAAAACCATCCAACAAATTAAAACAACATCATGCACAGTTCATCACTACTGTAGATATGCATATTTATGTACTGATTTATGTTTGTTTCATTTAATTACTTACTTCCGCACTTGTAGCCTGGCTGGAATGGCTTCTTGCAGAACTTGGCGACGTAGAGGACCTTCTCCATGCACCACACCTTCTCCTTCTCCTTGGTGACGCGGGAGCAGAGGCACGGGATGTTCGCCCTCTGCCACACCGCGCAGCACGCCGGCGACGGCTCCACCTTGGGCTCCGCCGGCCACACCTCGTACTTCTTGCACTCTCTGATCATGTCTGCCCGGTCTTGGTTGCACTCGTCTCCGGGGATGGCCGCTGCGGCCACCACCACGGCGAGGATCAACAACAAACCAAGGACTTGTTTAGCCATAGCTATATAAACAAATGGATGGATCGGACCTTGATTGATATTTCTTCTCTCGGATGGTAATAGAATTCAGGAGTTGAGTAGTTCTCGGTGTTTATATAGGTCCATAGTGGAAATTATGGAGTAAATGCTACGCTCTATCGTACGTCAATTAAATGCATATGTACAATAATTATACATATTACATATATATAGATATTTGTAAGATATAGATATCACTATGTCATACATTTTTAAAATATATACATTGATTAGTTACGTCCATTATTATCACTACAGATATACTTAACATACAAACAAAAGCTTTATATCTCTAGGATACAACAATTTTCTCACGCAATGAACAAGTCAAATTAATATATATGATATATCTATAGAATGCCCCTACATCATACATTTGATATGCAATTAATGTATGTATATGGTATATCTATTGGATGCCCCTATATCATGCATACACTTGATGTGCAATTAATGTATATGATATATCTATAGGATGCCCCTACATCATACACTTGATATGCATATCTTTAACTAGGTTGATAGTGAAAATGATTTCTATTATCAAATTTATAGCGATTTCATATCTACGGTGAAAATGATTGCCTCGTCTAACTCTAGCTACCAACACATTTTATTTATAACAATACTTTTCAAGGTAGTATTGTGAGAAATACATCACACCTCACATACAACAATATACCTTGTAGATCTAAGTTACACCAGTATGAAGCACATTAGCCCAGTTGCATTGCATAAAGCAACAGATAGACGATGTTATCTAACGACTAGCTTTGATCAATTTCTACAAGCCAGTGGTTTAGTTGTCAATAGTATATGTGCTTTTCATTTCCACATTAACAATTATGCACTCGAGGTTGTTATGTATGTGGTGTAATTTATCATACAACCTTAAGTAATTCATGGCTTAGACAGAGGGAATCATCGCAAAACATGATCTAAGCTCTTAATATCGCTATTAGGGGTATCTTAATGGATGGTATGCAGCACAAGCTAACTTGTAAAACATGAGCTTTTGTTGTAGACCTTTCACTAGGGCATTCCCTAAGAGCGATATCAAAAGCTTGAATAGTGTCATGCAGTGATTCTCAATATTATGTTTGTGGAGTAATTTAGCATGTGCTTGAGTTTGTAAGAACAATATCACATTTGAAACTTATGGAAACATTTATTGTGTTATGATATTTTAAGTTAATATATGCCATATGATGTAATCTATGCAAATGAATTTAGCATATATGTACATCTAGATATAGAATTAATACAACATGATTTATTTATAAAAAACATAAAATACATAACAGTGTCGGTTCGTGATCTAAACTGGCACTGATAATAGCCTATAATTGCTGGTTATATTATTGAAATGACACTGATATGGGTGTATTAGTGTCAGTTCTATTATGGAAACCAACACTTATATATGTTATCAGTGCCGATTTCAGAACTGTCACTGATAGCCGTCGACTATTAGTTTCGACTAGTCAGTTGTGGTTCAGAAATCAATATTAATAGTCATTTTGACCCAACACTGACGTGTTCCTGTAGTAGTGCGAGCCAAATCATAGTCATGTGCAAGTATTAGTATACCGGCAATCGACTTTTTATCCCTAGATGTGAATATCAGTAGAGACATTGCTAACATATGGCGTTGATCGCTACCTCAACCATTACATCAAAGTGAGCGTATTGTACCTACTTCTCTAATGTAATATTATGTTGCTCCACGCGTGTGTTTAGTGTCTAAACGATATAAGGGCATGTACAATGTAGATACCACGATACGGTTCTCCAAGTATAAAACACACCTAAGACACAGTTCAGTACAAGGGGATGTATCTAAAGTCTTACATCTTAATTAATGTTTCAAATTCATCGTATTAAATGGTGACTGATCCATTGTGCACATGTATTGCGCATACACTACAGGTTCACACCATTATTTTCTGACTTTATACTGCTGTTCAGAGTAGCGCATTGCTGAACAAACTGAACCTCTGAACCTCTAAAACTGAATTACTCACTTTGCTGAATAGATCTACGACTTAACCAATTGCAAGAACAGATCTACGACTTAACCAATTGCTTATATGGCAAACCTGTCTATTCACGATATAGAATTCATTGTTGTTGCTACATCAATTGCAAGAATAGATCTACGACTTAACCAATTGCAATAACAGATATATGGGATCAAAGAAATTTGCAAAGAATAGATTATTGTGTGCTAAGAATAGACCTACAAGATCAGTTACAAGCACAGACCTACGGGATCAAAGGAACTCTAGCTTAATCTACATGATATTTACAGGAACGTTACCTTTCAAGCAGATCCATGAATGTGTGGCTTGCCGGGGATGGTACACGGGGCAGCGAATGGACAGCGGGCGCCGCCGGTGAAGGACCCCTGTGCGCCGGCGGGCGAGGGGGTTCGGGAGGGGATGTTGTTGCCAGCAGCAAGGGGAACGTGAATGGGAAATCTCGCGGTGGGGGAGGGCATCTGAAAGAGAGGGGTAGCGGCAGTCGGACGGGGACCCAGAAGGGACGGCGGCGGCGGCGGCCGGGCGACGAACGGGAGCACCTGTTTTTTTCCGATTCATGGCAAAACGGATGGACGGGACTAGTGATGCAAAAGTGATGACAAAACAGATGAACGGGAGCACCGGATGCCGAAGAGACAACCGGCGTCGTACAACGGAGCGACGACATCGTATCTTTGCCTCGAGCCATGCGCGAGGAACGGTGACTTCGCCAAGGATCGAGTCTTTCGGAAATTTTACAGTTACCTACCTAGACACGGTATAAGACACATCGTATTAAACAGCGTTGTACATGCTCTAAATATTGTGTCATCAATATCAATTATCAGTTTTCTTTTTAGATGACCAACAACCAGATATTTTGACAAGAAGTTTTTATTAATTCTCAAGTTTTACACAGTACACATACAATGGGCTCAGGAGAAATTATTCTCAGCCAGCCTCAACAGTGACACACACGTTGTGGCATCGGACCTGGTAAGTTTACTGCCCCAGAGGAGGAACGGTGTAGCCTGCAAAACCATCCAACAAAACAACATCATGCACAGTTCACACACACTACACGGTAAATAAATATGCATATCTATGCATGCACTGATTTATGCTTGGTTTATTTGCTTACTTCCGCACTTGTAGCCTGGCTGGAACGGCCTCTTGCAGAAGTTGGCGACGTAGAGGACCTTCTCCATGCACCACACCTCCTCCGCCTCCTTGGTGACGTGGGTGCAGAGGCACGGGATGTTCGCCCTCTGCCACACCGCGCAGCACGCCGGCGATGGCTCCATCTTGGGCTCCGCCGGCCACACCTCGTACTTCTTGCACTCTCTGATCATGTCTAGCTTGTCCTTGTTGCACTCTTGTCCGGGGACGGCCGCTGCGGCCACCACCACGGCGAGGATCAACAACAAACCAAGGCCTAATTGTTTAGCCGCCATAGCTATATAAAATGATATTTCTTCTCTCTCGGATGGTAACACAATTCAAGAGTTGAGTGGTTCTTGGTGTTTCCATCAGTGCATATGCTTGGGTTTATATAGGACCTATGGAGTAAATGCTACTCCCTATCATACATCAATTTAATGCATATACAGATTATATATATATATATATATTTGTAATATCACTATTTCATACATTTACTAAATATATAGGCCAATCTGTTGTGTCCATTATTATTGTAGATATACTTTAACATACAAACAAAAACTTTATATCTCTAGGATACAACGACTTTATCATGTATTGAACACGTAGTCAAAGTAATGTATATCTATAGGATGCCTCTACATCATAATTCATACACTTGATACATATATTAAAATTAGGGGAAATTGTTGCTTTTCCACAAAATTGAATTGCATGTCTCCAAATACCACAAAGTTATTTTACCCCTAGCACACTGCAACAGATCGATGCACTCTCCTCCTTCACACCAAACCAACTTATTAGATATGTTTGAAGTGTTAGAAATATATGTAATATTTTAATTCCAAGTTTTATTAGTTGGAAAAACTTATAGATAAACAATAATGTATAAATAAATACTAGTAGTATTTCACGTACTTCAGAAAACGCATGCTGCTAATAAACATATAAAGTATTTACTTGAACAACGTAAGTAGCGGCAGAAAGCACATAGAGAGTAGATGATATCGAGGTTCACACGAGCAGTCAAGCACAAGTGTTGCCTAAAAACCTGATTACCGTTATAATAATGGTCTAGAGATCCTGCTCTTCTTCTAATCTAGTGCACGTTAGAAAAAAAAGCCGATAAAAGTCTAGGCAACGCAACAAGCTCAAAACAGTGGAGTAGATATGGAGAAAAAGAGAATAGGGATCAAACACACTCTTTTAGTAACTGCCAAAATTCTTATCACATAAAATTGGTTACAAATACTAGTAACAAAAATTTTAAATCAGGCATTCAAAACGACTAGTAACAAAAACATTTATTCTGATGTTTAATGGCTTTTCAAATTCTAGTTTTAATCACATTAAAACATTGCATTTAGATACAGATAATGTATACATGAAAGTCTAAAAAATTCGAATTGACTTAGCGTTATTCTGACACAAGTCATGTGGTATCTCACATGAAAAATACATGAATATGTACGCGGGTAAATTTAGTCGGGCCATCAAGACTTTTCTGTATTTAATAAGTAGAGATAACTTCAGCTTATAATTGCCATCCCACTAAATAAAAAAATTGTATTAATTATATACACATATTTTGAATAAGATAATTGCACTGTGTTGCCAAATTTGAACACATCTACCTCGTGTAGCGAAGCGGCTCCCTTTTGATGGCGTGTCCCTCCCTGTGTGACGTGTGGTGACTCCCTCGTGCGGCGCCGGTGGCGGCGCGGCCCCCTCTTGGTACACCACAACAAACCGATTTCAAAATCTCGTATTCGAATTCAAAAATCAATACAGTATCGCATTCAAAATCCAAATCTCTTTTTTATTCAAAAATAATATTCTGAAGAAAATATTCAATTAACAAATTCATATTTGAAATTTGTTTTTCAAATTTCAATTCAACGGCAAGGTTCACAATTAATTATCCGAATCATTGACTTGTTTTCAATTGATTCCTTTGCATATCTCCAAAGTCATAAATTTCCGTGAATTCCAAGAATTCACAAAAATTCCTGCTCCCTTCTATCCGCTGCCGGTCTGGGCTGCATCCCTCCGGCCAGCCGCACCCGGCCTGACCCCTCCCCGGCGTCGCCCAGACCCAGCTGCCGCATCAGCCGGCCCATCCTCGCGCGCCCAATGCGCCGCCGC
This sequence comes from Zizania palustris, assembly GCA_019279435.1. Classification (NCBI taxonomy): domain Eukaryota; kingdom Viridiplantae; phylum Streptophyta; class Magnoliopsida; order Poales; family Poaceae; genus Zizania; species Zizania palustris. The sequence goes on along the minus strand of JAAALK010000288.1, from coordinate 4,595,242 downwards.
CCTAACCGCTGTTCCGTTTCTCCAGGCGCCGCAGCATTTCCTCCGGACTCCGGCCGCCCCCAACTACCAGTTTTCTATCTCGCCGGCCACCTCTCCTCTCCTGCCGCACCGTGCCCTGAACTCGTGGAGGCGCGGATAGAACGGTTCAATGTTTGCTATGAAATCCATACTGATAATGAAGATAGGTCTTTTGATTTCGTTTAGAGCAAATATAAGAGCACCTCCAACAGCCTAGGTATATTGATTGTGCTCGGTAAAAAAACAAAAAAATCCGTAGAAAACGCATCCAAGAGCTTGGCTATCTTCCTCAACTCGGCATCTGGCTCGGTATCGTCTCCGCCTGGCTAGGCATCTTTGCCGAGGCGGACGGCTCGCCATCTACCTCCACTGCGTCCTCCCGCCCACCCGCCGCAGTGGTCAGTTGCCATTCCCGCGCTTCCTCCCGCTCCCTCGCTCTCACCACTGTTTCCCGTCCGCTCCCGTTCATCTGCGCCTGAAGAAATTGAGTACTGGAATGCAGTAGGAGAGACTGCTCCTCTTTCTCAATTCGCGCAAGGAAGGGTGGATCTGGAGTCACGTCGCACGGAGGGAGATTTCAACCAATCCAGCGACCGATCGATGCACCGGCGTGTGGTTCCCCCAACAATCTTTGAAGGTCGGATGCCAGAGGATCTGCCCCATGCTAATCAAATTGACAGGGAGGAAGGCTACACTGGTGAGATGTTAATTGAATCGAATTTTTGTTTCCTATTCAGTGTTAGGTATTGTAGACTTCGAATCCCCATAGCAAGCACCAGTGCATACATGTGTTGGTGTAATATTTGGTTCAAACTTTAATTTAGTTTTAAAGCACGGTACATGTGTTTGATGCACTTAAAATATTTCTGTAGCGGTCCATAGAAAAAGAAGTAAAGGTACAGAGAAGAATTAGGTCCTATCAATAGGACCTCTGACCTCTGCAATAAAGATATCCTTTTAACTATATTACATTTGATTTTGTTTGTCACAGGTGTTATGGATTATGGGTCTTACACTGACCTCCTCGTGAATGGTGTTGAAGAAACTTTAGATCCTAGACCTACTCGTGCAACAGCCAAGAGTTCGCAGGGTAGAAGCAAAAATTTTAGAGATGAGGAGGATATTCTTCTGGTGTCAGCTTGGCTAAATGTGGGCATGGATCCTATTCATGGAGTTGATCAAACTCATGGCACACTATGGACACGAATACATGCATATTTCAATGCAAACAAGACGTTTGAGTCAAATCGTTCAGAAGGTTCTTTAATGAACCGTTGGTCCAGTATTCAACATGACGTGAATTTGTTTTGTGGCTGTTTGTCTAGGATTGAAGCCAGGAACCACAGTGGTTGGTCAGTTGATGACAAGGTGACTTTTCATTTATCAGCTATTATCATTTGACATAACTGCATTATCATGTTTAATGTTTATTCAAATTTTCAGATCGCAAATGCATGTGCAATGTTCAAGGCCGAAGACCCAAAGGATAGAAAGTTTTCATACCTGCATTGCTGGAAAATCCTTAAGGACAAGCCCAAGTGGATGGATAGGCGAAAGGAAGTTGGAAGTGTCAAAAAAACAACCAATAAAAAACAGAAGACAATGATAAATTCTTCTCCAACATCAGTTGCACCTGCAATTGTCCTAGATGGCCCTGATGATGGTGGTGTTCATGCAGAACCATCAGCAAGACCTGACGGTAAGAAGAAGGAGAAACAGAAGCTACGACAACGTTCAACCATGGAAGCAGTGGACTATCTAATGGAAAAGAAGAAAGAAGCTGACATTGAGAGAGAGTTGAAGAAGGAAGAGAGGTGCAACAAGGCCTTTGCTCTGCTGGAAGAAAGGATCAAACTAGACAAAGAAAAGTTTGAGTTCCAAAGACAACTTGAAGAGGACAAAATCCTTGGTTTGGATTTGAGCACCATGGACTACAAACAACAGCAATACTATGAACATCGTCAAAATGAGATTCTTGCAAGACGTTTCAATATCTAGAATAGTCTAGTCTTAGTTCAGTATTCTGTGGCAAGATATTGTTTTTAGTTTCCAAATAATTCTTTGTTTCAAATTGTACTGGTTTGACCTCGTACTGCTTCGAAGAAAAGGAAATCAATTTCTTGTTTTATCTATGAATTATGTGTCACATATTGGTTTGTCTGTGTTGTATATATGCTTCTCTGTTATCTGCTATATGTGATGTATAGGCATGGAAAGATGGTGGACGTGTGTGATGCTCATTTGTTGCGTACTGGCTTTGCCAAGAAATGGCTGCCGGCCTGCCAGACTTAACCTGAGAACTTTGTTTGTGTCTTTGCTGCTAGATTTGAGTACACTTCCCAGATTCTGCTCCAATTTTTCATGCCAAGGTACAGAACTACACACGACACAATATTTTCAGAGGATGGGTGGTAGGAGTAGTAGCCTTTCTCTGCTTAGGAAAAATCAATAATGTAGGTACAGAACTACACACCGCACATTATTTATAAACTAAGATAAATGCATATTGAAGACCTATTTATTGCTTAAAATTGTTTGTTGCCACAACAAAAAATAAATAGTACATTAATCAATATTGTATAACTCAGAATGGTTTTGCCACAAGTGCTCAATCAGGTCTGCCTTAAGCTGATAGTGGGTTTCCTTGTTCTTGATATTTCTATAGCTCTGAATGAAAGCATCAAGTTCAGGTGCAGCATTATGCGAAACTGTAACCCGTTCTCCCATGTCGTCATAGTTGCAAACATATTGTCCAATATCATTGAAGTTGTAAACTTGTTCGACCCCGTACTCATCCCGCTCGTCTTCAACAATCATATTATGCATTATGATGCATGCCATCATAATATTATGCAGCGTGTCTTCATCCCACAAACGAGCCGGACCACGAACTATAGCAAAACGAGATTGTAGAACCCCAAATGCCCTTTCAACATCCTTTCGACAAGCTTCTTGTGCCTTTGCAAAATATTTTTTCTTATTACCTTGTGGCTCTGGAATTGTCTTAACAAAAGTTGCCCACGATGGATATATGCCATCTGCTAGATAATATCCCATTGAGTAATCATGACCATTGATGTTGTACGTGACTTGGGGTCCTTTCCCCTCAGCAAGCCTTGAAAATATAGGAGATCTTTGAAGCACATTTATGTCGTTGTGTGAACCAGGCATGCCAAAGAATGCATGCCATATCCATAGATCTTTAGATGCAACTGCTTCGAGTATAATTGTGGGTTCCTTTTTATGTCCCCTGTACATCCCGTGCCATGCAGTTGGACAATTTTTCCAACTCCAATGCATACAATCTATGGACCCGAGCATACCAGGAAATCCTCTACTTGCTCCAATTGCAAGCAATCTATTAGTATCCTCTTCGTTAGGCAATCTCATATACTCTGGTCCAAAAACCTCAACAACAGCTACTACAAACTTTCGCAAAGCTTCAAGAGCAGTACTCTCACCAATACGAATATACTCATCTAAAGCATCAGCCGGTACTCCATAAGCTAACATACGAAAAGCCGCAACGACCTTCTGAAGACAAGATAGTCCGAGCACACCAGCTGCATTGCGCTTCTGCACAAAATAGTTGTCATGTTCCTCTACAGCATTCATTATGCGAAGAAATACAGGTCGCCTCATTCGAAACCTATGTCACGGCATAATTTAAAAATTAGCAATACATCAACTACGTGAAATGAAGATTATGAAATAAATAAAGAAAACATGCGAACCTTCGTCTAAAAGTCTTTGATTTGAAAGTAGGATTATCTGAGAAATAGTCTTTGTAAAGAAGAGCATGATGTAATAGTCTTTCACGATCCACTACTGAATGACCCTCAATAGAACCAATTCGACCCGGATGATTAACCAAATCATCAATAATAATGTGTGCGGCATCAAAAACATATCATTCTCATCATCCGAAGAAGAGGGATCAATCACTTCATTCATTACAAACTGATTGAATTCATCATCTGATTCCATACCGTCACGGCGGCACCGTACAGGTCGTCGATGTCGCGGCAACGACCTTCATTTTCTCGGCGGAACCGGCGAGCGGCTGGCCGTCTCTCGGTCGTGCCGACGATTTGCAGTTCCTATGGCTGGCCCGACGCGGTCTGCATTTTGCGATGGCGGGCTGCTTGATGGCAAATGTGAAAGCTGCATGCGTCTGCGCGTTTGGGAGAGGCCGGATGCAGTCTTCGTTCGGCCACCAGAGATGAAATTTCAAGCGCCGGTAAAATAGGACAAAAAACGTTCGGTAGTTGAGATTTTAGCTATTCTATTGGATACACCTATCCAGGTTGAACTGGTCTATCTTTTGTACATCATTCAATACTTCAAATTTAGCTAGGATTTATACCTAAGCTGTTGGAGTTGCTCTAATAATAGGCTGCAAGCAAGCTATAAATAGGTTAAATGTTGAGGTGGAAGAGAGAGATAAGCAGGATGTAAGTTTGTAGCCAGCTTAGACACAGGAACCAAGAAATTATGTGAGAGAGACAAGTTGGTCCTGTATTAATGTTGAAGAGCTAACTACTATATAAATAGGCTAAAAGATAGGTTACAAGCTAGCAGCTGACTATATTATTAGCCTTGCTCTTAGTGATGATTAGAGCATAGAGAGCTGTATAATACAGATTTTAATGAAAAATTAGACTCCAACAACTCCTAAACAAATTCCCATCCTAACCCATTTCCTAAATCCCTTGTCATCTATCCTAAATATAGGATTAATTTCTCATTCCTTATTTAAAAATAGGATAGGAAACTATTGGAAATCAAATTAGTTTTTAGGAATTAACATTAATAGGATGATCCCTATATCAAATTTTAGGGAATAAAATTTAAGACATCTCTTGAAGATGCTCTTAGACATTAATTAGAAATATTAAACTTAAGTTGATTATAAAATTAAATACATAGATAAGAATTAATTCGTAAGACAAATTTATTAAACCTAATTTAAAATTTAATAATATGATACTACAGTAAACATATGCTAATAATAGATTAATTAAACTTAATGCATTCATCTCACGAATTAGTCCTGATTTATGTACTTAATTTTATAATTAATTTACGTTTAATACTTCTAATTAGCACCTAAACATCTGATGCGACCAAACACCCTCTTAAAAGTGTTTGACAGATATTCAAATATGAAATAAATTTAAAGTCGTAGAGCTAAGAAAGCTCTAGAACAGATCTACACGTTCTGCTTTTATTAAAATTAAGAATTTTAATAACGTTTGATTTGGCTTCTTAACTCCACTGAATCCAGCAGCCAAAACATGTCCTTATGAGAGAAGTCTTCGTCTACTTAATTCTCCATATATCGTTGAATGCCTTGATAGGTGCGATCTGGCTTTGCTGAGAACTCCTGCTTAACAGTTGGAGACCTCAACATGTAATCTCAAACACCATGGAACCATGCGAATTCACAACGGCTGAAATCTCCTCTTTCACAGGGCCGAGATTCCTCCCGCTCCAAACATCAGTGCAGCCACAGGTGCTTCTTCTGAACCTTATGAATCCTCTTCCGAGAACCTTTTCCAGGTCTGACAATCTCGCGGTTATCTTCCTGCTGATGGAGTCAAGGTTGAAGAACGCGAGGTATATTTCTCCTACATCGTAAAGGACAGAATTTAGCGGAAAAAAAAATCTTTTTCACACATATTGCACAAGAATGAAATAAAATGCCACCACCAGCAGCTGAAACAGTGTTAATAACAAACAGGACTAAATCAATGAGACAATGACTCGCTGCAACCAATTCTTTGTAGATTAGCAACTGAAGTCCAGTGGTAATTAGTGATGGATTCAAATCGCATGAGGATGAAATCGAATCAAGAAATCACTATTTACCTTATTTTATTCGAATTCAAATACGAATACGGATATTTTCGAATACCAATATAAAATGGATAGTTCAAATTCGAATACGAATCCGGATGTTTACTAAGTTAACGTTGATTTTTTTGGCAATGAGTGCAAAAGATGCGAAAATTTTGTCCGTTCAGTGTCTCAAATTTAGCACTTGATAAATATTTTTTATTTTTAAAAATTTTGTCAAATGTGTTTTTTCTTTTTTTATATATACAAATTCTGTGAAACATTTTTAAATTTAGTGGGTAAGACCTAAAAATAGACTCAAAAATATTAATATGATTTTTTCGAACAATTTCTTTCGTTATTTCATGCATTTGCAATTCAAATTTGATATGTTTCAATTTAAATCCTAAAAATATAAGTAATGAATTAAAAATGGCTAATTAACCTAGAAAAATGTCATTTTTCCGTGGGATAAAATATGCTATATTTTGATTGTAGAAAATTTTTTAAAATTCAAACGAAGATTTAACCATCAATTTTTATCACAACATCTACATATTATATTATAACAACATGGCAAGTTTTATGTTTTTTTCAAAATTTTAGAATTAAAAAATCATTAAGCTTCACATTGCCGATTGAGTATCGCAACCTGGATTTTTCAAAATTTTCTTTCAATTTAATGGGTAAGATCTAAAGATGGACTCAATAGTAAACTTACAAAAAATACCAAATTCTTACATGGAATAAGCTATGTTGTACTTTGATTTAAAAAAATCAAGTTCAAACAAAGATTTAGCCATCGGTTTGCTTTCAACCCTAACTCATTCCTTTTCTAAACCCTAATTCCTGAGAATCTTCGATTTCTTAATATCTTATGTAACAACTTTCTTAAAATAATTTTGATTTTTATCACAATATCTACGTATTTTATCATAGCACATGACAAGTCTTATATTTTTTAAACTTCATTTGATTTTTTAAAATAAAAAACTATTAATCTCCATATTGTTGATCAAGTGTCGTATCGTAGATTTTTTTAAAACTTCTTTCAATTTAATGGATAAGAACTAAAAATGGACTCAAAAACATGAATATAATTTTTCTATAAATTTTGGTGCATTATTTCAGCCACTTGTAGCTCAAATTTCACCTATTTCAATTTAAATCCTATAAACACAATTAATGAATTAAAAATAGAAAATGATTCTATAAAAATATAAAAAAAAATACATGGAATAAGTTATGATGTATATTGAGTGTCGAAATAATTTCAAACTCTAACAAAGTTGCCAATATCTTTCTACCTTGTTCTACTAAAATCCTCCACTAACTTATATATTTTATAATTACATAAAGAATAAATAAAGCACACATATTAATACAGTGATGTCGTGTTATCCTTAAGTCCCTAAAAATATGATCCGTGTAAAATCTGAAAATAGAAATAAATGTATCTATTTTTATATCCATATTTAGCAACAATTTGGGTATTACTTTCCATATCCATATTTGTCAAAAAAATTCAGATGTTTTTATTTATTGTCCAGATTTAATTCGGATACAAATATGGATATTCATATTTATAATTTATTAAATATAAATATAAATAATTATATTTTGACATCTATGTCCATCCCTAAGTGGCATATTCGGAACAGTACTAGCCACTGAAATTATGTCCAACTGCTAAATCCTTATATTTTGAATTATGTATATGCAACATCAGCAAAACCATAAAAAATAATTCCTGGAAAAATTAAAGTAGATAAACAGAAAATACAGGTTTCTCGAGCACAAAAGTAGTGATCACTTCTTTTACCTGCCATAATATTAAAACTCGGTTCTACCTCTTCCCTAGTATTAGCGAAATTGTGCTTATAAGAGAATTGGATAAATCTTAAATCAGGATTATGGACTTAGTGGATTAGTCGGTGATTGCAAATGAAGCACTCAGTTGGCAAATTCATGTTTAGTTTTGAGATCTCTTTAAATTTTTTTTTAGCATGGTAGAATTCGTTAGATCATATATGCATGAGGTTCATGAAAATTGGATAGGAATGATGCAATGCTAACGATAAAATACATAAAGTTATTGAACTTTTATCTTGTTCAAGTACTCTTTTCAAATAGTTAACGCATCTCAATGCAATACATGGTTAATTATCTAAGGGAAAAGTTGTTCTAACTAGAGCAAATGACAAGGGCCAATAAAAATTGCTGCGACGTATTCATCTGCTTCTTTATGTTTCATTAGATCACATGATCCTTACTATAATTAGAGTTTTTTCATTCCTTGTATCCTGTGTTTAAATAAATCTATTATAGGATCTTATGCAATACATCTGTCCTCAAACAAATGACACTTTGGACATCGACACAGTCTCCAATGTCTTTACGTTATCTTTTCTATTTATATATTTATATAAAGTGCTAAAAATATAACTATATAACAGTAGTTTTGAAGACAAATATACTGATATCATTTTCACATATCAAATCATAATATTTGTTAATATATTAATAATTTAAAATTTCGAGTTTTGACTGTACGTGTAGAACGTCATCCTTTTGAGAACAAAGTACGGTATAAAAGATAACTTACCTTTACTCCCTGTTGCTACCCACGAACGTGCTCCCGTAGTAACTACTGCATAGAGAATTGTGTTGCATATGTAATAATGTGGACTAGGTCACCACAATTTTCTAAATAAAATGTTGTAATATATACCTCTTTTGTTGCTGGCTTCCAATATGGCACATAATCTTGAATAGCTGCTAACTAGCTTCCCTTTCTCATTCAGCTCCCACATCTAAAGCAATTGTTCATGAGTAATAATGGCATTAATCCAATTGCCAAGTAGCAAGGTAAGAATTTTGCTAGGACTTGATAAAGTACAATTCCGTACAGCATATGACCCACATGGATTGTTCAAACAGATAAAACAAATTCGTGATTTTTAGAATGGATAAAGAAGCTTCGGTAGGACTGGACTCAGAGCTACCAAATGTAGCCCTAGCTATTTTATGAAATATTTTGCAACTGATCTAGTTATCCAAATACTCGTAAGTCACTAATATTTTGGGCAAGCCTTTGTTTTGTTGATGACCAAAATTTTGGCAAAGCTTTTATGTGGCATGAACCAAACAGCCACCTAATGTATTTTCTTTCATAGGCCACTCTGATGCTCTAAAAAGAGTTATTAGAATCTAAGAGGAAATTAAGCAATTCTAGTGAAGAGCAGTCTAAATACAAATACTTTAAAAATAAAATTAACACTCAAGACATTTCATATTCGAATTTGCAACCATGTTATACTAACTCTACTATTATGTACACGAATCTTGTTCATCATTTACCTGCATTGCATGCCACCTGCACCTTGAAAACAAGGGAATCTTGATATCTGAGGCGGTCTGCCGTCGACTGGGAGATGCATCCAAACAGGCATTATCAATGTTCATATTTTCCAAGTGAAACTTACTATGGTAGTCCTCAGTGTGTACTATTGTATCATCCCTGCAATGTACAAGATATGATCAGACAAACCATTAAGTGACTCAAAATTTATGAATTGAGTTGTGCTTACAATGTCAGGAGAGGTTTTGTTTTGCCCAGACAAAATGAGATATTTTTGTCATCCTGCATACCATAGTTCCTGCATATATGATCTGATTTTCCATGTTGTGAAAACATGTACCATCCATTCGTTTTGTCATCACTGCAGGTAGTGAGACCAAGAGCTACACCATCATCCTTTAGTAGGTGCACATGATCCTGGGACTTGAAATGGCTAGAATGCTCGTCTTCTTTGGAAATCCTTTCACTGTACACATGATGGAACTGAACATTTCTACGACCTTAGTGAACATTTATGCCTACAAAATGTTCTAGTGGCAAGTCTAAATTCAGGTACCTCCATGTTATTTATGCTGTAGTGGTTTATTTTCAATAATGTAGGATTTGTTATTATGCTCAATGTGTCATTGTCAAGATGTATCAAATCTCCTCCATACATTAGAGGCGACTTAGCCATTGACCAGAGTGCCATCTGCAAGGCAATGTTAACACAAAATGTTCAATGGAAGAGCATACCAGATATCAGATATTGGTCTCCACGAGTGCAAACCTGTGTTCTCTGTTCATCAGATGTAAGGTCACATTTCCTATGTGGACCCTGATTGATACCTGTATTAGAGCATGAAAAGTCATGTTACAGTTATTACTATATTTACGTTAAGGAATGAGATTCTTTGTAAAGTTTGTACCTAACGCGAGTATATTCATCACTTTCTTAACATTGCAAGTAAAATATTGAGATTGATCAATTACATATAAAAAGTTTGAGAAACCAAGAAAATATTAGTTAAGATATTCTACAGTTAGTATATAGTTTGAGATGTGGTATATCCCAGCTCTGTTATTATGAAGTCAGGAATATGATTTTTCTCTTGGGCCAAAATTAATCATATCACATAATACTTATGTAATGACATAAAATGTCCAATTTATACAGTATGAATAAAGAGTAACACAATTGCTCATGCATAAAGAAAAAGTAGATAGCATCCGTGTGTTCCTCTAGGACATTGATGTGTGCAGTGCACATTAATGCCATGTTGTACAACTTATATAAAGGCACTACAATGTTCATTCAATAGGAATTTATGACCCTCCCTATTTTTTTTAATATAACTATATAAGTGATTTGTCTGTGTTTAATAGCTAGTGGGGCAAAATTAGAATCGAGAGTCGAGACAAACACTTTATTTGAGAAAAAGTGAAAGTCGTTACCGGCATTTGTAAGCCACCCAAATGGGAGCATGTCTAAATCTGGCCAGGATCTTCCTAGTAATCCTGTAGCCCCAATTTTATTTGCAGCAGCAAAGGAACTGTGTACAATATGTGATGGGGTAAGAAGATATGAGTTGTTTACCAGAAAAATAATTAAGTTGAAGACTAAGGAATGGATTTAGGGCATGAAGTCAGAAACTGCAAACAGAGGATACTGGCTCAATTTACCTAGACACGTCAAAATGTGAGCTAACATCCTTCCAGCTGTCCCAATCATCTCCTGTTATCCTATACATGTTAACATACTGACTGATGTTTTTGGCTAATGCTGGAGTCACTTCAGTTCCTGGCGAGATGGACAGGATGATGGGACGGTCAAGCTCTTGCAGAAGCTGCAATATAGAAATTAGCTGATTCAAATAGTACAATAATTTTGAAGGATAGCTACGATATGGGGATATTTACCTCTGAAACAGTGATGATTTCCTTTGGGCTATAATCCGTACCGAAGATACAATCAACCTTCACTGTAAACAGAACAGAATAGTACAAATAAGACCATATAATAAAATTTCAGTCTTAGAATGACATGAAAGGTCAATCTACTTCATAATGTGAGCTTTCTACACTATGCTGATGATCATACAACTAAGTTGAAGAATTAAGCTACAACACATATACCAAAATCAACACCCCAATCAGCGTACTGTCGATAAAGTGATCTTAAGAAGGCACGTCCAGCTCCAATATCAGTATTTACACTCATAAATCCATGTGGCATCCATGCACATGTTCTATGGGTAAGACCTATATCACGAGCTGTCCATTGCTGTCCATCCTCTATGTAGGGTTTTCCCTGAAAAGAATCAACAGAAAACATGTAGAACAACAAACTGAAGTTCAGTGATTTGCATTTGCAGTCCAGTTCTTGTTCTAGTATTTTAACTCCCATTCTTACAAATTGTTTGATGAATTTTTGAGAAGTTCCATTTTGCAGGAAAAATAAACAGGTGAATTCTTTGAAGCATCAAATGATAATAACAAAAGCATTTCACATGGTCATAATGCATAATGGAGAAAAAATAGTAATTTCCTCTAATTATTATTTTCTCTACAAGGCTACCATAGGCAATGAAATCCGAAAAGGTCATCCCAACAACTACCAAGTCAAGCATGTTTAAGCTATTTAACAGTTTGATTTGAAATTATTGAACGATCAAGATGGACCCTGTATATAGTATATACAAAGGAATGTTAACAAGGACCATTACAAAAAAAATGGGGAGTCTAAAAAACGGAATAAGAGCAGTACAACCATTCTCATGTAAACATGTTAATTAGAAGATAAGTCCGAAGCAGCAGTAGTTGTCATCAAATTGCATTTGAAAGGAGGAAAACCGTACCGTTTTAATGTCCAAGATGGGTGTGTTCTCATTCACAGCCTGCAAACTTATCCCTTTCATTAAATGGATGCCAAATTTCAAGCCCATTCCATGAATTTTGTTCGCAATTTGACTGAATCCTTTATCACTTCTAGATGATGGAAATCTTTGAAGATCAGGAAATGGCCGACCCCACTCGTCAATATTATCAAATCCATATGAATCTGTATATGCCCCATCAACATACTTCCGATACCAGAGGTAATCAATAACTGCATACTACCCATCAATAAGAGACATAAAATAGTTAAAATACTGAAAAAAGGTATCTTTGTTTGTTCATATTTATTTTCCTATAAAATACAGCCAGATTAGCAATTTGAATGGTTACCTTGTATCCGTGTGGGAGCAACTTTTCTGCCAAGATCTTAGCATTTTGCATGAATGCATTTTCATCAACTATCCATGAAAAGGAATCATAGGAATTCCATCCTCTTGGTGGCAACTCAGCATGCTGTTCATTAGCCTCAGAAGTGCCCCTGAAATGTAAAACAACGAGCAACATCAGAAAATGCAAGTTATTCCTCCTTTTGCCTCTAATGAGCTTGGTTATGGAAGGATGGAAGAGTGATCTTCAAGCTACAATTGTTCCCTTGTGAGAACATACACTGCACATTTTGTATACTTTATAATGAACAGAAATAGAAAAAAGAAAGTACAGAGTAGGTATGCTAGTAATATTTTGAACAAAAGCTTCTAGGAAATCAATGAAAAAAAATGAAAGGCTACAGAAATAAGGCTTGGAAGTAATGTCAAACATTTCAGTTCTTATAACTAATCAAAAACTGAAGTTTGATGATATAACCAAACTAATCATCTAGACAACTGAGCTGTGGGTACATAATACACGAAAATGAAAGGCTACAAAAATAATGTCATGGATTGGATCCATAATGGGATAAACACCGTCGAGAGGATAGTCAAGCGACGACTGTTGCAAGGGATAAGAGGTAGACTTAGATTAGGGAGAAGAACATTGGGGTGAGAGATTAGACTATTTCTTTATTGCTTCTCAATTGAGTACATGAGGTCCTTTTATATAGGGGTATAACTAACATGATATCTAAAGAAATAATCTCTATTATAGAAACCAATCTAATATCTATATCTAATTTCTAACTAAAATCAATATCTTCCTATCTAATATTTACCTTTTTGTACTCAATCCAATCCTATTTTTAAGGAACTTAATTTAATCTTACCTTTTAAGAATTCAATCTAATCTAATCTAACATTACCTTTTAAAATATGAAATCCCTAATATTACTACAGTACATGTGCGTACTATTCACACTACAGTACCTGTGATACTGTTCACATGAATTGGGCCTAGCAGTCCTGGCTCACTACCTATGACACTACATCCTTTCTTTTGAGCAACTTGTCCTCGAGCTACAGGACAACCTTAATCCTAACTCTGACACCTAATATAAATAAGAGTTAAGTCTTTTACATCTCGACTTGCTATAATATTTGGAATAAAAATAATGGTAAGATAAGATTTCGCCAATTGATTTCCTTTACTGGTTAGCAAAGTTTTTGCGGCTTCAAAGTCCATTGGCTCTAATACCAAGTTGTCATAGGTTGGATCCATGATGGAATAAACATCACCGAGAGGATAGCCGAACTGTTGTTGTGCTAGCGATAAGAGGTAGATTTAGGTTGGGGAGAAAAACATTGGGATGAGAGATTAGACTATTATTTTATTACTTTTCAACCAAGTAAAAGATTTATATAAGGAAAACCAACATGATGTTTGTGAAAATAATCCCTATTATAAAAATCAATCTATCGACTATATCTAATTCCTAACAAAAATCAATATCTTCCTATCTAATATGACCTTTCTTATACTCAATCTAATCTAATCTAGCATTATCTTTTAACATATAAATCCCTAATATTGCTACAGTATCCACGTCGCGCTACAGTACCCACGGTATTATTTACATGGGCTGGGCCTAACAGCCCGGGCCTACTACCTATGACAAATAAAGCCGCAAATTTAATGATTTCAGTTGGAAGTAATGTCAAGCATTCAAGTTCCTATAACTAATCAAAAAGTGAAGTTTGATGATATAACCAAACTAATCATGTAGGACAACTGATCTGTGGGTACAGAATATACGTTCCAGAAAAGAAAAAATATTGCAAATCAAAGATGCAGCCAACCCGTTACTTTAAAGCATATGCATAAATGGAAATATAATTTTATCTACACCTCCAGTTTAAAGTACCTCGATTGGAAACTGCGAGAGTATCTAATAAACAAAGTGGCATTTCTACTGCCGATTCACAAAGCTGCCCACCCGTACAGTTCGTAAATATTTTATGACTAGGTAATCGTTTTGCCGGGGTTCCCGAAGTAAAAGTATAGAGGCGCAGTTGTTGGCAGAGTTCTCCAGATTTATCTAATAGATTGACTCCTCCGCGAAATAAACCCAAATCCTCAGTCCTCACACTCACAGATAATCGGCATACGCATTTAACTCTTACAACAGCTTAATCTTCTCAATGGCCATACGCTAAAAAAACACAAATCGAATTGATCAACGCTAACCGATGGACGAGCTAGCTGGAACAAACGTGCTGAATCCACTCCAAACCAACAAAATACAGCAGCGGGTTTTCAAATTTCACCCAGAAGAGGGGTCTCCCCGAAACACCAAACAGGAAGGCGCTGGCCACGTCCGTCGGGAGGGCCTAGGAGAGAGCGGCACTGACCAACAGAGGAGGAGGGCGAAGCAGAGGAGGGGCCGCCACGGCGGCGGAGGAGAGGTCGGAGCTCCCGGTCCCATCCTCCACCGAGCGGAGTCGAGGCGAGGGCGAGGCGTCGAGCTGTGAGTGCGAGCTGGGCGGATGATTGATGTGCTGGTGGGAGTCCGTGGCGGTGGGCCGTGGTGGATGGGGATGTCGTGTCGTATCGTGTGGCGTTGCGTGCCATCGTTTGTTGTTGGTCACGCGAGGCACGAGGGGATTGGAATTTTCCATACGTGAGGATGGCAATTTGCACAGTGTTGGTAACTGATTCAAAAGTAGAAATGTCAACGGATCTTAAACAGGTTTGACGAAAATTCATCAAGTAAACCTATGTAAATAGGAACCCATAAAATTCGTAAGTTTAAAACTAAACTTGAACTCATCGGATACCCGAAATCTGAAAGGTAATCTACGAGTTCAGTTTATATACTACGTGAATATATTAAACATAAATATAATTAAAATTTTACAACAAACAGAAAATTGTCATATTATCAAATACATAATTTGAAATGATGAAATCATTCAACATAATATTATCACCAAAAAAGAATGGAAAATAAGTTGGACTCTATTTATTTTAAGTAATCGGGTAAATCCTCGGAGATCCGTGGGTTTAAATCTAAATCCGTATCTAACTCAAAAATAAACAGGTATTCGAACTCACAGATACAAAATTGAACCCAAATTTATGTCCGTCGAGTCGGGTACCCGTGGGTAAAATTGTCATCCATATTCAAAAGATTGATTATGAAAACTTACGAGTAGAAAAATATAGGAATAAAATGTAAATTTTATAAGGTTTTAAAACATATAAATATATAAGTGGAATTTTTAATGATTAGTAGAAAATAAAAAACATGAATTTTGAAGGGATTTAGATTGTGGCAGAGAGAAAAATGGAGAAAATGTGTTGAACTTTTAAAACGAAAATAAGAACATGGGTATAAGATCATATTTATTTTTCCATTGAATGGGGGCCTATGAAGATCTATATAAATTTTGTAATCATATTCCTTTCTTCAAAATAGTATCTTTATAAAATTATTCAAATAATTTCAATTCTCCATAAATCCTATGAAATTCTTTAAATCCAAACGAGTTCTTATTTTAAACTATGAATAATTATAGAGTATTTGTTGGCGTAAAAGATTACGCTAACAGGTTTCTGTAGAATAGAAACTAACAAACGAAGTATTTGCGAAGTGAACTGTTCTAAGCCTCCGAAAGGATAACAACTTGGAATAGCTCGAATGTGTGTATTGAATAACTTGTATTCGTTCCCTATTACAGGGTTAAACGGGGGGTATTTATAGGCCCAAACATTAAGGAAAAGACCTATTTACCCTCACCGACATAGTGGAAACTATTCGGTACCCTTGATAGGGCTAAAATGGTAAAAGAATAATCTAATAAGAAAAAAGATAAGTCTTCCATCTTAGCTGGCAAAAAAGATCTCAAAGAGCATTAATTCGAAGATATACTCCGAACCAATGCCTATCTTCGTACTTCGAGCTTGACTCAGAACATCTTTGAAGATGGACGTCTGGAAACCTTCGAATCCATTATCTGCTTTTGTGCTGTTACGGCAATAACCCTGAGGATGGAATATTTTCCTCCAACAGTATTGTTATCACATCAATTATTTTTTATTTAATTTATTCTCATATTGTGTCTATCTATTTTTCTATTTCGTATATACCTCTAATTGAATGTACGGTAGATATACGGTCCCATCTTTCTCTCGCTGAATATGGGTCCCACATAACCAGCCCTTCCGCACCCTCTCCCGATTCTCCCCTTTCTTCCGTTTCCTCTCCCGCAATAGGAATCCACCACCGGAATCCCTCCATCGCCGGCCATGGCCGCCGCCTGCACGTGGGACGCCATCCCGGAGCATCTACAGGAGTGCATCCTCTCGCTGCTCCCGATCACCGCGCTGCTCCCCGTCGCCACCGTCTCCCGCGCACTCCGCCGCCTCATCCGCTCCCCGGCCTTCCACGCCCTCCTATCCCCGCACCGCCTCGACGCTTTCTTCCTCCTCTCCCCGTGTCTTGCGTTCCACCCTCTATCTCGGCGCGTCCTCCCCGTACCACCTCTCGGCTCCCCTCCCGTCGTTTCCTCCGCCTCCCCCTCCCACCTCGTCACCGCCGCCTCGCTCATTGACCTCCCGCCCCTCCCCGCCAGTTCCTACCTCCTCGCTGTCGTCCCGATCTCCTCATCCTGCCGCGAGTATACCCTCGTCGCGGTCGACACGGGCGCCGGTGTGCGCTCCTACACCCTCGACTCTGCCGATCCCTCCCCGCGGTGGGCGCCTCGGGAGGATCTCCCGCTGCCGTTCGCGATTCTCGGCAACACCGCGGTAGCTGGCGACCGCGACCAGCTCTTCGTGCTCGGCCGCGGACCCGACGCGCTTCTCGTCTTCGATCTTGCGACCGGGCGGTGGGCAATGCTACCCGTTGCGATGCCCCAAGGCCTCACGTCAGCACACCTGTTCGTTTTCGGTGGGCGGCTGTTCATGGTAGGCGGGGTGGAGAGATTTGGAATGGTGGAGCGGGTGTTGGTGTGGCGACTGGAGGACAGTGAAGTGGCGGCGTGGTGGACGGAGGTGGGTGCGATGCCGGAGGAGGTGTTTGATGAGTTGGTGGCAGGTCGGCATGTCAGTTTCTGGCATTTTCAGGCGGCGGACAGAATGGGAATTGTTTGCCTGTACAATGCTGTAGATGGGAGGCTGGTGATGTTTGATGCAGCCGATGATGAGTGGACAACGTTGTCAGGAGTTTCTGGTTTGGATGCAGACGAGAGCCGCCGGTGGTTTGGGCATGTCTTGGAGCCGCGCGTTGAGCTCTTGCTGGGACAGAGCTACGGCAGCTGATGAGGTTGTTTTCTTGTCTTGTATGTTTCGGTGTAATACTTAATGACTTCAAACCATCTTCCCCTTAATCTTGATGCAAATTTCTGTGTAAATAGGTTTGATTTAAAGTCATCCCAAGCTGTAATATCAGTTTGGAAGGCTAAATAGTGCCTAGGAAGGATACATTTCAATATTTGGGATCTATGCTACAAGCATCAAGGGATGTCGATGAGAATGTTAACCATAGAATTAAAACAAGGTGGATGAAGTGGCGCTAAGTATCAGGATTTTTATATGACAAGAGGATACCATTGAAGCTAAAAGGCAAGTTCTATAGGACGACGATTAGACCTGCAATGTTGTATGGTGCAGAATGTTGGCCTGTAAAAAGGTAACATGTCCAACAGATGAGTGTTGCGGAAATGCATATGCTACGTTGGATTTGTAGGCATACGAGAATGGACAGAGTCCAGAATGAGGATATACGTGATAGATTAGATGTAGGACCAATTGGAGAAAAACTTATCCAACACCGGTTGAGATGGTTTGGACATGTCCAACGGAGACCTCTAGAGACACCGGTGCATAGTTGAATCCTAAAGCGTGACAACAATGTGAAGAGGGGTAGAGAAAGACCAAAATTGACATGGGAAGAAGCAGTAAAAGGTGATTTGGAGCGATGGAATATATCCAAAGATTTAGCCATAGATAGGAGTGCTTGGAAAATAGTTATTCATGATTTGTGGTTCTTGTTGGGTTTCAACTCTAGTCTATCCCAACTTGTTTGGGACTGAAAGGCTATGTTGATGTTGTTGTTGTAGAAACTCTGATGTGGACTTGTGATTGTGCATGATTTCATTCAACTGTCAAGATGCACTGACAGAGGTATCTGATCATGTTTTGTTCTGTGTTACATGGAGTAGTACAATTGAGTAAACTTTAAATATCTAAGATGTGTGCTTTAAAATCTCCTGATTGTTATTCTCATAAGCCTTTTTTATGCTTACTTTGGGATATTTACAATGTAAATGCAAACATCTCTCATGCTCATCAAAGTGCTTTTCATTTTAGTCCAGGTAAGCTATATGATTTAGTAAACCGCTGCTACATGGATCTAATTACTTAATTAGTGCTATTTATGTTCATCTCCTGGTTTTTGTTTCTACAAAACTACAAGATAGCTTTTTGACCCATCATTCCAGCATACAACCACAGTATACCATTTTTCCAGTATCACTTTCTTTCACGACAAGCAGACCTCAAGGTTAGGTTTCAAATTTTTTGTGGCCAGAAAATTTACGTTCATTTTGTGTTTTACTGTGTTTCGTTGTTAGAATTTTGTCCCTTTGATGTGGCTGCCTAGTGGAGAACTTAATGCTTTGTTAGAATTTTAGTAGAAAAATTGATTCTTTCAAGAGTATTTGCCATACTGCTGTTGATAGAGCTTGGCATCGTTGGATGTAGGTTGTATGGGTGATGAGGGGGAGGGTCGACCGCCGGGGCACCCAACCAGGGGCTGTGCGTCGGCTAGCTAGGCAGGAGGATTGGGGAAACTCTAGCAACTAATAGATTGCTCAGATCTGATTTATTTTATAGCCCTTAAAGGATACTTATAGTCCTAATACAATCTTATCTAAAACTGAATAGAATCTAATCTCTAATTTGAAAACAGAAATAACTGAAAATAGATAACTACTAGTAGTTAGCCCCTTGGACTCCTCTAGGGCCGATGCCTCTCATAGGTGATGCCGGTCCTAATATCTCTCCTCGCCTCTTCAAACAGCTCGTCCTCGAGCTGAACTTTAGGGTAGGCCTCTTTGAAATCTTGGAGTTGTTCCCATGTCGTGTCGGAGGCCGCCATTCCTTGCCACCGAACAAGCACGTGCCACACGTCTCGACGCAACTGCGCACGTAGCACACGTTCTAGTGAGGGTAGAATGCGACCGTCCAGTGTGGGTGGTAGTGTTGGTGTTGCTGCTGGAGGGTCACCGGGGTGGGGCTTCAACAGGCCGACGTGGAAGACATCATGGAGGCAGGCGCCCTCCAGCAGCTGAAGATGGTAGGCAACTTTTCCGATGCGTTCGAGGACCTATAATGGCCTTGTGTAGCGTGGACCAAGCTTCCCTTTCGCTTGAGGCTCAAGTGACTGTGTTGTTCGGTGGAGGAGGCGCAGCTAGACCCAGTCTCCCACTTCAAACTCCAAGTTGCGATGATGGTCGTCGTAGTAGCGTTTGGATAGCTGGTGTGCTTGAAGAAGGCGCTCGTGGACCTCGGCCAAGAAGTCATCGCGCACGCATTGTAGCTCTTCCACCGTCTCCGTGCATGCGGTTCCTTTGTGCGGTAGTAGAGGTGGTGGGGGTCGGCCGTAGACCACCTAGAATGGGGTCGCTCGCAAAGCGGTGTGGAAGGATGTATTATAGCAATATTCCACCCATGGTAGCCAGTCCACCCAAGCTCAGGGTCAATCTCCTGTTGTGCAACGCAAATACATGGCGATTACCTTGTTGACGACTTCAGACTGGCCGTCCGTATGTGGGTGAAAAGCCATGCTCATGCGGAGGGACACTCCTGCCATCTTGAAAAGGTCGTGCCACACGTTGCTCGTGAAAACCGGGTCCCTATCGCTGATGATGCAGGAGGGGAAACCATGCAGCTGAACCACCCCTTCGAAGAACACTCTGGCGATGGATGTGGTGGAGTAGGGGTGGTTGAGGGCGATGAAGTGTGCATACTTGGAGAAGTGGTCGATGATGGTGAGAATCACTGACTTCCCATGCACCTTGGGCAGTCCTTCAATAAAGTCCATCGATATGTCTGACCAGACTTGGGATGGCACCTCTAGTGGCTGTAGCAGGCCGATCGGCTGCAGCGTCTCGATCTTGTTGTGCTGGCAAGTGTGACGCGCGCACCCAGTCACGCACCATGGTACGATCGCCCGAGATGAAGAAGTCTCCCCTAAGTCACTACAACGTCTTCTGAGTGCCCTCGTGGACGGCGGCGTGCGCCGGGGATAGGACATGTTGGCACAAATCCTGATGTGCTGGTACAAAGATACGTGAGTCGTGGAGCAGGAGTCCCTCAGCCCATCGCCATGGTTCTCCCAACTCGCACTCTTGGAGTTGTCGGAGGAGTTCACGGGCTGCCTCATCCGTCATGGTGGCCTCCTGAATCTCATGGAGCAACTGGAAGGAGGGACCTGAAAGAGCAAGCAATTCAGCTGTATTGGAGTCGCGACGGGAGAGGGCGTTGGCCACTGTATTCAGGCGGCCCAGATGATACTCCACTATGAAGTAGAAGCCGAAAAGCTTGCTGATCCACTGATGTTGTGGTACTGTGGACAAGCGCTGGTCGAGGAGGAACTTGAGGCTGTAGTGATCCGTGCAGACATTGAAACGCTGGCCCCACAGATATGGGATCCAGTGCTGAACTGCCTGTACTAGGCCGATGAGCTTGCGCTTGTAGGCTGCCAGCTTGGCATGGAGTGCGGTGAACGGCCGACTGAAGAAGACGATCGGCCCTGTATCCTAGTGGAGGATGATACAAAATCCCGCACCCGATGCGTCACAATCTACTATGAAGGGCTTGTCGAAGATCGACATCTAAAGAATCGGGCCGGTGGAGAGGGCATGCTGTAGTGCCTGAAACGCGGAGGCCACCTCATCGGACCACGTGAATGAGTCCTTCCATAATAGCCGCGTGAGGGGCGCCGTGATCGTGCCGAAGTCGCGAATGAATTTCTGATAGTAGCCGGCGAGGCCCAGGAACCCGTGCAGGCCCCGGTCCAAGCATGGAGTCGGCCATGTTGTGATGGCATCCACCTTGTCGCTGTCCATCGCAAACCCATTGGCAGTGATGACGTGGCCGAGGTAGGTGACCGAGAGTACCCCGAAGGAACACTTCAATCGCTTGAGGTGGAGGTTATGTTCCTGTAGAGCTTCGAGGACCAGGCATACATGCTGCAAGTGCTCTGACCACGATGAACTGTAGATCAAAATGTCATCAAAAATACTAGGACAAACCTGCATAGAAAACTGCGAAGTGCATCATTCATCAAGGCCTGAAACATGGCTGGGGTGTTGCATAGACCGAATGGCATGACGAGGAACTCGACGTGGCCATGGTGAGTGCGGAACGTCGTCTTCTCTATGTCACTTGGGTGCATGCACACCTGATGATATCCCGAGCGAGGTTGAACTTGATGAAGAATCGTGCGCCATGGAGCTCATCTAGGAGTTCGTCCACCACCGGGATCGGGAATTTGTCTTTAGAAGTCTTCTCGTTGAGGGCGCGGTAGTCGATGCAGAACCTCCAGGAGCACTGGTGTCGAAAATAGTGATGTGCTTGGCCGAATAATCCCTTGGGAAAGCATGGTGGCACATTGTCGCTCGAGCTTGTCCTTCTGGAGTTGGGGGTACCGATACGGCTAGACCACCACTGGAGCCGTTCTTGGCAAGAGATGGATGCGGTGGTCATAAGGCCGAGCCGAGGGTAGCCCTCGAGGCTCCTCGAACACCCCCGCGTACTGTTGTAGTAGACGATCTAGTAGGGGATGATCGGGTGTCGCCGTTGTCATGTGTAGGGCTTATTGCTGGTTGTCGATGCTGGGCGACCCTAGGCCCTTTCATTGGATCCGCCACGTCCCGCGCCAGAACGCCATGGATAGGTTCTCGAAATCCCAAAGGATGGGTCAGAGTGTTTGTAAGAACTCAACGCCGAGAATGACATCGAATCCCCCAAGATCGATACTAGGGCAGCTGATGACGAAGTCTTCATCGTGGATGCAGATGTTGATCCCACGAGTCACCCCTTTGCAAGGTACCCAACCGCCATTGGCCACAACCACACACATCGTGGGGTGGTCTGACGTGGGCACCTGTAGCAGCTAAAGGATCCCTGCATTGATAAAATTGTGAGTGGAGCCTAAGTCGAGGAAGGCGGTGAGGCGATGGCCACCGATGTCGATGCCAAGATGCATTGTGTCCTCCGTCCGGATGCCTACGATGGCGTGTAATGATACCACCGGCTGGTCGGTAGCCTCTTCTATTGCCATGTCGAGTGCCTCCTCCATGGTGCCCTCGTCGTCGTAGTTGAAGACCTCCAGATAGAACAGCCGCTGGCACTTATGGTCATGGATGTAGGGCTCATCACAGTTCTAGCAGAGTCCTTGGCGACGACGATCGGCCAACTCCTATGGGACAGCCGACGGAATGCCTGATTCAGCCCGGGAATGATCGGGGCTGCCGAGGCCGGAGCCGCTGGTGCCACTGCTCTTGGCATCAGTTGGGGGGTGGTTGCCGGCTTGGGCGGCGTCGGCATTGGCCGTTGGGGGGTCGGGTGTTGCGCTGCCCTGATGCCACTGCGGTGGCCTCTACTCGGCGCACATATGCACGCGCCCAGTGCATGGCCATCTAAATGTCGTGTGGTTGTCGGAGCTCGACATCAACTCGAATCTGATCGGGAAGTCCGCCCACAAACAAATCTGCTTTCTGTGTTGGGGATAGGTCGCGGGCGTGACAGAGGAGCGCGTTGAAGCGTTCTGAATATTCCTGCACTGTGGAAAGGAAAGGCAAACGTGTGAGCTCTGCCAATCTGTTAATGCGCACGGGAGGCCCAAAACGCAGGTGACATAATTTCTTGAATCAGTCCTAGCTGGGCATTCCCTCGTCTTGCTCTAGGGCATAATACCATGTCTGAGCCGCGCCGGTCAGGTGGTATGATGCAAGCCACGCCTTGTCTGATGCAAGGGTGCATTGCCCGTGGAAAAACTACTCGCAACGATTCAGCCACGTGAGGGGGTCCTCCGATCCATCGTATGTGGCGAAGTCGATCTTGTAGAAGCGAGGTACACTAACGGTCGACGTGGCTTCGCTGCATTGCTGCAGCCTAGGAAAAGGGGGTGGGGTGTCCTGTCAAAGCCCCAAGATGTCGCCCATGGGCAGTCCGGCGGCGTGCAGTCCCATGGCCGAAATTGGTGAGGGAGAGTGTGGGAAGTTGATCTGATGGATGGGCATGGGCGGAGGCACGGCAGTGGAGACCACAGTGGACATGGGCGGTGGCATGTAGGTGAGGCTCGGTGGAAGGGGCGGCCCTAGCGCCGCCGAGCTTGTTCCTGTGTGGCCGAAGGCAAATTGGTCGTCCCGAGCCGCTAGGTAAGCCTGAATGCCAGGCACCGAGTGCACCAACTCGGTCAGCACCTTGGCAATCGGCTCTGAAATTTCCATGGTCGCTGATGACGTCGTCGTGCGGGACAGGTCGTCATCTTCAGATCTTGGCATCTTTGATACAAGATTGATAGAGCTTGGCTTCCTTGGTTTTAGTCCTCTATGGTTTTAGTCAGGTGTGTTGGAACTTGGTTCAAATGTGTCAGAACAGGTTCGATTTTTTGTGCCAGAAGTTGCTAAAAGGCAAGATGATAGTATAAGATTTCTTTAATTAGATGTCAACTTTGGGATGCTGAAGCCTGGAATATCTGAATACTGAGAAATGAGTGTGTTTCAAAACATTCCTCAGTATGTAATAAGTACTTGTTGATTTGGAATGATTGAAACCAACCAGGTGTTTCACAAGTGTGGTTGACGCTCTTAGCAGATGAGTTGTTTGATTCAAGATGCAGAATAGTTTTAATGGTTTCCATAGTTTACAAGTTATGTACAATTGGTCTGCTTGTTGAAAACTGTATGTTATATAGAAGGATTGTTGGTCAATAATTTTTGTTGTTCGTTTTTGTTAGGATGTATCTTCTGCTGAATCATTTTATATGTCTTTGTTTATTTAATCCCAAAGTTTATATTGCTCATATATTTATAAGCATTGTATTACATCATCTCCCTCTAGGTGGGTTTTTTCTTTGAATTGATCGATTCGTTCCGGGTAATTCAGAATATTTAGGATTGTGTGAAATTTTGAGTGATAAAGTTAGATTAGGATCTTTTGGGACTTTTGAACCTCTAGGAAGGTGGTGTCGGTGACGTGAAAGATGAAGTGGGCTGTGCTCAGGAAGGTTGACAATAGGGTTGAAGCAGGAGTGTGCGGTGAGCGACGATGACGAAGATTATTATTTTTCTTGTCGTTGGAAGAACCATCCTCATTGTCACAAAAATTGATCATCAATTTGGATCGACTAGCACAACACGGCAGACATTTGTTCAACAATTCAAACTCTTTATGGACATATATGCTTCTTTGTTTGATATGTGTTACCGTGCTAACAGTTAGGTTTCAGAAGCAACTCTGCTAAGAAATCCAATAGATCGTTAAAACTACTATGTGAGTATGTGAGTAATGTGACTATCCATTCCTAGCCTTCTGATGAGGACATCGCTGCCATTGATACAACCACAACAACAGCCAACACTTCACCGCTTACACCTAAGCAAGGACCAATGACACGCGCCCGTGCACGTGAACTTAATTATCTGTGCTTAGGAACTGAACCAACTAGGAGTGGAGAAGGCAACAATGCAATAAATATTCGTGCACCCGAAGGGACTCTTGTAACTGCAGAAATCCAAGATTAAATGGAGCATATCTTTCAACTCCCAAGGTTGTTTAATGCAAATAAATACTTGTTGGAAAGGTCTCTTCGTCAGCTTTCCAACGGATCAAGAATCAATGGCAGAGGACAGATGAAACGTCCAGAAACTGCCGAAGAACGCTCGTGACTCCATCCTGAGTTTCTAGTTTTCCCTTTAAAAGCAAGTGGTAGCCACAAAAGAACTCGGGTTTTGTTTTGATGTAAGATAGCTGCTGCTACTTCCTTGTAACGCGCGTGTCCCGATTACTTGAATCAAAACTCCAACTTCTATCACATCCGTGAGTGTTTGCTTGTCATCTTGTTCTTGCTTGTTCTTCGATTGCTTGCAGGTTCAAGGCTGTTCTTGGCACGGCAAGAGCAGCAACAACCGGAGTCGGTGTAACTATCGCTAAGGCGCAGCATCCTTGTGGTTGTTGTAGTCGGGTAGCACAACGTCGATCTCCACCCCCAAATCGTAGTTATCAGGAGACGGTGTACCTGTCGCTCAAGGCGCCACACCATCTTGGTTGTGGTAGTCGGGCAGCCAACGTCGGCCTCCACCAAATTCACCACATCCTCCATCTCTCATCGAAAGATCGGGCTCCCCCGTACCCGTAGGGGTCTATTAAGTGGTATCAGATTTCAGGTTGATCGGTGAGAGATCTCCTTCTCCTTTGTTCTTTATTTTTCCTACAGTCCACTTTTGCCCAAAGATAAATTTCGATCTGAAAATCCCAAAAACATTTTGTGCCTTTGCTTTGCTACTTAGCTCTCGGCTTGTTGAATTCACGGTTACTTCTTTGTGTCAAGTTGCTGGTCCTAAGTTTTTACCGCTAGAGTTTTGAGTTCGTGCACCTTGTTCTATCCCCATTTTCATTCTCTAGCTGAAGTTACAAAGAGAGAAAAAGGCAAGTGCAAAACAAAAGCCGCACAGATCAGCAAGAAACAAGGCACAGGTCAAAAAAAAAAGAAAAAAAAAAGAAAAAAAAACAAAAAAAAGAGGAGAAGCGGTCCTGTTAGTTGCTTGTCCGAACTCTTGTCCGATCTTTTGTCCGATCGGTGGGAGACAGTGGCAGTTTCGGCTTGTCCGATCCCTTGTCCAAACTCTTGTCCGAACTCTTGTCTGATCTTTTGTCCGATCAGTAGGAGACAGTGGCAGTTTCTACTTGTCCAATCCCTTGTCCAAACCCTTGTCCGATCTCTTGTCCAATCTGCAGAGAGCTGATTTTGGCTTGTTATTGCTTCCATTTGATTTCAGTTTGCTGTCTTGAGCATTTTGGTGATTACGTTTGGGTGACGGCTCACGTCTCTATCACGGTTTGGACTAGGACCAGCACAGTACCATCGCAGAACGTTTATTCAACTTGCTGTGACTAACGTGGTACTAGCTGTTCCTTTGTGCAATTGTTTTAGCAGCCACCTACAGCTCCACAAAATTATCTACAACACCACCGAGTTGTGCTGGCAGTCACCGTTTGTTGTTGTTCTTGCTGTTTGCCGACGCCTCCTGCATTGTGTGGTAAGAACTTGTAAGAGCTTGATACAAGATTGAGCGAGTGTGACATTGTGCCTTCACAATCTTGTAGTTAATAGGAGCGTACATATTATTTGTATGTTTCTTGTCTACTACTGATCATGGCAGGGATACACAAGGAGATAGGATATAGTGAAGCTCAATATCAATATCTTCATCGACACATGAGGGATCAACATGATAAATATGAGGTATGTGATGAATTTCTAGCTAGGTTCAAATGTACAATACCTTATTTTGAAGGAAATTATGATCCTCATGCATATATTCAATGGGAGCTAGCTGTAGATAATGAATTTAAAAAGTATAACTTGTCTGAAAGAGAAAAGGTTATGGCTGCCTCTAAAGTGTTAGTTAAAGATGCTGCATATCATTGGAAACATCTTTGTAGACATGATAAAATACCTCAATCTTGGAAAGACTTAAAGAAATATTTGAGAGATGCTTTTGTTCCTCCATATTATGCCGATATTCTATTAAAGAAACTACAATGTTTAAAACAAGATAGCAGAAGTGTTGCCTCATACTATCATGATATGCATACTTGTTTATTACGTTGTGCTATAGATGAATGTGAAGAATCTATAGAACAAAGGTTTTTACGTGGGCTTAACAAGGAAATTCAGAAAATGCTTCTTCATGAAACATATAATTCTCTCTCTCAATTGTTTGAACTTGCATGTCGAGCTGAAATTCAGATTGCTACTGATTTAGAGGAAACACCATTTGGTGTGCCTGCTAGTACTACTAACCTTGAACAGGAAAAGGAGAATAAAAATGCACTTACATCATCGGAAAAGATTTTGCAAGGTAATATATGTGCTGAAATTAATCAAGGTGAGTGTACTCTTGATGAAACACAATTCTCCACCATTCATGCTATTATAGAGCCATCGTTAGTAGAATCTTTTGCTGAAATTGCTTTGTTACTAGATGATTTGCTTGACACTCCTTGTAATAAAGAAGAGTTGTGTGTTAATACTTCCACTTGTATACATGCCACAACTAGTTAATGAACAGGTTGACTTTGTTGCCAGTGATTTGATACATGTTGTTCACATTGCTAGTGAAAAGGAAGAACAGAAATTGTTATCTTCTTTAAATACTTGGGGTTATATTGAACTTGATGATCTTTGTGAACTTAGTACTTTAAATGAGAAATTACTCACTAGACCTGATTTGCCATGTCCTGATCAAATGAGTTTTCACGTAATTGGAAAATACAATGATCAAGGAGTATACTTTGTGCATAGAGTTTACATATGTTCAGATTTGAAACAGCATGTAAATTCTAAAAATAATAGTCTTGACCAAGGTGCTTTAACTAATCATATTATCTCGAGAGTCTCTTGTTTTGATTTAAATACACAGGTTTGTTTTCAAGAAGGAGAGCCTTGTGGGCTGCTTAGCAATGCCACAATTCAAATTCCAATATCTAAAAGTATAGATTCGATGTCATTTATTCAAGCAAAGGATTTGGTGAGTTGGGTTTCTTCAATTCACCACATGTTTAAAGAACAAGAGATACTGCACAATAATGGTTCTTTTGCTAGGAGTTGCATTGATGATGAACACAAGAACAAACCGAGGACGGTTTGCTGCCAAGAAGGAGAGAATGATGAGGACATCACCGGCTGGGATATAAATATAATAAAAACAAAGGTGCATGCTTTCTATATTAGATTTACATTTTATATATTTGAGAAAAGGTTGCTGCACCATAAGTTGTTGTTTTCAATTACAGAAATTATTACATGGATTAAGGGACGCGTTGTGAGAAAATCAAGGGCATGGAACATCGTGGAAGTTGATTGGGGATCAAGATTTGAAACCATACTTGCGTGAGGAAGACACGTTCGAGTCGAGGACGACTCTATTGCAAGAAGGGGAGGATGATGAGGACATCGCTGCCATTGATACAACCACAACAACAGCCAACACTTCACCGCTTACACCTAAGCAAGGACCAATGACACGCGCCCGTGCACGTGAACTTAATTATCTGTGCTTAGGAACTGAACCAACTAAGAGTGGAGAAGGCAACAATGCAATAAATATTCGTGCACCCGAAGGGACTCTTATAACTGCAGAAATCCAAGATTAAATGGAGCATATCTTTCAACTCCCAAGGTTGTTTAATGCAAATAAATACTTGTTGGAAAGGTCTCTTCGTCAGCTTTCCAACGGATCAAGAATCAATGGCAGAGGACAGATGAAACGTCCAGAAACTGCCGAAGAACGCTCGTGACTCCATCCTGAGTTTCTAGTTTTCCCTTTAAAAGCAAGTGGTAGCCACAAAAGAACTCGGGTTTTGTTTTGATGTAAGATAGCTGCTGCTACTTCCTTGTAACGCGCGTGTCGGCTAGACCGCCCGATTACTTGAATCAAAACTCCAACTTCTATCACATCCGTGAGTGTTTGCTTGTCATCTTGTTCTTGCTTGTTCTTCGATTGCTTGCAGGTTCAAGGCTGTTCTTGGCACGGCAAGAGCAGCAACAACCGGAGTCGGTGTAACTATCGCTAAGGCGCAGCATCCTTGTGGTTGTTGTAGTCGGGTAGCACAACGTCGATCTCCACCCCCAAATCGTAGTTATCAGGAGACGGTGTACCTGTCGCTCAAGGCGCCACACCATCTTGGTTGTGGTAGTCGGGCAGCCAACGTCGGCCTCCACCAAATTCACCACATCCTCCATCTCTCATCGAAAGATCGGGCTCCCCCGTACCCGTAGGGGTCTATTACCTTCAATCTCAAAAGTTCAAGAACTGAATGCAACACTTGAACTCCTCGTTGCAGCCATTTATCTCTCCATACAAAAGGTCCTTCACTACTTTCTACACTGCTTTGATTTTAATATGATATTATTTTATCAAGATCTTTATGTCATCACCACCAGCATCATTGCTAATATATCGTAACATGATTACTAACCACATAGTTTCCTTCCTCGTATGTACCCACTTGATAGGCAATTGTGTCGTGGTCACTTCTTTTGATGTAGCCTTCTCACCATGAAGGAAACTTGTTTGACCTAGTGTGATCAGATTATATCCGGATTATTTCATAATTTCTGTTTCCTAAAGTCTAGGTATGAGCAATATATCTCCTTTGTCTTTGAATTTAAAGTGTGCTTCTAGATAGCTTCCACTATCATTGAAACAGTCTCTAGTGATGGAATTTTACTAACGAATCAATTATGTGTATTAGTAGTACACTTATAGGAACAAACTATTTTACACGTGTCAGTAATGTTGTATTATTAATGATCGGTCAAAAGCCGATCTATCACTAAATATGGAGCACTCTATTAGTGACATATTATGTTTAGACCTATCACTAAAGAGGTACTCTATAGTGACAGGTTATGTTGTCATTCGTTACTAAAGAGGGGTACCCTCATTAGTGATGGATTTGCAGTATGTACTACTCGTTACTAGAGGGTGTGACCTTTAGTGATGTGTGTTATTTTACCCGTTTCACTAAAAT
Organism: Zizania palustris; assembly: GCA_019279435.1. Taxonomy (NCBI): domain Eukaryota; kingdom Viridiplantae; phylum Streptophyta; class Magnoliopsida; order Poales; family Poaceae; genus Zizania; species Zizania palustris. Next base: position 4,565,004 of record JAAALK010000288.1, on the reverse strand, counting down.
GCCCGCAACCCTAAGGCTACAGTTAGTAACATTGTTTTAGGGATAACTGTCACTGATGAGTGATGACATGTATTTAAAAACCTCAGACACCGAGCTTCACACTTATTGCTATCACTCGAGTTTCACACTTATTGCTCTCGCTCGTCGCTAACTTCACCCTTATCACATAACTGCTGACTTGACGTAGTTAAGTCCCTAGCCACTGGTCGGTCGACCACTATACCTAGCGTGTGATTGGGATGGTGATTTCGTACTATTATGTGCTTTGGTGCACCGTCCCCTATCGCTGTTAGCACCAACGTCCGACCAAAGGTATATTTTTCCTCCGATAATAATCTGTCTATCGTATTTTTGTAGTATATATTGACGAAAGTGACATAATTAGTGAATTAATAACTAATGAATCTTTAATTTGCTAGTTATGATCGAATTAATTTTGTTATAAATTTTTATATGAGTAATTATTAGAGTCATATGATTACGTCGTCTCTCGTTCCAGAGTGTTAGATTATAAATATGATCAGACGACTAGTTATATTTATAGGAAGACGCTCCCAAATTTTCTATGTATTTTGGACAGACTGAGGGTATGCGGCCTAGGTAACTGGACCATGTGGTTCCGTATGGTTCTAAAGAGAGTTTTGGTAGTGTCTCCCTGTTGTTTTCTAGATACACAACTCTCTTGACTCCAAATCAAGATGTGTATTTGGAAAACAATGGGAAGATGATGCTGAAATTTTCTCTAGATCCATACAGGACCACGGGGCCTAGCTACGCGAACCGCACATCCTTGGATGGTATTTAAGATTTATCCTTGTCTATTAGTGCCCAAAGTCTAGCATTGTACGATAGTAATTTTTGTAATAAAATATTAAGGTCTCCCTTAGGAAGTTTGACAATCCCAGTCAAAAATAGAAGAATGTACTTTTCAACGACAGGATCAACAATTTCCTTAAGTTTCCCAAGAAAACAAAGGCGACAACTTTAAGGACTACGATAAAGTTGATATGTAAGCTATGGAGGTCTCATAAAAGTAACCTTATCTCAAAAAATTTCATCAAAGACATCGAGCCCTTCACAAGTACCCGTACCTAAAAAAGAGGACTGGAACCAATTTGTTGACATGAAGAGCTTAATTGATTTCAAGGTAGAAAGCTCTACTAAGAAAAAGCTCCGATCTAGGAATAAGCTACCCCACAACCTTGTTATAACTAGTTACGTGGGGATGAAACATATAGTTGGCCGAAAATGCCAATATGGCCACTAAGGGCAAACAAAATTCATCGCAAATAGTTTTCTAGTAGAGCATAATTATTTCTAAGCGCTCGAGGGAGACTGACAGAGAGTGGTGAAGTTATGTGGATATCGAGCGAAGCGACATCAGTGGCTCAGAAAGTTAGACATGATTGATTGACTATCTGAACCAATATTACAATGATTTGGAAGACACGATTAACCAGCTAACTGAACCAACCATGTGTAAGCTTATCTTAAAACATGAGGATATCAGCTTGAGGTAGCGAGGGGTGTGGTCTACCCATATCAGCACGAGCTACACAACGTGTCAATAAGGGATGGATGTGTAGTGGTGTCTATCGATTTTGTGCACCATAACATGGAAAACATCGCATTGCCTATTTCTCTTAACGAAATGATCACTCTACGTGATGCACATTCATCAAGGGTACAATGGAACTAGATGAATATTTTCGTTGATGCTGAGACTTTTGTAAGCTAGGTTCGTGCTCAACCTTCTACTTCTCAACCTCTTGTTGCACCTGCTACTCTACCTCTTTCTGCTCCTACTAAATGTTTTACACCGGTCGACAAAGGTAAATGTACCACCGATGTGCTACCGCTAAGAAGTCAACAATCACAAAGACCAAAATAAAGAAGACCACTGGCAAAAAATACAAAACGGTTGCGAAGCCTAATGTGGTGTCAACCTAGACTTGGGCAAACTGTACGTACTAAGCTAGCAAGGCTTTGCTCCCTCAAGATCAACTAAGTAAGGCTAGGAAAGCCTTAATAGAGATCCATGCATTCTACCTAAATGACTGCAACAACAATATCTTCCGTTAGTGTATAAGCAACATAATTTCTACATAGCGACAACTATTTTTTGTTTTGCATCGAGGATCTATATGATCTTTTCAATCTGGATGCTCTCGATATCAGTTTGGTGTGGTGCTAGACTTTATAAGTCACTTAACATAGTCTTTCAATTAAAGTCAGCATGTAATTATGGGTATTAATTACTCTTTTATATCTGTATGCTAATGTGTGAAGAATACAAGAAGTAATCATTCAAATTTCTTGACCCATAGATATTAGCAATGACAACCATTGAGAATGATAGGGAGTCATATGTCAACTACGTAAGTAGGGTACTGTCTCATTGCACCGTAAGAGAACAATTTTTAATGGGCGTACACCACTTGAATAGACACTAGTGAGAGGTACGTGCGTTGCAACGGATGCATAATGTTAACGACAATATATTTAGAACATGATATATTTGCCGAACACATTTATTTAGTAATATTGCGATGATAAGAAACAAAAGAATATATTATTGTTCAAAACAATACATAGAGCTATCATTTCTATATAAAGTGTCATTGCATATTTATAATTACAGATCTGGTATAAAATTGTACAATATACTATACAGTGAGCACATATTCTTTTATCTACTCAGTAAGCACATATTCTTTTATCTACTCAGTGAGCACTTCCTTGTAGACGATATTCTTCGTTAGCGTGCTTGTTGAATTGATACCCCTATTTGTTTCCGAAGCGGCGAGTATTTTGATATTGCTACGAGAAGTTGCTCGTGACAGAGCTACATATAATTGTCCATGAGAGAACACCGGGTTCGGGAGGTATATTCCAACATGTGGTATTGTTTGACCCTGTGCTTTATTAATTGTCATTGCAAAACTCACCCTAACAGGAAATTGACTCCTCTTAAACTTGAAGGGGAACATTTCATCATCGGAGGGGCACAAGGGTATGCGTGGAAGGAAGACTCTCTCACCAGCATGTTGTCCCAATGCAATTTCAGCATCAATAGTATTTCTTTGAAATGCTCGGACTATCAACCTAGTTTCATTACATAGACCATTGGCTGGGTCAAGATTTCTGAGCAAAATCACAGGACAATTAACCTTGAGTTTTACAGTGGTGTCATTAGTAGTCTTTGGATTTACAGTTAGCTGTGAATACTCTTTAGATGAGAAATCGTCTTGAACATGTAAGAAATAAAAATAGTTCATTAAGAAACAAAAAACAATTAATCGACAAAATTTAAACTTAATAAGGTGGATGAACAAAATTATGATTAAACAGTGGTTGCACAGCGGAATTCTTAAAAAAATAGCACATGTTTAATCATCATAAAAATCAGTAAAATACTCTGAATTTAATAACTTAAAAAATTATTCTCCAATTTAAATAGGACGTTGGTCTTATAAAAATCGGAAAACAACATAGAAAATGCTCTAAAAATTCTCATAAAATTCAGAATAATACTACTGAATGTGATGAAATTTACAAAATTATCCCCGCATCAAACTCAATTTTATCTTATTTTTGGGCATTTTTCTTAATTTACAGAGAATAATTAAAAACAAAAAACAATTTCTTAAATTCTGGAAATAAAAAAAAACGAATTCAGCCCACAACTAAAAAAACCGGCCCAAACCGAAGTTTTCGCAAGCTGTCTAAGTCCTGGGCCCAGGCCAGGCATTCGGCGCGCGCGCGCATGCAACCTGGGCCTAGGCTGGGATTTAGCCCCCCCGCCTGGGCCGCATCGGCGTCCACTCAATCCCGGTCGTCGGATCTGATCCGACGGCCAGGCGTGGATATCACCCGTATAAAAGGCATGCGCCCACCCCCCGAAACCCTAATCCTCACTTTCCCCCTCCCGACCCGAGAGCGCGCGGCGCACGGCGGCGCGCGGCGGCGACGGCGACCGGCGGTCGGCCGCCACCGGCTAGCTCGCCGGAGCACCGCGCTCACCCGAGGATGAGCAGGGCTCCGTCGAGCTATCCCGGGCGGCCAAAACCCGAGGGTCCCGAGAGGACTCGCCGGCCTCTTCCCGGCCTCCAACGAGCGGCGGCGCAGCGGCGGAGGGGTCCCGGCCACCGACGAGCGGCGGCGCCACGACCCGAGAGCCAAGGTGAGACCCCGGCCCCCTTACTCTTAGTTTAGGGTGAGGTTAGGGTGAAAACCCTAACCCTAACCTTCAGATTTTTTTTGTTTGTTCTGATGTTCTGATTTCCTCTCTTACCCGAAGGCGGTCCAGGCCCTGGTGAGCGGCGGCGCGATGACCCGACGGCGAAGCGGGCGAGCGGCGGCGAGCGACGGTGAAGCGGAGCGGGCGAGCGGCGGCGAGCGACGGTGAGCGACATTAGGGTTAGGGTCTGAGCAGAGGGAGAGAGCAGAGGGGAGAGAGCAGAGAGGTAGAGCGGAGGTGAGAGTTCTGGGTTATGAAGAGGGGCGCACGGGTCCTGGTCCAGGCAGTTGCGCTGCGCTCGGACTTGGTCTAGGCAGTTGCGCTGCGTGCGATGCGCGGGGAGGGGGCGCGCGGTCGAGGCGAGGAGGTTGCGCTGCGCGCGATGCGGACGGACGAGTAAGTCATCACTTTAATATAGTTAAGATTATGTTGTACTACTCTTCATACCCAAGTGAAAAATTGTATGGTACATTGACTCAGCAAGACCATTGGGACTAAATGGCGAATGCACCGAGAGGAACTACTCAGTAATTAGAAGTATAATCGACTAGTAAGGTTTTCTTCACTTTATTACTATAAGTTCAACCTTTTAACATTTTCTCGCTTAACCCAATTTTATTGTACATTGTTAAATAGCTTTCGGTGTTGGTCTCAGGAAATCAAACGTAATGAAATGCTGACAGTTAGTACATAAAACCATAATATCAGTAAGTTTCTAAATGTTTGTCCTTTCAAAATAAATATGTCGTCTAAATTAAACTAATAGTGTATTTCTATATAGTGCTACACTCAACCTCTTGGAAACCAATATGAGTTTTATGTCACACACCATATGATGTTGGTCCTAAACATAGTAGATGTTAAATCACTCGACGTAAGATATAATGTACTTTATTCCTATGTTTAATTTACGTTTCACTTATGTAAACATTGTTTAACATAAAAACTCAATTAGCATAAATTCAACATATCCGAAGGTAATCTTAGTGAGACTATCTTGCGGGCCATCCGTTCATGGTTAGCGACATTCCTTGTGGACCAAGTTTTCAAACAGGTTGATGATTTCTATTATAAAGGCTAGAATTAATGTTTGTTGGTTGTGAACTTGTGATGTAATATAATTTATAATATTCGGCAAAATCTGTGGTTTTTGCAATACAATTCGTGATGATGACATTCTGTGATGAATTATGTGTTATTTGTAATGTACAATGTTGGCTGTCAAATCCTAACTTTGATTCATGACGTGCCTTAATTTTTTTTACAATATGACCATAATATTAGTAACGGGTCTAAATAAATACTCATCACTAAAGGTTCCCCATAGTAATGTGTATTAGTTACTTTGCATCACTGAAGGGTCCCTGTAGGTTCACGTCACGTCTGGTATGATCCCATTTAGTAATGGGTAGCCATTGAGACCCATTTCTAAAAATACCCTATAGTGACGGGTGCAAAGTGTGCATCGTCAATATAATTTGAATTTTAGTGTGAGTTATCATATTCACCCGTCACTAAAAGAGGTCATGCCAGACACAGTGTGAACTTGGAGAGATCCTTTAGTGATGGATATTTACCCATCACTATTGACAATGCTTTATGGATACAATAAGAGTGATGTAGGATATGTTCGTCGCTAATATATGTTATTAGTCGTCACTAAAGTGCTTTTACGTGGTATTGTTCTTCTATACAACTTCAATATGTGTAGAGACTTCTCTCGTGTAGTATGGATGAGGTCTTGACATATTGTACATCCATACCACGTCCATCTGTAAATTCAACCAAAAAATAATTACAAAGTAACATCCAGGGCATCATGCGATATACAGTTTCTATTTCTAATCACTTTAATAAATTCTTCTATTACATCAGATTATAATTGATATGATAATATAATTAGTACTAAAAAACTATTTTAGTTAGCAAGGATTGATTGTCTTAGAGCATTGTTTAGTACCCGGAGGCTGGATCCCATTCCATTGGCAATCTCGCATGCGGCATTTTATGCGGCGCACGACGCCGCCGCACCGTGTCACCACCTGGGGCCGACATCAAAAATACCAATATAAGCCAACGGCGCGTGTTCACACGCATGCTAAAGTTGCTTACGAAACAACGGCCAGGGCCACGTCATCGCCACCGCGTTATTATATTATTCCTCCATTTGCTTCGCACGAAATCTTTTACTAAAAAACGTTTATTCTAAGATTCGTTAGAGTAACCTATAGTACGCGTACTATAAGATGAAAATAACATTTTTGCAAGTAATGGTATGTTTAGACTAAACATTAATTTAATGCTATAACATGAAACTGATTATAAAAATAATTGTAGAATCCTTATTCCCGAGACAAATTTATTAAGCCTAATTAATTCATAATTAACAAATGTTTACTGCAGCATCATATTGTCAAATCATGGTGTAATTAGACTTATTAGATTCGTCCCGCGAATAATCTACTGATTATGAATGAAGTTTATAAACAGTCTATATTTAATACTTCAAAATAGTATCTAAACATTTGACGTGATGGAAATAAATTTTACACAAGGGTAAACAAACACCCCTTAGTTTTTTATATTTGGAATAATTTTTTTATCTCAAAAAACGTCATATTTAATAAACAGATAATACGCTGTTTATCCGTCGACGTCAGCAAACTGATCCGACAACCCAACCCGTCGATGAAACGGAACACGGAACACCCCACACGTGGGGCAGGCGACCCACATGTCATTCTCGCATCCACATGACCGGTGTATTATGTGGACCAGGTTATTTCCGAGCTTTCTATTTTCTCCGCTCAAACCGCCCGGGTCCTCCTTTTGGCTTCCTCCGCTCGCCTTCCTCCTCCTCCTCCCTCCTCCCTCCGGCCTCCGGATTCCTTCCTTCCTCGCCCGTCCCCGAGCTTCCAGAGGAAGCCGTGGCGCCCTAATCCGCGGCCCCCGTGCGCGAACCGGCGGGGTCGATAATGCTGCAGGAGTTCGTCGACAACGTCATCGCCGTCATCAAGGAGTGAGCATCTATCTATTCGCCCCTCTCCTCGATCCCCTTTCGGTCCCTCTCCGCGATGCCCCCGTACCGGTGGGGGCGAGTGTTTGCCTATGCGTGTTCCTTTTTGGGATTTTTTTGGTTGTGGTGGTCGATGGAATGGGCTATTTAGGGTGTGGAGGATCGGCGAGCCGAGATGATGGGGGTAGCGGGTCGGTGGAGTGGTATTTCTGGTTGCTGGTTAGGGATTTTGATTGAGCTGAGATTAGTTGTTGGAAATTTTGCAGTTCGTTGATCTCTCCAGAATTACCATGAAATAAGATTTTGTTGGATTTGAATGGATATGAAGAGGTGGTGATGATGTTAAACGAGAATATGTTCATATTAGTAGGCAAACAGCTTGAGGGGGCAACTATGACAGAAAAATAATTCTACTTTAGACTGCAATTATCTGACAGTTTGTCTATGAGAATCGGAGCCTTTATGTATTGTTATATGTCTGATTGTCTGTGCTAAGTGCATCTCTCATCTGGGGTTATTTGCTTGTACTTATTTATGTCCCCTTTGGGACAGATTATACACAGCTTATGATTAGAAAAGAATCAGATTGTGAGCCAAACAGAAAAATTCTTCATAGATAAACAATCATAAACAGCATTTGTACAAACAAGCAGAAGCGGACTGGAGGCCGATTATTGGGACTATACGGTATGAACTGAGCGAGTTTTACTCAAAAGATGGATGAAAATACTCGCAAAATGCCACGCTATATAATCTACCTTATGCTTCATTCTTGAGGCCTCAAGCAACTCATCCCCACTCCCCGTAGTCTCACACGAGAAAAGATGGTTACACCATTGCCACCATCACTCCTCTGTGGCTGCTCCAGCACCTGTGGACTAGTGAGCCACCATGAATCCTGCTCTGTTACCCAGTAGATGAGCATGCCGTCGTGAATAATACTACATTGCGTCCTTCAGCATAGGGGGTTGTGCACACTAGCCACCACTGTTGCTTCTGCTCCAACATATGGAGGATGAGCACATCGCTGCTCACCATTTCCTCAGTTTCTGCTGTTCTCTTGTACAGCTCTATGGTCAGCAGCTGAATCTACATTTTCCCTTTTCACTTCCTTCTGTTTTCTTGCCAAATTTGTTTTGGGATTTTTTACTCATGGGCATGGCAAATTGGTGTTCTAGAGCTCAATACATTTGTCAGAATATATTGCGTGCTTCAATTTTTGACTCATGGGCATGCTAGCAATTGTTCTCTTGTTTGACAATTTTTTTGAAGACTGAAAACATCTTTTGTTTGATTTTTTTCGTAGCAGTTAAAGAGGAACCTAACATTGCCAGCTTGCTAGTATGAAACTGGGTGCTCAGGGGAACCTACAAAATTTTTGCAGGCATGAAATGTCTATAGATTGATCGATTAGAATTTCAAAAGAGAAGGGCAATGCCTATCATCGGTTTAGCAACCAAACAAGTCGCCATGTTTAAAAAGGGCATTCCGGTCATTCTACACTCAAATACATAATCCAAGTTGGGAAAAAAACAGGGTTGCCAAACAACCAAATTCTCCACTTACAAAAATTCTCTAGATAACAGCTTATTGGAACAACTAGCTATAATCCATAATCACCATAATCATAAGCTGTCCCAAAGGGGGCCTATGCATACTCTTCATGCTTAAATAAAAAATAGTAAATTATCACAAAATACAGCTACATTGCCAAAATTATTGCAAAACTACAGATTTAAGACTCAATATCACAAAACTGCAGATATAGCACAGATTTATCACAAAACTACATATTTAAACTATGATATCATAAAGCTACAGAAGTAGCGATGAATTTATCGCAAAACTACAGATTTTATAGGTTAGGTTTGATTATTGGATTATAACAGTTATTTTGTTTCATGTTTTATACTTTTATTCTTAGATTCTAATCCCTAAAATCTGTAGTTTTGAGATAATTTTATCAAAATACATGTAGTTTTGTGAAATTTACTCATAAAAATTAACCATTTGTTCTCTCTCTACCCTAAAAGTTTGTATATACCAGTTAAATTGCTCTTAGTTTAGCCCTTCTATATGAATGAGATGCACTATTTGACTTTTTGCACTTGTTTGGCTAGATCTGTGAAGACATTTATATATGAATCACTGAACAATATTGCAAGGTTGATAAATGGAATATCAGCACTCTTGTTGGCTCTATTACCAGGAAATGCCAACATATTAGAAGGCATCAGTGGATGGGAACTTAGACCATCATTCCGGGGCCCACGTCTTCCTCGCTGGATGGAAAGGTTTTCTTTACATTTTCATTGCCTTAAAATTGCTAAAGGTTTACAGCTGATGATATTGATTGAACACTCGTCTTTTCATTTTTTCTGCTTTGGTTTTGGATACAATAAGTCTGTGTGCTTCACTATTTCTTTCCATGTCTACTATTAGTGAATAAATGCGTTCACTTTTGTCTCTGCATAATTCTCTTGTAACATAATGTTCCAGTTGTGCATTTGTAGGCTTATTTTACTTTTTAGTGTGGTTGAGGAACAGTCTATTTGAATCAAGAAGACAAAATAGCAAGTGCCCGTTAACGTGAAGTGAATTCTATAATCTTGAATTTCTGTATGTGGCATTTGGCACTTTCCATTTGGTTTGTGCCAATATATGGTTAGCAGGGGCTCCGCCCAATGACACTTGTCTTTGGTTGCTGGAGGATTGTAAGTGTTGACTGGCACTTTCCTTTTGCTGCTGTTGAATTTTGAATAGATTCCGTATCACAAATATGTAGTGCCTGATATAATATGTCTCGGGTTATTTTACCTGCATGAGACCTTATGTTTTCAATTTTAGCCTTATGAAGTTATGATCTGTATTATCAGTATTTATGTTTTTGTTTGCTATACATTTTTCTGTACTGATGCTATCTTACTCGTTCTGATCACTTCATTTGCTTGTTCTACCAGTGGGGTTTCATCCTTCAATGAGTTCATTCATGAACTGTCTGTTGATTCTGATGGTGAATCAGTTACGGACTCAATCCCTGGGGATGATGAAAATGAAGAGTTTTTATGCCCTTCATCTCCATTGTCCCAAAGTTCACGATTATCACATACAAGCAGTTTTGGCAGACGTGATCGTCGACTGAGAAGACCTATTAGATATGCAGTTTCATGGATTCTTTGGCCTGTCAGATTTCTTGTCTCTTTGCTGCTCATTCTGTTCAATGCTATCAAATTTCGGATTGTGAAGACATCCACTAAAAGCCCAGAAAGTCCCCATATTTCTAGGAACTTTACTCTTAAGAGAGGACTTCACATAAAGGATCAAGTTCTCCAACGAACAACTGATAGGAGGCGTGGAGTTGTTGAGGTATTACTTGAATAAAATTGGACTTGTCCTTAGTTTGTCTGCCTTTTTCTGCCTTTATCATAATATGACATGTGTTTCATTGTTAACCTCTTTCCCTGAAGAATTTTTCTTGGTGGCTTCTATGTCCACTTCTAATAATCATTTCCTAATGCTTTTTTATTCTAGGACCTCCATCTTGCAATTGAGATTTTCATTGAATCAGTGTTTGACATAGTTCATAAAGGCGCACATTATGTTCTTTCTCCTTCAGAGGTGTGGCAGAAGTTATTTAGCTGGATTCATGGAAGCAGAGATAGCAGCTCTGTTGTTGATATACCAACAACTAATGTTGGCAGTGACAATCCAGCCCCAACTGAAAGGAAGATTGCATATCGCCATCCTTTGAACACAGATTCTCGGACATGTGAAGATGTTATCACTGAGCTTGGGTAGGTATCCTGTACCTATCATATTTATGATATTAGACTGGTTTAGTAATATAATCATAAACATGTATACATGCTTCAACCTCTGGTACTGATTTATAGATATTATTTTTAGAAAATTGTTTAGACTTGAGCTGCATAGTCCTGAATGTGCATTTTAGCATGTTAAGGTGTGAAAGCACTGTTATTTAGTTGTATCATATTCTTCACAAATTTGTGAGTTTGTCCTTTGAGTCACTTGTATGGTAATTGATTTTACACTTTTAGCTTTATTTTTTGTGCCGAATTGATGCTAAAAGTTTACGCTGGTGTTATCTACTAAATCTAGTTACCCTTGAGCTATGCTTGACTCTGATGTGTAATTGAGTCTAGACCATGTGTTGTTTATGAACCCAAGACTCCAAGAGTCTCAAAAATCTCTCTCTTGTCTCTTTAGTCTGTTTGGTTTATTTTGTATTGAATACACTTATGTATTGGTATTAATTAATGAAATTATTACTCATCATAAATTTTCAGGTACCCTTTTGAGGCTATAAAAGTTGTTACTTCAGATGGATATGTCCTACTGTTGGAGAGAATACCGAGGTAAGAATTAGAACTATTGTATGCTAATATCTTACTTAACAATTGTGGTATGGAGATTGATATTTGATGCATGTAATTTTTAGGCGTGATTCCCAGAAGGTGGTATTGCTACAACATGGGATACTGGACTCGTCTATGGGGTGAGTCACTACCAAGTATTTAATCATGATGGCAATTCTAATTCCTTCCATGTTTGGCATTGATGCTTTATAAATATGTTAATTTCTTATTTTTATGCTGTTTGACTTTGATCTATGCTGCCATGTTTTTTCTACATTTTCTATAACGTTCGCATTATTTTCCCACTTAATAGTGACATGGGCATGGGCCTAGAGGCAAGGCCCACAACATAACCCAATATAGGGTGTGAACAGACCATGTGGTATTGTAGCAAAAATTTAGGAATTATTAGTTTAGAGATATGATTAAGTAGTTAATATGTCTAATGAAATATCTAGTTTGCTACCTAGTTTGTTATCAGGACTAGCACTATATAAGCTAGATGTTTTGATTGAAATAAGGCAAATCAGATTAAACTCATACTAGAATTGAAGTCCTACACTCCTACCTTGCCGGTGTATCTGCCATCATGGCTCTGCCATGCTGACAAGGTCTAGGGTGAAGACCTCTAGTCTCCTTCAAATACAACCTTCGATCCTATTCTTCCCTGTTCTAGACCCAGCATGTGACACTTGGTATCAGATCGCCCAGGTTCCTCATCCCAGCCCTATGATTAGTCAAGGCCTTAGCAACTATGGCTGCACAACTAGATGTTGAACCGACGATTTGTGGTTCTAGAACCTCTCGTGCCCATAGCCAAGCGCCTTGATAATCTTCTCGATCAAGTTTAGGCCCTCCAGGCTTCAACATTCGAGTCTGCCTAGGAGGTGCGTGCTCTGCATCTTGCTGTCCAGCATGTGGAGCAATCTCAACAGGTTATCCAGGCTGATAGGTGTTTCCCCACCATCTTTGGCAAGTTGAGGATGGAGTTGGCTAAATTGAGGGCCTCACTGTTGTTGAGCCAAGCAAAGAACACAATAAAGGTGGAGTGTACCGAGCAATAGGTGGTGGATGGCAAGGAGACAACAAGTCCCACCGCATCACCTCAGTCATCACCATGAAAGGTCTTTGTGTGATGCCATAAATCATCTCCCTTATGGCCACGGCAATGAGACACCTTCAAACAAAGGAAGTGCACTTTTCTAGGGCAAAGTATGACAGCTATGCTACTTGGTGCAACAGTTGGATCTTTATCTATGATGTGGCTTCAACCCATGCAAGCAACAAACACCTGGGCGAAGCAACACCTAGATCAGTGTTTGGGCTAGTCAGTTGGGTTACAATTAGAGGCATCTCGATCTTTCACTAGGAACTTTGGCAACCATCTCAAGGAACTATCTAGGATCTAGACTTGGTTTGGAGCTTCCCTTTCTCTATGAGATGTGGGATGGGGTCCACCTCGAGCTAGGAGGGTTCGCAACCCATAATAATCTTAGATTTATTTTTTAGTTTGGAATAATGTAGCAAGCTAAGATGTAAAAGGCTTGAGTCATAGCTCAATTAGGTGTCATGTTAGGGTTGAGGCTGCACTGTAGCTCAAGGATGAGCTGCCTGAAAAGAAGGGTGTAATGTTATGGGTATAGGCCTAGAGGCCAAGGCCCATAACATAGCCCAATATAGGGCGTGACTGTAGCAGCAATTTAGGAATTATTAGTTTAGAGATATGATTAAGCAATTAATATTTATAAGTAAATATATAGTTTGTTACCTAGTTTGTTATCAGGTACTAGCACTATATAAGCTAGAGGTTTTGAGAGAAACAAGGAAGATCAGATTAAATTTATACCAGAATTCAAGTCCTGCCTCATTGGTGCGTCTGTCATCAATCATCACAGCTATGCCACACCGACGAGGTCTAGGGCTGAGACCTCTAGTCTCCTTCAAATACAACCTTCTATACCATTCTTCCTTGTCCTACACCCAGCATGGGACAAATAGACAGGTGAAATGATCAGCGAATTCATGGCAAAGAGGTTGCCCTAGTTAATTCTTTCTTGATCAGTTGGATAATGTGATTTTTATGTGAATTGCACTTACTTTAGTTGATGAGATTACGATGATTGCTGTTTACCACAGTAATGAGTATTTGATATTGAGAAATATGAGGTGCTGAGGCGGTATAGTAGGTTTTGATTTAGAAGTTGATGCTATTAGTTAGACTAATTCAGATGCCGTGCTTGCTGTTCAATTTGATGCTATTGACTCAAAAGTCTATGATCCCACTGGTCTTACTATTGTCATCAAGTTGTGATTTTATATTTATAATATAGTATCTACCGACTGATCACATTTTACTTACTGTGAGCATCTGTTTCTGGCTTTCTGCACTTTGTTAGTTCCTTAAAGCTAGTCTTTGACATCAAAATGCTAACTTTTCTGTATAATTGAAGGCTCAGTTCACAAACATTTTTTTTGTGGGGCACAAACAAAAACTATTGAGTATTGACACACTGAAGTACTAAAGTTACTGTGGTTGAAGATTGCATTGTCAGTGTTTTTTGTTGATAGGATGGAAATACATACTAGTGATTAGTGAACATAGATTCCAAATAACTGAAGAGGCTGCAAACAGGATAATGGGTAATTGGGTAGGAAATGTGGAAACACTTCCAGTCTAAGTTATTTACCTTGATTCCATTTTCTATGTATATTTTCTGGAGCATGCAGTATATTTTCCCCTTATAAGATCTTGTTGTTTCCCTGCAGTTGGGTATCAAATGGTGTTGTTGGCTCACCTGCATTTGCGGCCTATGATCAAGGTCAGTATCTATTTAAAACTGCATATAATATATTCTGTAGTGTGAAGCACATGCTAAAAATTCTCTGGGTGAATGCAGGTTATGATGTTTTTCTTGGAAATCTGCGTGGTTTGGTCTCTATGGAGCATGTTGATAAAAATATTTCTTCCTACAAGTAAGTAATGCAACAAAAATGTGAAGTGTATCAGGTTCTGATCACGCGCAATCAATCAATCAATCAATCGATCTGTATTGTAGGTTGAGTCATTTTGGTAACTGTATTTTTCTCATTCCTTATTTGTATTTGTCAATCCATAGGTACTGGAAATATTCTGTTAATGAACATGGAACCAAAGATATGCCAGCAATTGTTGAAGAAATTCACAAGATTAAAACTTCAGAACTTGGCAAGGGTAAATCTCACGTTGGTGAGGAAACACAAGATGAAAATGATAAGATGAAAATTTTGGAAGTGCAGGCTTCACAGGGTGATGAAAGAGATGATCAACCATACAAGCTTTGTGCTGTCTGCCACAGCTTAGGTGGTGCCGTGATGTTAATGTATGTAGTGACATCAAGGATTGCACAGAAGCCCCACAGGTTGTCAAGATTGGTCTTGTTATCTCCTGCAGGTTTTCATGAGGACTCTAATGTGGTGTTCAGCATGGCAGAAAAAATCGTTTTGTTTGTTGGTCCAGTACTTGCTCCACTTATACCTGGGCTTTACATACCAACGCGATTCTTTCGCATGCTACTCAACAAATTGGCTAGGGATTTCAACAACTATCCAGCTTTGGGTGGCCTTGTTCAAACTCTGATGGGCTATGTAGTTGGGGGCGACAGTTCAAACTGGGTGGGAGTGCTCGGATTGCCCCACTACAACATGGATGACATGCCTGGCGTATCATTTCATGTTGTACTTCACCTTGCTCAGATAAAGAGGGCAAAGAAGTTCCAAATGTATGACTACGGAAGTCCAGCAGCCAACATGGAAGCATATGGAACACCAGGGCCATTGGACCTGGGAGCTCACTATGGTCTCATTGACATCCCAGTGGATTTAGTTGCTGGGCAAAGAGACAGAGTTATCTCACCATCCATGGTGAAGAAGCACTATAAGTTGATGAGGAAGGCTGGTGTAGAGGTTTCCTACAACTGAATTCGAGTACGCACATTTGGATTTCACATTCTCCCATAGGGAGGAGCTTCTGTCCTATGTTATGTCCCGCCTGCTCTTAGTAACTGACCCAGGTAAAGGCCGCATCAAGCAGAGCACTGTCCGCCTTAGGAAGCTGAAGAAAGTTCAGTCAGAAATTGAGAACGATTATGACAGCATGGAGCATAAAGACACAGATAAAGGGGTAACCGATGAGCGAAATAGCCATATGCACGGTGCGTGATGTGGTCATGTGGAATATGAGAAGCTTTTGTTGTTTGTGAATAGAGCACACCTTGCCCTTGGCATTTATCTTCTACACCATGTAGAAGATGTGAGGATGGATAGAACCCAGTTTTTTTAGTAGTAATGTTGATGGGGATTGGTTTTTTTGTAATCCCTGTAGGAAACCAAGACCGGTATATGTGTATATGCATAGCTGCTCTAGTGTTCATATATATGAACTGAGAAGAATCTACTGTTAACGTGTGCTTTCACGTGTTGACGTTGTGTTATTGTTTGTTCCCATGAAGAGGTGACTGAAACGCATGTTTGTTGCCTGGTCCTTTGTAAGCTCATTACTATAGGTGATCAGTTACAGGGGAACTAATTAAAAAACTGAGCTATGGCCCTGTTAAGTGTTAGGATTGGTGTGGACTGGACTGTGATAATAGTCATAAAGCTGAAAGTCATTAAATCGATCTGTGTACTAAAGTGGAACATAACAAAACAATAGTTTAAATATTTTGTAGAAATTTACCAAAAGCGCCATATTTTTTGTATCCAAATTCCAAAGATATTAAATTTGTGTAAGATTTATACGTTATTTTGTTGAATACACCATTTTTACTGCTTCGCAATCTTCGTTCTTATCCAGTAGCAGACCTAAAGGACTAAATTTGTTCTAAACAATGTTGTTTATGCTATTAGAACATATGGAAAAATTTGTCCGGCAAGGTGGTAATATTTGTTTGCATATGTCAGTCCACCGTCATTGTAACTATAATGGGTTAGCACGATAATGGCAACGAGTTGCTCCAAACAATCTTCGATAGCTCGCATATTGTAGTATAGGTATTAATGAGATGTGCGCAACAACTCTAAAAAGACCCACATTTTTTCACATCATCTAAACCAAACCCCATCTATCATCCTAGCCAAATATAGGGTACAATGGTACATCCATGTGCCCTTACCTGAGTCCAACACTAAATTTTTTTTGCTCGTATCTTTGTGTGATCGTCGTCATAGCTCAACCACTCTCCCCTCTATCGAGAGCTGCCTCATTTCCGCCAGGCGTCGCACGCCTCCCCTACGTGCTAGGCGCCACGCCTCCTATTGATGACAATCCCAACTCCCTTACCATTAGGTTACTAGACCGTTGTACTGGCTGAGTTCTGAAGCCGGTGAGGGTTATTAACTTTAATTTAGACTCACCTCGTCTACGAAAGTTGGCTACAAATAACTTATAAGGAAGAGTAACATCCTCCTCCTTGATCGGTCTTTTGAGATATAAAAGGCTCTCCGACTGTAAGCTGTGTTGGATGCGCATAAACGTTCGAATGTGAGACGAGCATTAGAGTTAAGGCCTATGACACTAATAATCGGTATTAGAGCCAACAACCACTATGCCTACCTAGGAGCTTTATAGGGAATGGGGTGTTAGGTTACTAGGCCATTGGGCCGACTGTTTTGAGTCGGTGAGCTGCGTTGTCACTATAGTCCTACCTCATCCAAGGAAAGAGGCTACAAGAGAGTAGCCATCCTCCTATACTGGAAATGTCTTTTGAGTTATGAGAAGGCTCTTCGCTTGTAAGCTGCATCGGATGTGCATGAATGCCCGAATGTGGGGTGAGCATGGGCGTTGCCAGCAATTTTAGTCCACCTCACCCACAAAAAGGAGCTACAAGCAACTAATAATGGAGAGTAACCATCCTCCCTTCGACCGGTATTTTGGGATAAAGAGGTCTCTATGCTTATAAGCTGTGTCGGATGTGTCCGAATGTCCGAACATGGGCCTAGCACGAGAGCTAAAGCTTAGGACACTAATAATTGGTATTAGAGCCAATAGCCACCATGCCTACCTATGGGGCTTCTTACGGGGGTGGAGTGTTACGTTCTTGGACCATTGGGCATTGCCAATAATTTTAGTCCCACCTCATCTATGAAAGGAGCCTACGAGTAACTTATAAAAGAGAGTAGTCAGCCTTCATTGGATTGATATTTTGGGATAGAGAGAGCTCTCTGCTTGTAAGTATGTCAGATGTGCATGAAAATCCAAACATGGGGCGAGCGATGGAGCTAAGGCCTAGAATACTAACAATATAAGTGATTATAGGGCATCGTCTGTACTAAGAGTGGAGCTAATGATTTATCTAGTGGTTGGTTTTATACTTGTATCATGTCACATATAACTGATCTAATAGTCCACTCATATAATAGTTGATCATCTATATGTACTATACATTTAATGCATAACCTAAACTACTAGATCATCTCACAAAGTTTATGAGAACATGTATACTAATGAGTTGTGAGTTAGTAGCTTGCTTCTTTTCTCTCTCCTCCACCTCAGCACTAATCTAACATGATAACTCTTTCGACCTACAAATACGAACTTGTACAAAATTAAATGAACTTGCATGCAGTAGCACAAGTAGGGATGAAAACAGAGTGAAATGGATGAAAATAAGTGATGTTATTTTTTTGTATTTTTTAACGGAAGCAAATACGAAAGTGAGTGGTTCTAAAACCGGATACATATGAAATAAGGAGTAGACACGAATACAAACTGAATATCTATCGGAATAAGATGTGCAAAGAAGTATGATAAAACTAATAAAAAGGTTCAATTTGCAAGATATCTCCAAATATTAATACCTATTGATAAATGATAAACATATATATTAAAATAAAATGGGTTTTATAGAAAATTTGGGTTCTAATGAACATATACTTTTAGCAAGCATTAATATTCAATATTTCGCAAATAGACTATAGTTTCATATAATACAGTAAAGAAACAATGGAAACACAATTTTTATTTATTATGCAGAATATCTATTTATGTTTCTGTTTATGTCAGAAACCACCGTTCTATTTTAGGATTTCCGTGCTAAAATATTACAGTTCAATTTTCGTATAATCCTCTCTAGTTTCATACTAAATATAAATTTTAACTTTATTGATCTTCATCTTATGTTTTAGACTAGTCTAGTTGTATGCAATGCAAAAGGGCCGGACGAACTGATCTGCCACCGTACGTCGTAAACCTTTTTTTATAAAAGAAAACATGTCGTCCACTTTTTGTTTCTATTTGTCTCCTAAATAGTAGGTCGCTCTTCTTTAATGATTCACCTAGGCTGACTCGAATCGAGATGGTACAAAATTCCTTTCTTTATTGTCTTGGATAAGATTTTAAGTACGACCGGCTAAGATAAAATAAAGAAGTTATTTATGGATATCAGTCATTTATGGCTTATTTGGTAGGGTTTAGCTCTAGCTTTTTTGTGAGAGAGTGGATCCGGTTCAGATCACTCCAAAAAATTGTATTGCAGAGATGGAGCGGGGTTTTGCTAGCTCCAGCTGCTCCACTCTAAAAAACTCTCTGAAATTACCCGCAATTGCCATCATGAAAAATTACAACACTGCTATTGTACTAGCCATCGTGAGAGGGGAAAAAGTGAGGGCTCCAGGTAGCTTATGCGGCGAAAAAAATTAGGGATCTAGAAGTGAGCGGCTGCGACTACGCGCGGGGAGCACGGAGCGGTGAGCGGTTGCGGGTGTGTGCGGGGAGCAGCGAGTGGCTGCTGCTGCGCGGGAAGCAGCAAGCGGCTACAACGACCGCACGGGGAGCAGCGCGCGATGGCGTCTTGCGCGAGGGAGCGGCGAGCATTGCGGCTGCACGCGGGGAAGCATATCCAAGTGATTTTTCACTATTTGCACTAATTTTTGGTACAATTTGCACTAATTTGTACTGAAATATTGTTTTGAAATGTTTGAAATTATGGATCACTGTTTGAAATGTTTGAAATGTTAACTGGAATATGTATCACTATTTTGCACTGAAATTATGGATGTTTTAAACAAATGTTGTGAATGACTTAGGTATGACTGATTTGAACAAATGTTGGATACATAGAACTTAATTAAAATTGTATGACAGGTGGATAGTAGGTATGGTATAAAATATGGAATCAGTAAGTGTTAAATTGCCCATTGACTCTGCTGATTGGAATGATTACAACACTAGAGTTGTATGTGAGCTTTTTGCTAATCAAGTAGCTGCGCATAACCGTCCAAATACCTATTTAAACATAAAGGGATATGAAATGGTTATTGAATAGTTTACTGCAAGGACCGGTTTTAGGTACACCAAGCGCCAATTTAAGAATAAATGGGACAAACTTAGGATTGAGTACAATTGCTGGAAGAAGTTGATATCTCAAACATGTTTGTGATGGGATAATGCAAAGAAAATAGTGACAACAAGTGCAGAACATTGAGCACAACTTTGTAGTAAATAAGCTCGAAGCCTCGCTTTGACTGTCTATCTCAAAGCCCAGCTTCGTAGTAAATAAGCTTGAAGCCTCACTTCGACCGTATATCTCGAAGCCCAGCTTCGTAATAAATAAATTCCAAAGCCTTTCTTCGACCGTCTATCTCAAAGCCCAATTTATAGTAAATAAACTCTGAAGCCTTGCTTCGATCGTCTATCTCGAAGCTGGGCTTTGTAGTAAATAAACTCTTAAGCCTTGCTTCGACCGTCTATCTTGAAGCCCAGCTTCGTGTTAAATAAAGCTCTAAAGCCCTTCTTCGCCTATAAAACAAAACCCCGAAGCCAATATTCAGGTACCAAATTACGCATCTCAAAGCCTTGGTTCACCTCGAATATGGTTCGAAGCCCAGCTTCACCTCGAGTAAAACCTAAAGTCAGGCTTCAATTGATGTATTCAAACTAAACCAGTCTTCATATAATATAAATCGAAGTAAAACTTGTCGATTTTCTCCGAGTCAAACGATCGAAGAACCCATACAGGTTAAAAAGCGATCTAAAGTTTGAAGTCCCTGGGCCGAACACACCCCTCCGCATTTCTAAGTTGTGTTGAGCCATCGCATGATTGCACGCATCGGTTACACCGAAGTCCCTAACCGCCAAGTGCAAGGGGGACCGATAACCATGCATGCAGAGTGTGCTTCACTATTCGTTCATTCGAAGTACGAATAGAAATAAATTTCATTCATTATAGTTGCAAAGTACATGGTAATTTGCGAAGTGTGTTACAATTGAGAAGTATACGATACACTTCAAAATAAAACTCTACGAATAAGCGCTATCAAAACCTAAGTAAAAGCGGGCCTGAGACCCCAAAAAATTGACCACTGCTTGCTCTTTTTTCGACAAAGGCCCCCTCGGCTGGATGAACCCTCACTGGAGCCGGACCTCCCATGACCAGACCGACACCTATTCAAGTCTTGAAAGGCCCTTCACTCTTCTTGTAGATCGGCCCAAGTCCGAGTCATAGGCAGCTCCGTATCAAAAGCGGAAAAATCCAAGACTTTGTTACCGTCTTGCGAAGGCGCATTCGAAGGCAGTATCCCTTTGCCATCCAGAGCCACTTCGAAGCCGCTCAAGTCCGGAGAAGACAAAGAGCTCCAAAGGGGATCAACCTTTATGAAGGATAGTAGCTCTTGGGCTACCTCAGGTGTGACTTAGCCCCTAGGACCCCGTGGTATTTTAACCAAGGGGGGCCTTCGGACCTAGCTACTTCGAGCACTACCCAATGTTGGTGAAGTGTCTCCAAATCCTCGAGCACTTCGACATCAACATTCAAAGGCTGAGCCTAGGAAGGTACAAAAACACCCCCGTGTTCCATTAATAAATTGATAAATTTGCTTTACAGGCCTATAGCTAAATATTACAAAGTGAAGCCTAAAAAGATCTACACCTTCAGAGGCAGAGGGGTCGATCCCAAAGGTGGGTTCACTGCCCCACCCGGCGTGAGCGAATGACCCTCTAGAGTTCAAGGGTCGCTTCGTGCGCCTGCACCTTTCATAGCTCGTGAAGCCAACACCAAGCTTCGAGGATTTCGAGAGTTGGCGAAGTCAGGCGCTGCACTCCGAAGGCCACCGGCTTGCCGGAGGTCACCGCTTTGAGGTGCTGGCACCCTGCTTCGTGGAGCAGCTACAACACTCCATGGCCATCCACCCGCCTTATGGTCCGCATGAATCCCACCAAAGTGTCCTCCGTTATAAGGGTGATCGTCTGAAAAAATCCAAGGCGATCCCCAACTAGGTCCTAGGTGCCAAAGTTTAGAGTCTGGCAGCTGGTCCCCAAGCGTCCTAGGACTCCGATTAGGATGGAAGTGGCTTTGTCGACCCCCTGAGTGACTTCGACCCTCTCGGACTCCAAGACTTGTTTGGCCACACGGAGCTCGATGTTCTCCGCTGCTAGCTTTGCGCTGCCCTCTTCCAAGGCCCAGAGTGCTCACTAGAGGTCTTCGACCTCCGAGGCCATCTTCGCTAAAGCCCCGCTCACCTTAGCTGCTTTGGCCTTCGACGTCTCAACAACCGCTTTGGATTGCTGTTGAGCGACTTCCAAAGCCTGGCACCGAAGGTTTCCAATGGTCTCCGTAGCCAATACTTCCTGACGGTCCATGGAGATGGTGGCTCTATGAATAAGAGCTAAAGCCTAATAAAAACAGAATAAGTTGATCAAATGCAAGAAAAACTAAGAAATTAACGAAGCCATTCACAAGAACCCTCTTTCCTGAAGGAGGGCCTCCTCGACTGCTACGATGAGGTCTTCATGGTGATAGCGGCCTAGTTCCGCTACCAAGTCACTTATCGTGAGGCCTTCGCCGCCTCGGAGGTACCGAGATATTATGTCTCCGATAGGCACCCCCGGTGAGATGAAGGGCCTCAGTAGGGGCACCCGTCTTGTGGACGTCTCCGGAGTAGGGCTCCGGTCCACGACCTCCACCACATCCTCAAAATTTTCTAGGAGAGGGGTTTCATCGCCAGCCCCTCCATCGCCCCTTCGCCCGAAGGGTCCTTGTCAGACTTTTCATTACTGCTGCTACTACTGTTGCTGCTACCTTCGCTGTCTCTAGAGGACCCCTCCGCATCAACAGCTTCGGGCCTCACCTCCTCGGCTCTGGCAACATCTGAAGGAAAAAAGAATTCAAGACAACCTACAAAATCAAAGGTAGTTAAAAGGCCAAGACAGTGGGTACCTTCGGCTTCCTCCATGACAGGGGAGAAGTCTAGGCAGTCTGAGGCCACGAAGAGCACCTTCCAAGTTTCTAAGTGAGACTGCGAGGCCTCCAGCTCCAAGCCCCCGGCCGCAGCCCCCGACGCTGCCTCTGGTTCCCCCCTGAGTGTGGGGCTCGAGGGTGGATGCATCTCCGCGCTAGGGGCTTTAGCATCCAAAACCACCAAATGAGTCCCTGAGGGCTCTACAGAGTCCGAAGGCCCCTCGGAGCGTCTTGATGGAAAGCCTTGGGATTCATCGTTGCCTGCCCTCTTCTGCCTCGACTCCCGCCCGAGGGTGCAGGGTTTGAGAGTTCCAGAAAGGCAGGAACTCCGTCAGTGCCAAGCTAAGCCCATACTTAGTTGTAGCGCTCCCATGTACCCACCAAAGCAAGCCTCCAGCTCCGCTCGTCCGACATCAGAGCCCCCACGACGCGCTTGGCCATGACAACGTCCTCCTACGGTGTCAACACTTAGCATGCGGCTGCAACAGCGAAGCCCAAGAAGTCAAGATTAAAGAACGAAGCATCAAGAGTGTATGAGCTACAGTTCAAAGCCTTACCAACAAGCTCCAAAGAGATATCCTTCAAATCACGTGGGGCGGAGGCCACGAAAAGGTTCTTCAGTGAGGTCCCTCATGCTCATCTTTTGAGCCACCCTCCGCAGCAGTTGGATCTAAGCCTTGACAGTGGCGGAGTCCAACGCTACTTGAGCTTCGCGGTGATAGGAGATAAGAGCATTGGTGCTCCAAAGTGGGGAGTCCGCACCAACTGTGATGTAGAACCATTTCTGGTTCCACTTCAAGTACCGGTGGTCATTCACCACCCTCACCAGGAAGGAGTCCACAAACTCCTTGCGAAGCTAGAAGTTCACACTTCCAAAGGCCAAGGCCTTGACCACTCCGTCCTTCCCAGTCCTCCTCTTCGGCTGGCAGTTGATGTCATGGAGATATGCGATGACATCCATGCACCCCTCGCACCCTTCGGCCCTCATAGCCCACTCGAAGATTGTGAGTTAGGCTACGGTGTTTAGAGACAGATGAGGGAGCTCCAAGTTGTACATCTTTAGGATTTCACCTAGCATACCTTCGGCTAGAAACCCAAGCCCGACTTCGAAGAAGGCCTAGAAGACTACGACCTTGTTAGCCTGAGGCGCCAAAATAATCTCGGACCTCCTCACTCGGAGGTTTATCTTCTTGGAAACCTTGCCGACACACACCTCATTGATAGACTCCTTGGTGGACATTGTCACCTGTAACTCTAGAGTCTACTCAAACTTCTCTGACGGAGGGCGAAGGTTGAACGCTTCGAGGCGCTTTGCGGGAGTCTTTGCTGCCACCGCCGCCGTAGTCTGGTATTGAACAGAGCCTGACCCCTCGCCCAGGGTGAGGGCTTTCTTTGACAAGCACTTTTTCGACATATTGCTAGGGGCTCTGGGCGCAAGGAGGCTAGGGGTTCCGGAGGCGAGAGAGGTAAAGGCTCCGAAGGAAGCTAGAGAACTCAAGGAGGAGAGAAAGCAAGGATGCGAGCGCGTAATGAGCCCCAGGGTGCCGGTGGGCTTTTATAGGTGGTGAAAAGCAACAACGCGCCCTTTGAGTCACATTTTTTGCTACCCGCAAACCACACCCTACAGTCTATGACTAGTGGGGCCAAGATGAAAATGAAGCATCCCGCCTCCGTACGGCAACAGTTCGATTTTGAACTGTTGGTCGCCCGACGTCGGTTGGACTCCCGAGGGTGTCCCATCCACTCTTGCAAGGCGTTAAATGATTAGTGTGGCCCGAGGCCAGGCTCTGTGGCTCGGTTCTAAAGCCCTATCCCAGAGCCCTGAAGTTCGAAGCAGCCATGTTATAGTGTCATTTGCCCCAAGGCACACACACCCCTTCGCTAAAAAGGGCTACGCGCGAGAGGCTACTGTTGGGGGAATATCTTTACCCTAACAGGGGTCAAATGACAGTATCTTCGAGGCCTCTAGAAAGCCGAGGCCCTCTAGGAAAACGAAGCCTAATAGCAAGCCCAAGATCCCTTCATCTTGAGCGAAGCAAGTATATAAAAGGCTACTGAAAGACTACTCCAAGAAACCACAAGGCCAGGAGCTAGGAGGTGAGGCCCCCTCCGAAGCCTTCTTCGAGGCCCCCTCCAAAGCCTTCTCCGAGGCCTTCTCCGAAGTCCTCTCTAAGGCCCCCTCCGAGGCCTTCTCTGAGGTCCCTTTGGGTCGAAGCCTCCGGCCCACGCTCCGACGCTGGTAAAATACATCAATACTACCCTGGCGTGAAAACCTAGACCAGGGCCCCTGCCCCTGGTATTTGCACATGTATTTGCATAGACTTTATCTTTTTACCCCTACGAAGCCCTATAGTCAAAGCCTTATAAGTAGAGGGTAAAGTATACTTTTCCTTTTATATTTGCCTATAAAAGTAGGGTACTATCCTTTTAAGAGGATGAAGGTTACAAAATAGCAAAATCACTATGAACTGGATGTA
The DNA here is from genome assembly GCA_019279435.1 of Zizania palustris. Lineage (NCBI taxonomy): Eukaryota > Viridiplantae > Streptophyta > Magnoliopsida > Poales > Poaceae > Zizania > Zizania palustris. The sequence goes on along the minus strand of JAAALK010000288.1, from coordinate 4,539,685 downwards.
AAGCTATTATCCCATAAGGAGGCCTGAAACAGTATAAATCCATGCCTCATACAAGAACCCTTCAAGGTTCATACTCTTTTATACACTACTTCCTTAGAGGTCATCACCATTACAGAAAACTATTTGTAGCTAAAGCAATTGCTACAACAGATATGTAATATTTATTTGCAATTTGTGCCATAACTTGAAATCTGGATGTACTACTAATTTAGATATGTAATTGTTGGTGTATTTTTTGGTCACACTTTGACAAACGCGTGGCCTGAGAATCTTCTTAACTCCTACATTCTTAGAAAAAGGGGTTCAAGGCGTGCTAATCAACTTGACCCTGCAACTGATAAGGAAATAGGAAAATATGATCAATAGCATAGCCTATCGGCTATCGAGCCGATGACCACAGTGAGGATGGGATAATCGTGGAATATCATGCTGATTAGCCATAGGGCCGATGACCATGGATGAATTAATCGGGCGAGCGTGCCATCGGCCGATGAGATGGACAATTTACATGTATAAGCTGATGTGTGCTTTTCCGATGGCGAACAAGATGTGGCATTGAATTGAAGATAGCATGTCGGCTTGTACTTTGACAAAAATAAATAAAACATGCCAGATAACATGTCTATATCATGAAAATTATCACAATAACTAGATCAGACTTAACCAAGACAATAGCTAATCACAATGATCTTAATAATATATTAAAGTATCAGGCATGCTTTATTTAGATGAACGATATACTACATGAAAAGATACAATAGCAAGAGATGTCGAACTTAACCAATGAAGCCTCAAACTATCACACCTAGATCACATCAATCTAAGAGATCAATCTGATGCAGCCTTAGACCTAGCCAATACACCGAGAACCAACGATCATACTATTTCGATGTTCACCTCAAGAGATTAATCTGATGCAGCTGTGAGGATACTGACCTAGTCGATACGGTCGTCGGGGGTGGCGGTACTCACCTCTTCATCGGAGATCGGAAAGATGTAGCCTAGATCCGAGTGCCGAATCCCGCTAGGATAAACCTTGGGAATCCAAGTGTGGCGATGCACCGAGTAGTTGATTGACAAAGATGTGTCTTTCTAATCTAACTAGGGGTACATATTTATAGTCTGGATACTTGCCATCCAAGTACTCTATCTTATCCGATTCTGGATAATCTTCATCTTCTCTTCATTGACTCCTCCATATCCGGCCAACATTGTAATGGACGAGCTTCTTTGACTATCTTTGACCAGACTCTTCTTGATTTTCATTGACCGTACAACATCTTTGGTGGGCTCTAGGCTTTAACAAATCTTGGCATCAACACATGCCCCCTAGTTTCGGAGCATTAAGTGCCTTCTGATGCTTCAAAATTATCAGCCATCATTATCCCCTACCACCATGTATTTCCGCATGATCTGTTCTCTTTAGTTGCTAGCCGAAACTCTTCACCTCCTAGCACCTTTATATCTTCACCTAGGGTTCCGGCCTTACAACTTCCCTTATTTTTTCTACCTCTTCATTTTCGGCCATTCACATCGCCTGACACATTTACTTTTGATGGCATCATATAAGTCTTTTCCGTCGGATGCCGTGAATGGCCCCATCAACTCCTTTGAGATTAACCTGGCTCGACAATCGAAGAATTACCCTAGTAAAGTATTCAGCTTTCTTAATTTTTACCTTTCATGCTTTCCACCCTCTGCTTGCCATGAGTGTTGTTTGATTCCTTTTCTGTTCTGTTAAACCTGCACTCCGGCGACACTGGAATGGCTACTCTCAATGTAATTCCTGAGGTAAGTTTTAATTCCCGCTGTATTTTCTTTTTCTTTCGTGGCTTCTTATAACATTTCTTTTTTTCTCCCTCTCATAGAACCTACAGGATTAGATTCTAATCGCCATATCCACTCATCCTTCTGGTTTCTTCCTGGGCCCTTTAGGCAATCTAGACCCTATTGATTTAATAAACTCCGAAACTCGTAGAATCCCTTTCAAATGTTCCCCCACATGTCCTTCTGATTGGGGCTATGGTCTCAATTCTTTTCCTTCTCCTATTCCTAGCTGATGTGACTGGTATCTTAGAGTATCGGACACCTACTGCCCCCTCTAGGATGACATAGATATCGGTCATTGCATCAGACTTTCTCTTGCTGAGACGTATTTGAACGAGCCGATGCTAGCCACGTCCTGTTACTTCTGGTCTGATGCCTTGAATACCTTCATTTTTGGTCACGGGCCGATGAGTCCCACTTTGCTTGATATCTTCTTTTTGACCTATCTTGATATTGACTCACCAGTCAATCCCTTCTCTTTTCGTTTCCAACCATTCCATCGCCTCAGCGTCACACCGGTTGATGGCTGGGGCTGATATATTGCGAGGCATAGCAGGAAGACCGACCCCATAAATACTGTTGAACATATTACTTTTCTGAACCTCTGGTTGGAAGAGTTCATTTTCTGCATACCGGCCCTGACCCCCAACTTTTCAATTTTGGTTTTTAGTTGAATGGCTTGCCATCCGCATGCGAATTCCTCTAGGTCGCTATCTCCTTGGAGTGACCTACCATCTCCTTCACCTCGTATCAGCCGACACGTTGATTGGTAACGTCGTCGACCGACCCAAAGGCCCTTGGTACCCCCACTCCCACGACGTGTGTGAACGGAAGGCGGTCCTAGATCGTTGATCGTGCTGAGGAACTTCGATCGGCCGCTGGGGGAAGAAGCCGATTTGAAAGTGAAGCCGACGGGAGCTCGCTAGGCAGTTTTTTCTATTGTAAATTTGTGTAACACTTTTGCCTTGTAATTTGAGAGACTATGTGTACTTTGTTAATTCCGTGTGACTTGACTTTGAGTTGTATTCTGAGGCATACGATGCTTCTTCATCGGCCATCTGAAGGCGATACCATCGGTATCAGCCTTTTGGCGTGTAGATCCGTAGGCGTTGATCCAAATGCTTGGGAAGTACTTCTTTAGATATTTCCCTTTCAATGCTTTCCCAAATACTTTTCCATCCAGTCCTTTGAGTAAATAGGCATTGCCGGGCACTACTCGATGTATCCGAAATGATCCCTCCCAATTTGTGGACCACTTACCGAACCGATTGTCTTTAAACCCGATCGGCAGGATAAGTTTCCATATGAGCTCTCCTTGTTCAAACGATTTTGGTACCACCTTCTTATTATAGAGCCTAGAAATCCTTGCTTTGTTTTCTTCAACTTTCTCGAGGGCTCTCAATCAGACCTGCGCTAGATCGTCTAGACCATCTGTCATCATATTATAATAATCATCGGTTGTGAGTTGGTCTTATAACATGATCCTTCTTGAGCCGATGTTATTCTCCCACGGTAATACTGCTTCATGGCCATAGACTAACTGATATGGTGGCACTTGAGTGGATCCATGGCGCACCATCCGATAAGCCCAGAGTGTTTCCGATAAGGACTGATGCCAACGCTTCGGTTGTTCATTGATCTTACGCTTTGTTAACTTGATTAAACTCTTATTGGATGCTTCTGCTTGACTATTATCCTGTGCGTAATACGGCGATGAATTTAAGAGTTTGATCCCCATACTGGCTGTGAACTACTGAAATTCCTCCGACACAAAAATTGTCCCATGATCCGTGGTGATAGTCTGTGTGATTCTGAACCGATATATTATATGTTCCCTGATGAATTCGATGGCATCGATAGATGTGACTTTCTTGAGTGGAACGACCTCTATCCACTTCGTGAAATAATCAATGGATGCTATTATGAATTTATGACCTTTGCTTGATGCCGGATAGATTTGGTCGATCATATCGATACCCATCCCCCGAAGGGCTAGGATTTGATTATTGGGTTCATTGCCAATGCGGGTGCCCTCTGGTCGGCTCCAAATTTCTGACAATCCTGACACCCCTTATAGTATCTTATGCAGTCCTCCACCATAGTCAGCCAGAAATAACCTGCTCTCCGAAGCAACCACTTCATCTTTTGGGCCAACTGGCGCGTCCCATATATGTCGCCGTGTACCTCACACATCACTGCATTTGAGGAGAACCCCGTCGATCATCTGGTGGTACAAGTCTTCACCGAGCAGGACGTATTTTGTTGCTTGGTACCTGAGTTTTCTTGGCACCGATGTCGATGGGTTCTTCAAATAGTTGATGATGTCATACCTCTAATCATCATCTTCTATTTCCGCGATCTCCACCTCAATCGACCTGGCCATTGGCTTCTACCCTGACGACATTTGTGCCAAATCGTTTGCCTCTGAGTTCTGCTCTCTTGGGATGTGAGTGAAATCCACCCTTCGGAAGCTCGTCATTATGGATTGACACCGATTATGGTATCCTCTTAGTACATCATCCTTGCATTCGTACTCCTCTAACAGTTGTCTCTTGATCAGTAGAGAATCCCCAAGAATTTCCACTGTGTCGGCCCCTACTTCTTCCTATAACCGCAATCCTATCAACACTGCTTCATACTCATCCTGATTGTTGGTGGAGAACGGCTTGATGGTATAGGAAAACTCAAATGATGCCCCCCAAGGGGAGATGATCATCAGGCCGATACCACATCTGTGCCGTCATACCGACCCGCCAAAAAACAACGTCCATGGTTCTAGCTCTCATGGGTTATCGTCTTGTCCCTGTGCCGAACTATGAAATCGGCTATCGCTTGACCTTTTATTGCTTTAGCCAATTCATATCTAAGATCAAATTCAGTTAGGGCAAGGACCCATTTTCCGGTACGTCTGTTTAATACTAGGGGCCGATAGCATATATTTGATGACATCGACCTTACATACTATGGTGCACTCCGTCGAAAGCAGATAATGTCTCAACTTAGTGCACGCGAGGTACAAGCATAGACAGAGCTTATCCACCGCCAGGTATCAGGTCTCAGCTTCTAGAAGCCTCCTGCTGAGATATAAAATTACCCTCTCCTTCTTATCGACTTCCTGAATCATCACTACGCCGATGACTTTGTCATTGGCCGACAAATATAAATGGAATGGAGACCCTTTCTGTGGCGGCATCAATACTTGTGGTGAACTTAGGTACTCTTTGATTTCATCAAAAGCTCTCTGCTGCTTGTCTCCCCATATGAATTCCTGGTCTGGCTTCAACTTTAGGAATGGAGTGAACGACTCTATTTTCTTCGAGAGGTTCATTATGAATCTTCTGAGGAAATTTATCTTCCCGATAAATGACTACAATTCAGTTTTATCGGCAGGGGGTTGAGTGTTCTTTATGGCGTCGATACTACGCTGGCTGATCTCGATCCCTCTTTTGTGCACAATAAAGCCCAGGAACTTCCCCACCAATATGCCAAAGGCACATTTTTCGGGATTCATCTTCAATCCGTATTTTTGAGCCCTCTCTAGAACTTGTCGTAGGTCGGCCACGTGGTCTTGAATGCTTCTTGATTTTACCACAACATCATCAATGTAGATCTCTACTAACATGCCGATCAAGTCATGGAAAATGTAATTCATGGCTCTCTGGTAAGTTGCTCTGGCATTCTTCAAGCCGAAGGTCATCACTACCCACTGATATAACCCAATTGCCCCTGGGCACCAAAAAGCCATTTTATGAATATCTTCATCATCCATGAAAATCTGATTATAGCTTACATTCTTGTCCATGAAGCTGATGATCTTGTGACCTGATGCGACATCCACCAACAAATCTACGATCAACATTGGGTACTCATCTTTTGGGGTCGCCTTATTCAGATCTCTGAAATCAACACAGATTATGAGCTTCCCACTTTTCTTCCATACTGGTACTATATTCGACACCCATTCTGCATATCGGCATAGTCTTATAAACCATGCGTCGTATAACTTGTTACCTTGGCCTTGTTATCTAGGTATATTTCCAACTTGAATCGCCGAGGTGACTACTTGAACGGCTTATATCCCTATTTTATTGGCAGCCGATGTTCCATGATCGATCGACTTAGCCCTGGTATCTCATGATACTCCCATGCAAAACAATCCCGATAACCCCGTAGCAACGTGATTAGTTCACTCTTTATCTCATCGGGAAATTGAGAACTTACGAAGGTTGGTCTCGGCCTGTCAACGAGTCCGATGTCTACTTCTTGAAGTTCCTCAGTCTCGATGAAATCCTGGCTAAGTTTACCCTCCTGTTTCATCGATGTCGTCTTCATAGAGTGAACTTGGGTTGTTTACTATGGATTGGTCCAACCCCATCATCTGTTAATCCAATGGTGTTACTGTTCTGAGTCTTGTATGACCGAAGGGCGAAGTCTAGGGTCCCACCAGGTGTGCAAAAAAGTGCGTTGGTGCGTTTTTTGGTTACACTTTAACACACGTGTGGCCTGGAAGATTTGCTTAACTCTAGTGTAGGGCCTACGTTCTTAGAAAAAAGGGGTTCAAGGCGTGCCAATTAGTTTGACCCTACAATTGATAAGGAAATATGAAAATATGATTAATAGCATAGCCTATCGGCTATTGAGCTGATGATTGCAGTGAGGACGCAATAATCGTGGAATATATTGCTGATCGGCCATAGAGCCAATGACCATGGATGAAGCAATCGGACGAGCGTGCCATCGACCGATGAGATGTGCAGTTTAGACGTATAGGCTGATGAGCGATTTTCCGATGGCGAACAAGATGTGGCGTTGAATTGAAGATAACATGTCATCTTGTACTCCGATAAAAATAAATAAAACGTGCTAGATAACATTCTATATCATGAAAATCATCACAATAATTAGATCGGACCTACCCAAGATAGTAGCTAACCACGATGATCTTAATAATATATCAAAGTATCGGGCATGCTTTATTTAGATGAACGATATACAACATGAAAAAGGTACAATAGCAAGAAATGTCCAACTTAATCGATGAAGCCTCAAACTATCACACCTAGATCACATCAATCTAAGAGATCAATCTGATGCAGTCTTAGACCTAGCCAATACACCGAGAACCGGCGATCGTACTATTTCGATGTTCACCTCAAGAGATCAATATGATACAGCTATGAGGATACTAACCTAGTCGATACGATCGTCGGGGGTGGCGGGACTCACCTCTTCACCGGAGATCGGAACGATGTAGCCTAGCTTCGAGTGTCGAATCTCGCTAGGATAAACCTTGGGAATCAAAGTGTGGCGATGCACCGAGTAGTTGATTGACAGAGATGTGTTTTTGTAATCTAACTAGGGGTACATATTTATAGTCTGGATACTTGATATCCAAGTACTCTATCTTATCCGATTCTAGATAATCTTTATCTTCTCTTCATTGGCTCCTCCATATCCGGCCAGCATTGTAACAGATGAGCTTCTTTGACTATCTTTGACCGGACTCTTCTTGAATTTCATTGATCGTACAACATCTTTGGTGGGCTCTTGGCTTTAACAAATCTTGGCATCAATACATGCCCTCTAGTTTCAGAGCAGTAAGTGCCTTCTGATGCTTCAAAATTATCAGCCATCATTATCCCCTGCCACCACACCTTTTCGCATGATTTGTTCTCTTTAGTTGCTAGCCGAAACTCTTCACCTCCTAGCACCTTTATATATTCACCTAGGGTTCCGACCTTACAACTTCCCTTATTTTTTCTACCTCTTCATTTTCGGCCATTCACATCGCCTGACACATTTACTTTTGATGACATCATATAAGTATTTTCCGTCGGATGCCGTGAATGGCCCCATCAACTCCTTCGAGATTAACCAAGCTCGACAATCGAAGAATTACCCTGGTCTATAAGTATTCAACTTTCTTAACTTTTACCTTTCATGCTTTCGACATTAATTGCTATTGCCATCCTTTAAATACACTGGTTGCTTGCATTTGGACTTTAAAACATTAGAGTTTTGCTCTTTCTCTTCTTGCTTCTGTCTTTGCCCTAGGGGTTTGTGGTGGATGATTCCTGGATCGATGCATCAACAAGCATGTGGAAGCTTCAGACCATGCTTCATTCCTCACAAACTATGCTATGGCTTCGTTTACCAGAAGCACAATACTTTAGTGGTTGCATTAGTAATACTAGTATCACAAACACTTGTGCGGTCACTTTTATATGTGACTGCACAAGGGTTGTGCTCTCTTTGATCATCAGTGATGGGTGGTAGTTACCACCTATCACTGATGACTCCCCACAGTGACTGGTGGTAGTTACCACCCGTTAGTGATGACTCCCACTTATAAATAGGTGTGCCCCGAAGTGAATTGGTACATTTTCAATTCTTCCAACCCTAATCCTAGCCTCGAGCGCTGTCATCATCGCCTTCATGCTCCTCACCACTCCACCATTCTCCATTCTATCATGTGTGGTTGTCCGTTACATCCCACGTGGCCTCCGTCTCTCCATCTATTCCGTCATGCGTGGCCTCCGCTCCGTCATCCGTTCCATCATGTGTGGCCTCCGCTCTGCCGTCCCTACTCACCGCACGCCACCTTAGTTGCATCCTTCTCCTGCAACGGTCCTCCTCGATTTTGTGCTCAATTTTTGTTCTTTGATGGTTAATTATTTTGCTCAATGAAGATAATGCTATTAATTTGTGCAATTTTAGGATGTGTGTGACAATTTAGCTTAATTTTGTTGTTTTCACAAATTTATTAATGCAATGCAATTCTCTCTCATTAATTTGTGTTGTATGATACTATGTTCATTTTTGTGCTCAATATTTGCTCTATGATGGTTAATTAATTTGCTCAAAGAAAATAATTCTATTAATTTGTGCAATTTGAGGATGTGTATTACAATTTAGTTTAATTTTATTGTTTCACAAATTTATTCATGCAATGCAATGCCCTCTCATTAATTTGGGCTCTATGATGTTTTGTTCATTTTTGTGCTCAATATTATTAGTTGTCACACAGACCTATGATTTAAATTGTAGCCTAGTGGCGAGGAGGCCATTAAGTTGGCAGCCTGACATTTGAGAGCAATCATGTTCAACTAAATTTTATGATATTTGTTATATTTGTTTTTATTTTAGTTATAACATTGTGCTTATTATATTATTGTATTTCACTTTACAATCTAATGATATTTGCTATATTTTTTATTTCAGTTCATTATTTAAGAGTCTCTTGTTTCTTACCTTGTTTTAACAACTTTTTAAAAACAAGTTAGAGTCACGCAACCGATTACGTTATCTCCCATTTGGGAGTGTTGGATTATAAATATGACTAGCCAAATGGTCATATTTATAGGAATACGCTCTCAAATTGTCCACGCTTGGATAGTCCGGAGATGTGTGGCCTGTGTAGCTGGACCACGTTGTTCCATACGGTTCTAGAGAGAGTTTCGTTTGTGTCTCCTTGTTGTTCTCCGGATACACAACCCTCTCGACCCCTAGTCGAGAAGTTTATTTAGAGAACAGTGGGAAGATGCTGTCAAAATTCTCTCTGGAACCGTATGGGACCACGGGGTCCTACTAGATGAGGCGCACATCCTCAGATGGGATTTAGGACATATCCTTGCCTATTAGTGCCCAAAGCCTAGCATCGTATGTTCGTTCATTTTTTAATGAAACAATAAGGTCTCCCTTTTCATAATGTCTGGAATTCTACCCATTCCTCTACCGGGTCTTCTAACTCCTCTGACGGGGTTTAGATTGAGGTGGCAAGGGGTGTTGTCTATCCATATCAACATGAGATACACAACTTGCCGATAAATGAGGGATTTGCAGTGGTGTCTATTGATTTTGTGCACCCCAACGCGGAAAACATCCCATTGCCTATTCCTCCGAATGACAAAATCACCACCCTTCGCGCTACCCATCTCACAAGGGTACAATAGAAATAGGTGGATATTTTGGTCGATGTCGAGAACCTCCAGCTGCTCAACCAAGTTAGTGCTCAACCTTGTACTACTGAACCTACATCTGTTCAGCCACCTACTGTTGTTGCACCTATTACAGCTCCATCTATCGAGCAAGGTGAAAATGTCATCACTGTGCCACCATCAAATAAGCCAATGATTTTACACAAAAAACAAAGAAGGTTGATGCCAAAAAGACTCTCAAAGTGGCGAGGCCTAAGGCCATATCAACCTGGACTCTTCCACATTCTAAGTACGAACAAGACAAGAACCTGTTGTCTCAAGATCAGCTAAGAAAGGGAGGACAATCCTTAATGGACCTCCATCAATTATACCTCAAAGGCTGCAAAGAAAACAAAAGTTTGGTCATTGTACCATATAAAAAATTTAATTTTTGGACCATTGACAGCTATTTCTTGGTATGCTTCAATGATCTATACTATCTTTTTAACTTGGATGCTCTCAACATCAGCTTTTTGCGGTGCTATACATTGTAAGTTACTTAACCTATATTTTATATGAAAGTCGATATGTCATTATGTGGTATTAACTACTCTTTCATATGTGCACGTTAATGTGGTAACAAAACAAGAATCAAGAATTAAAATATCTGGATCCATAGATATTAGCAATGTCGACAATCGAGAGCGATAGGAAGTCATGCCCCAAATACCTATTTAAGTTAATTTGTACATGCATCACAAGAGATCAACATATGATGGGCATACACCACTTTAATGGATATTATGTCCTACTACTCATCGCCCAAAAGTGGAATATCGTATGATACCTTGACTCAGCAAGACCAAAGGGACTGAATGACGAGCGCACAAAGAGGAACTTCTCGGTAGTCAGAAGTTTAATCGATGAGTAAGGTTATCTTCACTTTATTACAAGTTCAACCTTTAACCTATTCTTGTTAACTCGATCTTGTTCTGCCTTGATACAAACCTTTCGAAGCTGCTGCCCATGTCCACAAAACAAAAGCAACAAATTACCTACAATTGGTTCATAAAACCACAATGCTTATAAGTCTCTAAATGTTTACCCTTTCAAATTTAATGTGTTGTCCAAACTAATCATGTATTTCCATAACAGTGCTACAGTCAACCTCCTAGAAACCAATGTGGGTTTTATGTTGCACACCATATGACGCTGACCCTGAAAATAACAGATCTTAAACCACCTGACGTAAGATATTATGTGAGATTTGTTATTTTGTTTCATTTATTGATGTCAAAAACTCAATTTACAGAAATTCAACATACCTAAAAGGAAGTCTTAGTGAGACTGAGTTATCGGCAATCCGTTAACGACTAGCGCAATTCCTCGTGGAACAAGTCTTCTCAAAGAATAATTCTTTCCATTATAAGAGCCGTAATTAATGATTCAATTTGTCATATAATAGTTGCAAACATTTGGTGAAACATATATGGAATTCTATTTTTTATGGATGCTTTTTTTTGCAGTACAATCTGTGATGGTGGTATTCTATGATGAATTATGTGTTGTATTTTCTGTGATGAATTCTGTGTTGTTTGCAATTTAAAAAATTAGCTGCCAAATCCTGGCTTTGATTTAGGATGCATCCTAAAAATAAATATTTTTTAATATGACCATAACATTAGTGACGGGTGAAATCGGTGACCCGTCCCTAAAGGTCACAATAGTGACGGGTTGTGTAAAGTACTGCCATCACTTAAGATGACTTATTCAGGATGTAGCCTAAAAATAATTATTTTTTAATTATAACCATAACATTAGTGAAAGGTGACATTGGCGACCATCCCGAAAGGTCACAATAGTGATGGGCGTAAAGTACTCCCTATCACTAAAAGGGACCATGTCGACGCAGCGTGGACCTGGAGGGATCCTTTAGTGATAGGTATTTACCCGTCATTATTGATAGGGCTTTACTGATGTGATAAAGGTGACGGGGGACATGCCTGTCACTAATGTACATTATGACCCGTCACTAATGTATGTTTCTGTGGTAGTGTCTGCTCTTCTAGGTACACCTTGTAGTTGTTATGTCAATGACTAGTTTTGCTCACAAACATGGATTTTGAGGTAGGTACTATACCTCTCAGCCCGATCTTGGTTCTCTAATATGCCTTGGATTCCCACAATCATATTATGGGGATCCTTGCTCTCATCTTGCTTCCAAAGCTCAGGGAAAGACTTGCAGGTATGAGACAACTTACATCAAACAACTCATTAGAGTGCTTCTCATGAGCACTCCGATCAACTGCAGATGCATTAGTAGCTGTTTTATCAAGATGGATTCCTTTAAATATATTTCCCTTTCTTTTGTTTGACAACACTTCTCAAGTTTCTATATCAGTCAATAAAGTTTGTTCCTTTTAGTTGTTCTCTTTCAAGAATAGATCACAAATTAAAAACTGAAGTGCTCTTAACAGTAGTCGGTGCCATTATCTACAAAAATAAATGCAAGGTTCAGTACTATGCTATATTTATCTTTTATCTAATAAAACATGTATCACTATTTGAAAACAATTGCTTTCCCTATAATGACTAAGGGGTTGTTTGGTATAGATCCAACTCCAAGATTCATGATGAATCTAGAGTTTGTGTAATATAATAAAAATATTTTAAATATTTATTTTTAATATAAAATAAAAACTAAATTACTCAACTAAATATCCTTAATCCACCCATATCTCTAGCTCTAGGATTTCTTGGATGTAGACTATACCTGCTCCAAAAAATCTTGGAGCTAGAGGTGTCCCAAATAGGGCCTAATAGTGAGACAAGATTCATATTCAACTAACTCCTAGTGAGCTTTGACATCACTGCTAGAAGCTAACTAACATATGTAAGCAATACTTTGCTAATCACATCATATGTGGCTCTTTGTTGGAGTAGCATCCAATGCATGACATCCAACTTCATGCCCCAAGACCCAAAAACATTTCGATAGCCTTGTTAAGGAAACCAATACTATGCGTGTGGTAGTCTGACTTCCACCGTAACTAGTGAAGATAAAATATAGCACCCTACTTTGGTAGACCCAATATCGATGATTGAGATCCTTAGTAGGTGCAGCTATTAGAAAGAGCATCAATACTTGATTTTCTGAGGGAAAACTATTCTCGCAAGGTGACATTCCCTAGTGCGCATGAAACATGCAAGAATAGTGTGACAGGAACGTAAGAAAGCACCACAAGAAACACATTGATTGTGACATAGTATGGTCCCCTTCACATGGAGATTTCCATCTCCATGGCTCCCGTCATTTATGTGTCCTCTGACCTCCTTGAACCTGCACTAGCCTATTACAAATAATATCACCTATACTAGTTAGATGAATCGAAGCATCACAGGTTGACACACAAGTCATACAACCATTGAACAACCTTGGGTTACAAATAATCATAACAAGTAGGCCATATTAATTACATGCAATGCATATCATACATATTCAATAATGATATACTAGTCACATCATTCTCTGTAAAACAAAGTTAGGCAAAGAATCTACAAGTGACTGATATTTTGGATCTGAAAATTCTAGTTCAACAGGCTTAGGATTTTCAGTTTTGGGTGGATCGGAAGTTCTGATCAAGTCTCAAAACTTCTGATTCACCCTCTCTATTTCAAATTTATTTAGGATCGGAACTTCTAATCCAACATCAGAACTTCTGACCCGTCGAAATTTCCAACACCTCGGAACTTCCAAAATTCAACGAACAAAAAAATAGATCTAATCTATTTCCACCACGTATCTCCATACGAGATCGATCACTACTACAAAAACAGTTTTTAGTGATGAGTCATAACGTACAGTAGTGACGGGCATATCTCCCGTCACCCTTATTGCGTCAGTAAAACCCTATCATTAATGACGGGTAAATACCCATCACTAAAGGATCTCTCTAGGTCCCCTCCATGTCTGGCATGCCCCCTTTTAGTGATGAGTAAACATGGGTACCCATCACTAAAGGATATATTTAGTGATGGGGAGTAGTTTACACCCATCACTATTGTGTTCTTTAGGGGCGGGCCACCAATGTCACCAGTCACTAATGTTATGGTCATATTTTTAAAAATAATTATTTTTAGGTTGTATCCTGAATAGGTCATATTAAGTGATTGGGAGTACTTTACACCCATCACTATTGTGTTCTTTAGGGACGGATGGCCAATGTCACTCGTCACTAATGTTATGGTCATATTAAAAAAAATTATTTTTAGGCTGCATCTTGAATCAAAGCCATGATTTGGCAGCCACCTTTTTAAATTGCAAACAACATAGAATTAATCACAGAAAATACAACACATAATTCATCATAGAATACCACCATCACATATTGCATTGCACAAACAAAGTATCGATAAAAATGTATTCTATATGTTTCACCAAATGTTTGCAACCGTTACATGAAAAATTGAAACATTAATCCTAGCCCTTATAATGGAAAGTGTCATTATTTGCGAAGACTTATTCCACGAGGAATAGCGCTAGTCATGAATGGATGTCTGACAAATCAGTGTTGCTAAGACTGCCTTCAGGAAGGTTGAATTCCTAAAAATTGAGTTTTTGACATCAGTCAATGTTTGCATAAGTGAAATGTAAATTAAACAGAAATAACAAAGCTCACGATAACATCTTATGCCGAGTGATTTAAGATCTGCTATCTTCATGACTAACATCATATGGTGTGCAACATAAAATCCGCATTGGTTTCCAGGAGGTTGATTGTAGCACTATTATGAAAATACATGATTAGTTTGGACGACACATTAAATTTGAAAGGGTAAACATTTAGAGACTTACAAGCATTGAGGTTTTATGAACCAATTGTAGGCGTTACGTTGCTTTTAGTTCTTTCATTTGGGCAGCGCCTTCAAAAGCTCTGTAATGAAGTAGAACAAGATTGAGTTAAACAAGAATAGGTTGAAGGTTAAACTTGTAATGAGGTGAATAAAACTTTACTTGCCTATTAAAATTTTGAGTACCGAGAAGTCCCTCTCTGTGTGCTCACCATTCGGTCCCTTTGGTCTTGCCGAGTCAATGTACCATACGGTCTTCCACTTAGGGGCGATGAGTACTAGGACATAATGTCCATTCATGTGGTGTATGCCCATTACATGTCAGTCTCTTGCCATGCATGTGGTGAGTAACCTATATAGGTAGTCGACACATGACTTCCTATCGACCTCGATTGTCGACATTGCAAATATCTGTGGATCCAAAATTTTGAAATGTAGATTATTGCATTGTTGCCACATTATCCTGCATAGATGAAAGAGTAGTTAATATCACATAATGACATGGCGATTTTAATATAAAATATAGGTTAAGTAACCTACAAAGTCTAGAACCGCACCAAGATGATGTCGAGAGCGTCCAAGTTAAAAAGATCGTATAGATCGTTGAAGCATACCAAGAAATATCCGTCAGTGGTCTAGAAATGTTTTTTACGGTATGTTACAATGACCAAACTTATGTTTTCTTTGCAGCCTTTGAGGTTTAATTGATGGTGGTCGATTAAGGCTTGCCCTCTCCTTCTTAGCTGATCTTGAGGCAGTAGGTTCCAGGCTAACGCGACCTTAGGCTTTGCCTATTTTTTAGTATTTTTGGCCTTCTTTGTTTTTCTGTGTTCAATCATTGGCTTATTTGACGGTGGGACAGTGAGGACATTTTAACCTTGCTCGATAGGCGCAACAACAGTAGGTGGCTGAATAGGTGTAGTTGCAACAATCGCAACAACAATAGGTGGCTGAGCAGCTGGAGGTTCAGTAGAAGGTTGAGAAGTAGCATGGCTGAGCAGCTGGAGGTTCTCGGCATCGACCAAAATATGCACCCATTTCCATTGTACCCTTGTGAGATGGGCAACATGAAAGGTGGTGACTTCGTCATTTGGAGGAATAGGCAATGGGATGTCTTCCGCGTTGGGGTGCACAAAATCAATAGACAACACTGCAAATCCCTCATTTATTAGCAAGTTGTCTATCTCCTGTTGATATGGATAGACAACACCCCTTGCCACCTCAATCTGAACCCCCGCGGGCTTTATGATAAGCTTGAAAGTGGTTGGTTCAGTTAGCCGGTCGATGGTCATCCAAACCACTACACATCAATCATTGTTCAACCTCTCTTGATGCACAATTGCTCTTTTTGGCACAAGGGCTATCAACTGTAGATTGTTCTGGAAGGATAATACCCTGTCGAGATAAGGTACTCACGATATCTGCGTATAGATCCCTCTTGATCTTCGTAGAGAGCGCCTCCACATAGATTCCTACGGACCTTCTTAGCTTCTTGTACATGTCAACATTGTCTGGGAAACCATGATTCCATCCTTGCGATCTAAAGATGCCCCGCATGCGACCAGGGTGCTCTAGGTTGCCAAGAGCGGTTGTTAGCTCATTGTGCTCCCGCACGGCATTGAATGATCCTTCCAATGACTGCGCTGCTAGATCTTTGACCTTCTCAGCCACCGTCATTGCCTCGCTCGAGGTCCACGTCACTTCACCACTATCTGTCAGTCTTCCTTGGGCCCTTAGAAATGATTGTGCTCTACCGAGAAACTGTTGCCACATATTTTCTTTGCCCTCACTAGCCATCTTGGCATCTTAGCCAACCACCCATCTTTCATCCTCACGTAACCATTTGAACCAAGGTTGTGGGGAAGCTTATTCCTATCTCGGATCTCTTTCTTTGCAGAGCTTTCTGCCTTGAAGTCATCTGAGATCTTCATTTTGATAAATTGGTCCTAGTCCTCCCTTTTCAAAAATGGGTACTTTGTAAAGGGCTCGACATTTTTGTCAACAAATTTCCTCATTGTAGAGTGCAGTCTTCTGCTCTCTCGACTAAGATCATTGAACTTCCTTATGGTCAATGGTACCCTCTCTCGTGCAATGAGTACCACAAGATTCCTCAGACGATACAAGGCAGTTTTCTCTTTTGACAGGCCATTACTGTCAATCTCCTTGACAGTTATCTTGTCTGGTTGCCACTTTGCTTGCATCCTAGGCTTCTTGATTGCTAACTTGACCTCGTTGGCGGATCTAGAAGACCCAACAGAGGAATAGGTATACATCTAAACATTAAGAGAACAAAGACTTTATTGTTTCATTAAAAAAATTAAATGAACGTATGACACTATACCTACTGGACACAAAAAGGCAATGATATGTCCTAAATCCCATTCGAGGATGTGCGTCTCATGTAGCTAGACCACGTGGTCCTGTATGGTTCTAGAAAGAATTTCACCAGCATCTCCCCTCTATTCTCCAAATACACGTATCGACTTAGGGTGGAGAGGGTTGTGTATCCGGAGAACAACAGGGAGGCACCACCGAAACTCTCTCTAGAATCGTATGGGACCACGTGGCCCAACTACGCAGGCCGCACATCCCCAGAATATCCAGGTGTGGACATTTTGAGAGCGTCTTCCTATAAATATGCCCAGTTGCCCAGTCATATTTATAATCCAACACTCCTGAATGGGAGACGACGTAATCGGTTACACGACTAACTTATTTTTCAAAATTTGTTAGAACAAGGTAAAAACAAAAGACTCTTGAAAAACCAACTGAAATAATAACTGAAATAAAAATATGTAACAAATATTGCTATAACTGAAATAAAAACAAACATAACAAATATCATTAAATATAGTTGAACATGATCGCTCTCAAATGTCAGGCTACCAACTTAATGGGTTCCTCACCACTAGGCTATATTTTAAATCATAGGTGTGTGTGACAACTAATAATATTGATCACAAAAATGGACAAAGCATCATAGAGCACAAATTAATGAAAGAGCATTGCATTGCATGAATTAATTTGTGAAAACAATAAAATTAAACTAAACTGTCACACACATCCTCAAATTGCACAAATTAATAGCATTATCTTTATTGAGCAAATTCATTAACCATCATAGAGCAAATATTGAGCACAAAAATGAACAAAGCATCATAGAGCACAAATTAAAGAAAGAGCATTGCATTGCATGATTAAATTTGTGAAAACAACAAAATTAAACTAAATTGCCACACACATTCTCATATTGCACAAATTAATAGCATTATCTTCATTGAGAAAATACTGAGCACGAAAATGCGGAGGACCTTAGGAGTAGAAGGATGCAACCGAGGTGGCGCACGCGGCGAGTAGGGTCATCCACGCACGATGGAACGGATGGCAGAGCGGAGGCCACGCGTGATGGAACGGACGGTGAGATGGAGGTCATGTGAGATGTAATGGACAACCATGCACGATGGAATTGACGACCGGGACAGAACAGAGAACGGTGGGGGGTGGCGAGGAGCACGAAAGCGACGACGATGGCAGTAGAGGTGCTAGGGTTAGGGTTGCAAGATTGAAAGCATACCGATTCACTTCGGGGACCGCCTATTTATATGCGGGAGTCATCAGTGATGGGTGGTAACTATCACCCGTCACTACGGGGAGTCATCAGTGATGGGTTGTAACTATCACCCGTCACTGTTGGGGTCACTAGTGATGGGTCGTAGTTACCATCTGTCACTGATGATCAAAGAGAGCACAACACTTGTGCAGTCACATATAAAAGTGACCACACAAGTGTTTGTGATACTGGTATTACTAATGCCACCACACAAGTATTGTGCTTCTGGTAAACGAATCCACGACATATTTTGTGAGGAAAGAATATTGGTCTGATGCTTCCACATGCTTGTGGATGCATCGAGCCAGGTAACATCCACCACAAACCCCCATGGCAAAGAAAGAAAGAAGGCAAGAAGAGTAAGAGAAAAATTTTGATATTTTGAAGTCCAAATGCAAGCAACCAGTGTATTTAAAGGATGACAATAGCAATTAATGTGCCAGTTACTTACCTCCACTAACTGCTAGCAGTAATGAGATAAAATTAGTACTTTCACAAAAATAATCTTTAGTGACGAGCAATATTGTTTCCCCGTCAGTAATGCTCATTAGTGACGGGCAATAGTTGTTGCCCGTCATTAATGAGTAGTATTTCCAGAATTTAAGTTATGGCACATCAGACTGCACACACACACACACACACATATATATATTTTACATACCTAAATCAGTAGTACTTCTAGATTTTAAGTTATGGCACAAATTGCAGATATATATTACATAACTAAATCAGTACAAATTATAAAAATCATCCATGTATCTCAGTATTTGAGCACTACATGTACAACACTTGCATGTATATATACAAATTTTACAAATCACCCACGTCTCTGTTTTCCTTCAGAATAGTTAGAGCGCAGGTAAGGAAGTTTGCTCATCTGGTTTAATTTGTGGCATAATTGAGGTGGTGAAAGATGGTATCTCATTAAACTGATTGTACTCGTCCTCATCAACCACATTTTCAACACCCACAATCTGTCTCTTTTCAGCTAGGACAACATGAAGTTTCTTATTTGTCATATCAGGCACATAAAAACTTGAGCAGCTTGTTTAGCGAGCACGAAAGGTTCGTCTTTGTAGCCTACCTGACTTATATTTACACTTGTGAATCCGTACTTGTTGACCGTAATGACTTTTGTACTATTGAACCAGCGGCATCGAAACAGAGGTACCTTGAACCCTAGGTAGTCAAGTTCCCAAATCTCCTCTATCTGACCATATTATGTGCTCTTTACATCATTGTTGTCGTAGGCATCAATACGAACACCACTGTTCTAGTTTGTGCTCTAACTATCTTGGTCAACCATGCAAAATGTATAACCATTTATATGATAATCACGATATCTTGTAACAGTGTAAATAGGTCCTATTGCTAGCCGCTTCGTCGATTCGCTCACTAGGGTTGTTTTGGATCGTGCGATCCGATCCCGAAACCAGGTATTGAACCTTTTCATGTGTTGTTTTGTGATCCAAGATTTGGTACTAGATGGGTTCTATGCACATAGCATGTGCTTGTGCTTAACGATGTATGAAGACACATCGCTCGATTGTTGCAACATGAGGAAATGAGCTTGGTCATATGCCTTTCGATCTAGAGTAATTGTTTGCTTGCCCAAGATCCCTTGACCTGCTAGTCTACCCTCATGGCGACAGTGAGGCACACCAATTGGGTTTTCGGGTTTGTGTACTCGACACACCACTCTACTACCTCCTCGATAGAGTAACCTTGTGCGATGAAACCCTCGGGTGAAGAACAATTCCTAACATATTTCTTTAGAACACCCATGTATCTCTCGTACGGGTACATCTGATGCAAGAAAACAACTCTAAGAAATAATATTTCTTTGACGAGATGTGAGGTCAGATGTACCATAATATCAAAGAATGATGGAGGAAAATACATCTCAAGAAGAGAGAGGGTCAAGTATTGTGCCACCTCAATCATTTTGACTCGTTGGCATTTGCAAACATGCGCTTTAGACGAGGGATTATAGAAAAATACCATATCACCTTCCTCGGAACTTTCCTTCTATTACACCCATCGTCCAATTCATCATCATCTTTTCTATTCTGGAATCGATGTGTCCCACATGTTGAACATTTGTCAAGGTCTGCATACTCTCCACGAAATAGAACACAATCATTCATACATGGATGTATTTTCTCTATATCCAACCCTAGAGGAAATACGATCTTCTTAACACCATACACGGTGGTAGGAATCTTATTATCTTCTAGCACTAGGTCCCTCATGAAATTCAGTAATGCTTTGAAACTCACATCGGACCATCCATATGTCGCCTTCTTTTGTAGCATTGTCAAGACAGTGTATAAGACAAGGTACTTTTCTTTGCAGCTAGGAATATTGGTGTTTTTGAATCTTGTACAAGTTTTTGGAACTGGGCAAAGTCCCCTTTAGAATATGCAAATTGTTCCTCCGCATCACACACCATCTGATCAACATTATCCACAATATCAATATACTTATATTTTGGAATTCCTAAAATGTCATTGTTGCTCATGTAATCTGTATCAACGGCCCCGCCTTTGTCTTTACTACCAATCTGATCTACTTCACCATCATTTTCTCCTTCTTCGTCTTGCTTGTTCCATATATGATATCCCTTCTTGAATCCGCGTCTCAGCAAAAGGTCATACAAATGTTCTAAATTTATAAACTTCTTCTCATTCCTACAGTCATAACATGGACACCACATTGCACTCTTTCCACTAGCTTCCATGTCATCTATAGCACTACTCATGAAAAACTTCACCACACTCAAATACTCATTGCAATTACAACAATCAAGATATATCCAGCTCCATGTTGTTGCAATCTATAAATAACAAAACAATCAAGATACGACTCTAATTATTTCACGTATTGTGTTGCGTACAAAAATATGATTTATAATTTCAGATTAAAACATATTGGATAATTAAAAATATATACCTTGGGTCGGACGACGTTGATGCTACCTGTAGTGTGGGCCGGTCCACTGGAGCACGTAACAGTGTGGGTCATCATCGGCTCATCCAACAACTACATTGTCGGTCGGCAATTATGGAGAAGATGATGATAGTAGGGACTTGGGAGCAATAAGTGTAGAGCTTTGTCTATGCATGATCAAGGTACTTATATACATATCATCAGTGACAGTTATTCATATAAGGACGTCACTAAAGGTGGCCTTAGGGTTTTAGATGCAACATTCTTTAGTGACGATGATACTACCAACCGTCACTAATGTGGTATCCCATATTTAGTGACGTGGTCTCAACATAGACCATCACTATAGGGACAACCTTTAGTGACGGGTAATTGTATGACCCGTCACTAACATGGGCGTCCCTGCCAGCCTCATCTATAGTGATGTGTCTTATTGTGACCTGACACTAATGAAACAACATTACTGACGTGTGTGAAGCAAACAATCACAAAAAGTGTATTACTGACGCGTGTCATTTACCCATCACTAAAGTTGCATCACTAAAGACTGTTTCTGTGGTAGTGGATCCAGATCAAACACTACGCATGTAGGCTCTGATACCACTGTTAGGACACGGGGAAGTTATGCTAGCCGACAATTTTAAAATTTTGCCCCCAAACCCTGTAACAATGCGTGTGAAGGATCATGAATCTTACCTTCTAACAGTAGATGCACTAGTTCAACAGAAAAAGATATTGGGGAAGCACATCCTCGCTTATCCTCGTCTCGCTCTGTCTATTCCGTAGCGATCCAATCGATGAAGATTGGTGATGTCCTCGTGAAAAATCTCACAAACACCGCTATTCGAATAGTGCCTCTATGGAGTCCACACGTACAAGGATGAGATTAATCTCACATCATTGTGCTAGCATCGTTGGTGAGAACTGGGGTGAAATCCCAATTTCAACTATTGAGATCAATAAAGGAGAGGAGAGGTGTGGAGGCTAGTGTTTTTGGAATATGAGCAACTACTACTACCACGACCTCCTCCTTCCTTTATATAGAGGTTAGATCTAGAGTCTAAATCCAAATGAAAATCCCAACAGATTGATCCAATCTATTCATCCACCTCGGAACTTCTGATCCTAGATCGGAACTTTCGATCTAGACTCTCGGTTTGCAATCCTAGAAATTACTGGAACTTCTGATACCCTATCGTTAGTTCCGATTAGGACTTTCGGAACTTACGATTCAAAATTGGAACGTCCGGTTTGAACTCTCTATCTCTAAATCATAAATAGTTGGAACTTTCGATTCCAAATCCGAACTTATAATTTTAGCTCTCAATTTCTCAAACCATAAATTATCGGAACTTCCGATACCATATCAGAACTTCCGATTTGAGCTCTCAGTTTTTAGTTCAGAAAATAATTGGAACTTCCTATTCCAAATCGGAAATTCCGATCTATCCAAAATTTTATTGGGCACAATTCCTTAACAAACACGGTCAAACATAGAGTAAATGGGCTAAACGGAACGACAAACTTTTTTACTAAGTGTATTTTTTTGGGCACTCGACAAAGAGGGTTGTTCCCCGAGTACCAGCTAAATACACTTGTGAACTTTTTACACTCGGCGAACGATGAATAATACAATCGAAGAAGTTTGACACTCGACAAAAATCAGAAAAACAAATCAGTGCAAATGGAGATCGTGTTTAGAAGGGTAAAATCAATTTCTAGGTTTACTAAGTATTTTTCTCACTGTTTTTTTTTCAAAATAATTGGCAAACCGAGAATATTCATCATTTTGTGTGAAAAATATTTCGAGCTTATGCTATATTTTCAACTTTGTTTGAGCTTAAAAATTATATTTTTTAGGTCTGTTTGCTATTTTTAATTATTTAATTTTGTTTCTAGGATTTAAATTAAAATATGTAAAATTTGAATTGTAAGTGTCCAAAATAATGATCCAAAATTTACAGAAAAATCATATTCATGTTTTTAGTCCATTTTTAGTTCTTATCCACTAAATTGAATGAAAATTTGAAAAATCTAGGTTGTGATGCTCAATCAATAACATGAAGCTTATTGGTTTTTTAATTCTTCAAAATCAAACGAAATCTAAAAACACGAGACTTATCATAGATGTTATTATAAAAATTTTAAAATATTTGAGAAAGTTATCATGTCTGATGTTAAGAAAACTGAAGATTTTCCTACAAGTAATTAGAGTTTAGAGAAGGAATGAATTAGGCCTGAGAGCAAATCGATGGTTAGATCTTTATTTAAACTTGAAACTTTTACAATAAAAATAAAACACAAATTATCTCATGTAAAAAATTGGTATTTTTTGGCATCAATTTATTATTTTTAATTCATTAAGTGTGTTTGTAGGGTTTATATTGAAATAGTTCAAATTTAAACTGCATGTGCATGAAATAATAAACCAAAATTTGTAGAAAAATCATATTTATTCAAACTTTTTAGTCGATTTGTAGGATGTACCCACTAAATAAAAAATATATTTTGAAAAAACTACGTTGCGACACTCGATCGATAACGTAGAGATTAATGGTTTTTAATTCTAAAAAAATCAAATGAAGTATGAAAAACGCAAGACCTATCATGGTGCTATAATATGATATGTAGATACTGTGATAAAAATTTAAAAATATTTGTAGAAACTTATCACATACGATGTTCAACAACCGAAGATTCTCCGAGGATGAATTTTGATTTAAAGAATGAATGAGTTCGGTTTGAAAGTAAATTGATGGTTAAATTTTTGTTTGAACTTGAGATTTTTTTAAATTGAAAATTTTTGACATTTTTCTAACTCAATTAGCTATTTTTAATTCATTAATTATATTTCCCTTATCGTTGGCGCTCCTTCCCATCCTACCCTTGTGCCGTGGCGCCGCGTCCTAACCCGGCGCCATGCATGCCTTGCTCTGCCCTAGCGCCAGCACCCCACATGGCATCCTGACTTTTTCCGCGCTATCGCCGTGCCGCACCATGCCGTGCCGGTGAGGTGTTCAACGAAATGTAAATTTGGGACGCTATCTCCTAGAATGCCAATGTGCCACACATTTTTTATTTTTGGGTGCCTTCTTTGCTGAGTATTAACACTCAACAAACAACTGCAAGTTTGCCGAGTGTTAACGCTTGACAAACACTTAAAAGCTATTGTTTTTCCATAGTGCCTTCTTTAATGATTCACATAGGCTTGCTTGCTTCAACTTTGGTGGTACAAAATTTGATTCCTTTCTTCGTTGTCTTGGATAACTAGGGCTCCTAAGAATGATCATGTGGGGCTACATTTTAGTGAATCGAAAGGTGTCGTGCAACAGAGTTTTTCAGTGCCACGTCCCATTTGATGGTGAAAATAATAGTGATTGTGTGGGTTTCCAATCGAAGAATGTACGGCGACCGCCTCGAACAAACCTAATAACGACATTGCACCATCTAACAAATACATCAAGATGAGCATATTCTGATCGATCAATAAAAGCTCATAAGTACAAGACACAGAATGGGGACAAATATTTGAAGCTGACAACAGTGTCATCCAAGTAAGAATGGCGGCACTTGAGTTAGTAGAACTGCACATACATACAGTGTTCCACAAGAAACAAATGCACACTTGTATGCAAGTGTGTTTGGTTCAACCTTTTCAACTAGCTGCTTGGTTACAAAGATGAAAATCGAACTAAACAAGTATTGATTGAAACCAGTTTTTCTAACCACAACAGCTAGCCTTTTGCTAGTACAAAGTGAAAGGTCCATCGCCTAGATTGCACAACTTTATATATGCTGTCTAATTCCTTCTCCAGTGTAGTCTTTAGATTCCCACATCACATATATACATATATATATACATATACATATATATACCACAAGAAAAATTAAAAAATTTATATTTTTCTAGGTCCGTTCGCTATTTTTAATTCTTTAATTCTTTTTATAGGATTTAAATTAAAATATGTAAACTTTGAATTGTAAGTGTCTAAAATAATGATATAAAATTTACAGAAAAATCATATTCATGTTTTTAGTCCATTTTTGTTCTTACCCACTAAATTGAATGAAAATTTGAAAAATCTAGGCTGGCACACTCAATCGATAACATGAAGCTTATTGGTTTTTTAATTCCTAAAAATAAAACGAAGTTAAAAAATATGAGACTTGTCATAGATGTTATTATAAAAATTTTAAAATATTTGAGAAAGTTATCATGTCTGATGTTAAGAAATCGGAGGTTATCCTACAAGTAATTAGAGTTTAGAGAAGGAATGAATTGGGTTTGAGAGTAAATCGATGGTCAGATCTTTATTTAAACTTGAAACTTTTTTACAATCAAAATAAAAAACAAATTATCTCATGTAAAAATGTGGTATTTTTAGATTAATTTATTATTTTTAATTCATTAAGTGTGTTTGTAGGGTTTATATTGAAATAGGTCAAATTTGAACCGCATGTGCATGAAATAATAAACCAAAATTTGTAGAAAAAATATGTTTATTCAGATTTTTTAGTCGATTTGTAGGATGTACTCACTAAATAGAAATATATTTTGAAAAAACTATGTTGCAACACTTAGATCGATAACGTAGAGCTTAATGGTTTTTAATTCTAAAAAAATCAAATGAAGTATGAAAAACGAAAGACCTATCATGGTGCTATAATATAATATGTAGATACCGTGATAAAAATTTAAAAATATTTGTAGAAACTTATCACGTATGTTGGTAAACAACCGAAGATTCTCCGATGATGAATTTTGATTTAAAGAATGAATGAGTTCACTTTGAAAGTAAATTGGTGGTTAAATTTTGTTTGAAATTGAAATTTTTTTAATTGAATTTTTTTGACATTTTCTAAGTCAATTAGCTATTTTAATTCATTAATTATATTTCCGTTATCATTGGCGTTCCTTCCCATCCTGCCCCGGTGCCGCGCCGCGCCCCGCCCTAACCCGGTGCCATGCATGCCTTGCTCTGCCCTAGCACCAGCACGCCACCTGTTATCCTGCTGCCTTGTTCCCCACTATCGCCGCGCCATACCATGCCGTGCTGGTGAGGTTTTCAATGAAATGTATGTTACGTGCCACACATTTTTTATTTTTGGGTGCCTTCTGCTGAGTATTAACACTCAACAAACAGCTGAAAGTTTGAGTGTTAATGGTCGACAAACACTTAAAAACTATTGTTTTTCCATAGCGCCTTCTTTAATGATTCACATATATAGGCTTGCTAGCTTCAACTTTGGTGGTACAAAATTTGATTCCTTTCTTCGTTGTCTTGGATAACTAGGGCTCCTAAGAATGATCATGTGGGGCTACATTTTAGTGAATCGAAAGGTGCCGCGCAACAGAGTTTTTCAGTGTCACGTCCAATTTGATGGTGAAAATAACAATGATTGTGTGGGTTTCCAATGTACTGTGGCGACAGCCTCGAACAAACCTAATAACATTGCAACATCTAACAAATACAACAAGATGAGCACATTCTGATCGATCAATAAAATCTCATGAGTACAAGACACAGAATGGGGACACATATACAAAGGTGACAAAAGTGTGTTGGGAAAACTCGTGCCTCTCATTGCAACGATAAAATAATCTTTGTTCAACTAGATTTATGAACTTTAGTTCATGAAATTAAACAAGATATAAACTAAACTTTAGTCCTCAGACTAAAGGAACCATACACCACCTAAACTTTAGTTCCTACTAGATAAGCAAGTTTTAATCCCTAATAATAAGGGAGTGCAATACCAAAAGGGTCTAACTAAGCTCCTCTCCCTTTTCTCAAACAAAACATTGGCATCGTCGATCCGTTATAAATTCATGCGTCCGGGAGCTAGAAACAATAATCCGCACGCAAACACAGCCAATAAGAAAGCAAAGTAGCTAGCTGATTACGGAGAGGGCAAATTATTCAAAGATTCAAATCCATATATAAATATATGGAGCATGCAGCTGCTGGCACGGCGACGGCCAACATTAATAATGTGGGTGCAGAACTCCGGCTGCCAGAGGCGAGACTGAACGGCATTATACTGCGGTGGGCATTCATCGACAAGGCGATCAGCGGCTTCGGGGCGCTGGCACTCGCATGGGCTACCATCGTCCTGCTCGGTGGATTCTCCACCCTGATAAAGCAGAAGGATTTCTTGTTCGTCACCATCATCACCTTCATGGAAGCTACCAGGTTTGGCTGCATATATATCTCGCGTGTGCGTATTCATATTCAGTTCAGTCTATTCATAATTATTATCAGTTCCGTTAAGTTTTGTTTTTTTTGGAGGCATAGTGTTTATTTCACTGATCGAGCGTGCAACCTGATTTTCAAGCAAATCGGCAAATACACGATCAAAAATTCATGTGAAATTTTATTACTCGCCCAGGAAGTAGACGTACAGGGATGTTTGATAAGAAATTAAGCTACATGAGGCTGAAATATCTATATCTCTAAATAAGTTGATGGTGGTTTAATTTGTTTTTTGCTACCGTTGGATCCGAGCTGAGTCGGACGATCGATATATACATATATATAATTATTTTTGTTTTTACCTACTTGTGGCTGAAACATTCCACGCCGTAGATCTCTAGATGATATGATTGACGAAGAAAATAATTAAGCATATGAGATTGCGTGCAGTTCTAATTAAGTTACAGTCGTAGTGGCGTGGTGCAATGAGTACTGCAGCTGATCATCCCTGTCCCAACGAGTCCTAGCTTCATAGTATATAATGAGACCAAGAAAGTTGTATGAAACCACTAGCTAGAGTCCAAACACCGCTACAAGTGTTAACGAACGGGCTACTCTATAATCGGGAGGCCAACTGTAAAGCACAGTCAGGTTCTGTAGCCATCCGATCTCGATCAGACGGTATGAAACCCTCTTCGCTCTCCCCGAAACCTCCGACGAGGTGGGTTCCGCCGCTGCGAAGTTATCCTCACGTGACATCCGATCGAAATCAGACGGTGTTGAAGGGGTCGACTTTCCTCTACAGTCGGTGAGACCGATGATTTCATTTGTAAGTGTTAGGCCCTAGTTGTACCTTCTTGCTAGCGGGATCGCCGGAGGAGGAGATGAGTTAGAACCTATTGGCCAAGTCGATCTAACTGAACCTTAGATGAGACCTCATGGTGTTTTGTAATACTAGTCAAATGCCCGTGCCTGGTGCTTTATTTTTAATAGCAAATATTTATTTAAAGCATGATACAAATATGATTTGCAATGAATTTGATTCCAAATCTTCATATCATGATAAAGTTATCTTATAGCACAAAAGCTTATATTAACATCATAACAATCTTCAAAACTTTTATGTCTCTACCACCAAAATAATAGATACTGATAGCAATAATCTCTGATAGAGAAATATAACCAAGACATAAAAAATTATAAATAAAACAAGGTAATATAGTAGCAACAAAATCCGTGTTTAATATAGTAGAGAAGTATCAAATTTCCCGGTACAAGTAAATGACAATGGATACAGCAGCGACGCAACAAAAAACAACATAAAAATCATGTCTAACAGCACAAATTGTGTTTTGAGACCAGGTTTTGTGATTCGCAATGGCAGCTAGACCATTTAGAATAGGTAAGGCACTCACCAAAAGACGTGGAGGCAACCAAAAGACCAAGCAGCTATACCGCTACCCTTTTTAGTCGGTTTCATCTATCTAGTCACCATAGATCTTGCTGATCTTGATAGGACCCTTCCATTTCTGAATGGGCCTCTCCGCCTCTGTACCTTTGGTTGACGATCGTAGAACGCTATAAGGTGGTACTGTGGTGGATGCAACGGCAGTCTCTGCTAGAGCTTTGGCAGATTGCACAGCTTGCTTGAGTCATGAATTGATGCAGTGTCCTGTTGACCATACTTGTGGAGTTCTGAAATAAAATTCACAAAGAATGTAATCTACACCAAGTGGACCTTTTTTCTACTTCAATTAAACATTAAAAGCACATTAATGAAGAGGAGTAACATGCAATATGTTTCTCTAATGATTCTCAAAGGTGATTTTCTTAATAAATTTTTAGCTGGCCAATCTTTTAGCCAGCCCAGCTAAAGAAACTTAAGTATGTAAGAGATAGATATGTACATAATATAAAAAATGTATACTCTGTAAATCTACAAATTATCAAATGTCAATAGCTAATCCAGTTTTAATAAATTATCATCCTAGACAAAACAAACATGAAATGGAGAACATAACACAATTAAACACCATGTAATCATCTACCAAAATTAAGATTTTAAGTAATTGCATGCTATATCTTACACTCTAGTAATGTATCTAGTGTTTGGACACTCTATTTATTGCTTATTTGAGACTACAGAATTTTAAGGTCGAACCCATTTTTAGTTAGCACACACCATCCTTTTTCTATTATCATACCAAGACATGATAACACAACTTAGTCTAGAACATACATATATCATTGATATATAACTAAAGGTGTATACTACTGGTAAACAAAGAGGTAGAAAAATAGAAGCAATTAAAATTAAAATTTTGAGATACTCATTATCAAGCTCTTATGCATAAACACTGCGCTCAAATATTATGTTTTCTCCCACCTGTTATCATCCCCGCAAATTGGTGTCACACTTTTTTCAAAGAACACAACTGGGCAACAGCTACCAAGCAAAACAAATGAAGCATCTAAGTATATTTACATATAGCATAGAGCTACTGAAAAATTATTCAATTTTCCATGGGAATGTATGAATAATATCAAATTGTCATTTGTCAACCACAGTTCTCTTTCAGCATGCAACTTCAAGCCTTCTACATGGTCAAACAATCATGGCGCATAATATTTATTGAACATGAACTGTCAAATGTTAGTTACTACATTTCATTCGTCCTATACTCCTATTGTTCTCTGTAATCTATATCATATAGTAGTCTGTTCAAAAGTAAAACTCTTGACATGCAAATACAATAGCAAAAGATAATTGCTGATGAGAAATTTCAGGATTTATAAAGGTCTGTTACCCCATAGAGGTAACAGGCCTTTATAAAGCCTGAAATTTGCACACCACATTATAGGATGTTCTCAAAGAAACATTAAATGGAACTCCAATATATACAAGAAATGCACTATCTATACCCAAAGGCACCTTCAGATTGGACAATATTTGGAATCCCATCGGTCAGGCATCGAGCAAATCCTAGATGGCTGAGTTTGGACTCGAACCTTCACAGAATCATAGCCTCCATAGGGCATAGAGCTATTTTTGTAATCACCTCAGCCGATGTGGACGGGGCAAGGTAGATGAAGGTTTTTAGCTTCTCAGCATGCTCTGAACCAACAATGTCCGAGTAGCACTTCTTAAAGAACTCGTAGAACCCAAACTTGGAAGCCCCCTGGCTATTGTACCCAACAAGCGTGGCCATCTAGCCCTTGAAGAACCCACCAAGACCTTGCTCTTGGAGTAGGACGCCGAAGCTAGCTAGATGAGATGTCCTTGTACTTACCAGGGTCAACCTGTAAGGATGAACATGGCAAACATAGGTTCCATTAGCCGCCAGGGGAATCTAGAGATTCGGACGACAGAAACAGAAACACGAAAGCCTCTCTCTCACACACACCCACCCACCTGCATGTTGCATTTAACGAGGTCCAATGGTGAGGGGTCTGATGGTGAGGTGGGTGAGACTGGTGCTGAGGAGCCCGCCGAGGACGCAGGTGGTGTAGAACAGTGGCATGTGTAGCGGTATCGGCGCATCTGCCTCTTATCCTCCAACCTCCTCCCAAGCTGCTCGGCGTTGGCGGCGAGCTCGGAAAGGAGGTGGTTGAGGAATAGCAGCGACGGGGAGCAGCGACGACCTTGTCGGGGCTCACCATGCGAGAACTGGGACTGGGGCAACTGTTGGGAGGAGCGCGATGGGGGAACGAGGGCATCGTCGTCGCCGACCGAGACACATGGTGAGCTCGGTCGCGATGGAGACCTTGCCGCTCCCGAGCTTCTTGGGCGCTGACATGACGAACCCAATGGCTGCCGAGCAGTGGAGCGAGATGGCACAGATGAGCAGCATGAGCACGATGGCCGACCACCGTGACGAGACCCAGCATCTCGGCCTTCTCCAGCGGCCTCTTCATCACCCGTCTCGCGGTGCTTCGTGCACATCCCTACCATCGGCCGAGGGCCGACGCTACTCCGCACGGCTCTAGATGGACAGATCTAGAATCGGGGGTGTTGAGGGCGTGGGGTGGCAGGGAAAAGGGAGGAATGGCTCAGCGATGTGGGTGCGTGCGGCGGTAGTTGCGGGTGCGCACTGAGGCTATGACTGGCGCGCTGAGCGCGTGGGAGGGAGGGGCGGTTCATCGAGGAGGAGTGCGTGGTAGTGGCGGTTCGTCGGAGAGGAGCGCGCTATGCGCGTCTGGAGGGAGGAAGCTGCTGCAGACAGATCGTGCGGACTGCGGACAGACGACTCCGGACCAACTGGATGCATTATAATAGTAGAGATTTAGGGCTAGTTTTTTTCGCTTAGGGATGAGCTCATTGTACGTGGATAGGTTTAGAGTTTAGTTTAAATTTTTATCGTCTTACCTATGATTTGGAGGCCTTAGAAAGAAACACATTATGAGTCTTAAAATCTAAACATTTAAAATTTGAAACTTGAAAACTATAACAGTGGAGTTGAAATGAATTTTCAAATTTTCTACTAATTTTTTAAGTGTTCTTAAATGATTTTTCTAAATTTCTACGAATTTTTAAAGTGATCTGAAATGATTTTTCGATTTTTTGAAGTATTCTGTTTTTCAGAAAATTAAAAATAACGCTGTTTAGAACTGCTAAGTTTTTGAAGTGTTCTGAAATTAATTTTCGATTTTTTATAAAAAATAACGCTATTTAAAACTGCTAATTTTTGACGTTTTCTGAAATGAATTTTCGGGTTTTCTATGAATTTTTGAAGTACTGTTCTGAAATGAATTTTCGAATTTTTGAAGTGTTCTATTTTTCGGAAAATTGAAAATAATGCATTTTAAAACAGCTAAAATTTTTGAAGTGTTCGGAAATGAATTTTCGAATCCTCTACAAATTTTTGAAGTGTTCTGAAATGAAATTTCGAATTTTTGGAGTGTTCTGTTTTTCAGAAAATTAAAAATAACGCTGTTTAGAATTGCTAAACTTCATAACTCATAAAAAGGAAATATAAATGTTTTAAGAGCGTAGATCTGTAAATTTTATTTATGAGTGGATTAATAAGACTAGAAGTATATGCACATTTTTAAAGATTTTGTGTGGCATTTATCAGATGGTTTGTACCATGAGTGCATATATATGAAGCTTGCGTGGAATGTTTTTGTTATTGCTACATATAATTATTTGGTAAACACATACAAACAAGCTAGTACACACATGAGGTTGATGGTTAATGCATCAAACATAAGATTGGTTCTCTCAATATAGGTATTGAGTTTAATGGTTAATTATAATAACAAACTAAATGTAATATTTTCTTTTTTCACTATGCTTTGCCATTGTAATGGCACAAATTAATACTGCTATAAAACTCCTCTACTCATTTCACCACTACAGAAATATCATTTAATACCAATTGGTAACAACCGTATTGAGTTTAATGGTTAATCTTAACTAATATAAAGCGGCTAGTCCCCTCTCTTCCGCATGCCCTGTCCGCAAAAGCTGGCCACATGCATAAAGTTGGCGGAGCGCCCCGCTGCGCGCGTTAATGGAAACTTTATTAATGAGTTAAACCTTAGTTTCAAACCAAACCGACGTATGATCCAACCATAATCAGATATTCAAACCCGTGAACTCGCGATGATAAATTAAAACTCATATACTTATATATATCAGATTGATTGGGTACCCATGTAGTAGTTAATTTAAATATCTAGGTTGTTGGTCGGAGTAACCGATTGTAGGTGTATCTAGTCTGAATAGCTAGTGTTTCCTGTTGACAACCTAGTTTTTAGCTCTTAGGTGACTAGCTAATACCCCCATTAGAGCATTTACCAGAGAAACTCTAAAAAAATCATTTCCTTAAATTTTTGGGATTATAATTGAAAAACATGCTACAACAATACTCTAAATGAACTTCAAAAAAATATCTTAAAATTAATTATTTCGCTCTTTATTTTTAGAGACCAATGCATAGATACTCAAATTTAAGAACTCTATTGAAAAAATATATTTAAAGTGATTTGCATCACTAGAAATAATCCTCGTTGAAACTTCAAATATTCTTGTTAACATGCTACACCATGTCGACTGTTGAGAGGAGAAAAAGTCTGCCTCCTGTCGACGTACAGATGATGAACGTTCGATATCAAGGTTATCAATACTATTCTGGTATCGGTCGGAACGATCGGTATGTACCATTTCGCAACTCAAACTGATACGTGTTAAGTGATATACCGTTCTGAACTTAATACCGGTCAATATCGGCCATTCCGATCAATGTTTGCCAATACCGACCAATACCAATACATACTAGTCATTCCGATCAAAATTATATTTTGATTTTTTAATATGTGTTACATATTACCTATAGTAAGCTATATATTATATTATATTCAAGTTATATAGTATATTTAAGATATCAATGTATTCAAATATATTATATTTAATCATATTACTACATATTTTAAATATATTTATATTATTTTATTAGATCTTGAAACGGTAATATCATCCGGTACAAAACATTCAGTTTCGAGAATCAAATCGAAACGGTCACTGAAAATGAACGAAATGAAATTAACAAAGCTTGGTCGACATGTCCTGAGCGCAAACCACAAACTTGGAGTTCCATGGCCACATCCCACGTTATCAATACCATTCCGGTATCGATCGGAATAGTCAGTATGTACTATTCCGCCACTCAAACTGATACGTGTTAAGTGGTGTACCGTTTCGGTCTCAATACCGGCCATTTCGGTCAATATTGGCCAATACCATCTGATACCGGTACATACCGGTCATTCCGGTCAAAATTATATTTTGATTTTTTTTAATATATGTTACATATTACCTATAAAGCTATATAATATATTATATTCAAGTTATACAGTATATTTAAGATATCAATGTATTCAAATATATTATATTTAATCATATTACTATATATTTTAAATATATTTATATTATTTTATTGGATCTTGAAACGGTACACCAATAGGTACGAAACATTCAGTTTCAAGAATCAAATCGAAACGGTCACCGAAAATGAACGAAATGAAATTAATAAAGCTTGGTCGATGAGCGCAAACCACAAACTTGGCGTTCCATGGCCACATCCTAGGTGCACGGACGCTCCGGCAGCTTCTCTCTCCTCCCTTTCTCTACAAAGGAATTTATTAAATTCATTTTTTTCTATCCTCTCTTTCTTTGCCTTGTTTGGGGCCTCCAAAATCATACGTGCATCCTAGCCATGGAGCCCAAGCCATTTTTAATAAATTTCTCAGTTTTTAGTTATTATTAGCAATTTTTAATAATGTACACCTATTAGATTTAATATGGTGTACTGCTTAAAGTGGTACAACTTTTCAATTTTTCTCTAGCTCCGCTACTGATCCGAGCAACATAAAACCTAAGGTTTGTGAATTCGCAACAAAAACAGAAATGGGGACACAGACACACACGTACAACTTACTAATAAGTAATAACTAGTAAGTTGCATCTGCGATGCAATAGACTTTATTCTCAATTTAAAACACTTATTTAAAAAATTGATTTCTGTAAGAAAAATTATTAACATTGTAACTCAACAACATAGTTACCAATTATTAAACATTTGAAAAATATCAAAATAACTGCAAAATCTATGGAGCTTACTTATGTACAATGTACAAGTAGATGACTATGGAGACTACCCAGTGATGCAAAATGGCAGGCAAAACTGGAATTTTTTAAAAATAATATATTTTTTAAAAAAATTAAATATGTATGTCCGTTCAAAAAAATTACAAAAATAGCATGCGATCAGTACTTAAAGTGCCGACGGGAGCTCTAATCGGCACTTCAAGTGCCGAATAGTGCCGAATGGTGCCACATCAGCTTTAGTCGGCACTTGGCAGAATCTAATAGGGACAGCATCCAGTCGGCACTTGAAGTGCCGACCGGAACTGACGTGACACTAGTCGCACTTTAAGTGTTGATCGCGTTCTACTTTTGCAAATTTTTCAAAAGATATAAATATTTGATTTTTTTAAAAAAATATTATTTAAAAAAATTAGGCAAAACTACTCGGCAGCACATAATAGAAAATCGACACCAAATTTCTAGGGATACATCACGGTTGCTTCCATCGCCACTGCATCTTTCATCAGCTCAGTACCATGGTGTTGCAAATCATATTAATCCTCTTCTGTTTTCTCTCCTCACAATATGACAGACATAACTTACTTCCACAGCAATCTAGGATGAAACTGAAATTCGCGAATAATACCTATTGCAAATCAACAACAGCAAAAACAGGTGATCAGTCAAATCCACGAGCAGGCAGAACGAAGCTAGACAACAACACATTGCAACTATGAATAAGCTCATTTCTAACTGTTGAACCTGAACAAGTGCACACATTGCAATTAGGAAAATTGGCTCGCTTGGACATCTTAGTAATCTAGGCTAACCAATCTAAGCTAACTGGGAAGAAATATCTTGTGCAATTATTTATTTGGTACAAACGTGCAATCAAGCGATCTGGTGCATCCAATTAAACGATCCAACGGTTACATATGAAAGAGACTGAAACCTAGTACTTTTTACTTTCAACTCCTTTCATATGTAACCGTTGGATCGCTTGATTGGATTCATCAGATCACTTGATTGCACGCTTGCACCAAATGAGTGATTGCACAAGATATTTCCCTGCTAACCAGGGCGCTAGCAAGTTAGCAATGAGATCATTGGCTATGTTGGGGAGGAGGAGAATTCTTACGCGATCCATGTTGCTGAGGAGGAAGGCGGAGAAGCGGAAGACGATGAGCCAGTGCTTGGGAAATTGCCCGTGCTCCTCCTTGTCCCCTGTCGCATCGTCCTGCACCAACCCGAAAAGAAGCAACAGCCTCCTGACCGACGCCAGCAGCTTCCCGCCATCCCCGTCGTCATCCCCTTGTCCCGCCCTTCCGCCATGGCACGCGTCATCCCGCCCCGCCCTTTCCGTGATGATGAGGTGTTCGACCGGACGTCGATCCCTAAGAGCGCCCGCCTCCGAAAGATCCTAGCGCCGCCTCCACCGCCTTTCCGCCCTGATTTGAATCCAACCCAACCCCCTCTCCCATCCAGGCGGGCAGCGCCACAATGGTGCAAAGGCGAGAGGCGGCGGCAGGGATGTTTAAATAGGTGCAAAAATAATAAAAAGTTATAAATACTTTGTCTAAGAGTCTTAATTTTCAATGCTTAAAAATAGGTGCTTAAACTTACTTTGTATCCATACTTGTATCTGGTAGGATTTATGATCCATTACACATTTACACTGTTGCAGGTTAATATCCAATTTTTGAATAAGAGTGCAAGTATTGTTATCAATGTTTAGTAGTTCAGAGCTTTCAGTCGTGAACTCCTCGCAGCTAGAAAATAGAATATGTTCTTGAGATATTAGGTTTGTTCTTCTATTAGTTTTTAGGAAAAGAACACACATTCCTTGCAAGATACTTTCAACACTTTAAAAGATTAGATACTGATAATAATTCTCAATTTACTTATCACCAATAGAGCTAAGGATCGGAGCTCACTCAAGAGAAATGGTGCTTTGTAAACTCTGACCAGAGAGACAAGCACTGCATCCACGGTCCGCACTATCCCTTGACGCTGCTACAAGTAAAACATGCCCAAAGCCAAATGAGCAGCAGAGCACACAACCTTGACAGGAATGAGATAGCTTGAGATAACTCCACCCTCACCTCCATCTCTTTCCCCACACACAGCCCCTCTCTCCCCATCTCAGTATCTTACAAAGCCAAAATCCCTACTCCCTAGTCGCTAGTTTGCAAGGTGGAGGAGTAGAGAGGCATCCTTCCCCACTCAATCTTTCGTGACGGCGACCAAGGCGATCATTGAGGAGGTAATGTGGGAACATCAATTGCGGGCGGCTGTAATGGTGGGGCTCATGGCCATCACGGTGGTTTTGATCTCGGCCATTGTGCCCAAGCTCGGCTCGGTGTCATGGTCTCCGTCTGTTCGCTGTTTGTCTCCACAAGGTTCTTTCTTGCTTCTCCTGATCTCGGCTGCGCCATCGACAAAATGACTAAGCTAAAATTTTCATCGAAGCAGCTGCTAAGACATCAATGTTAGATGTAGCATCGCCTCCTGCCATAAGCTTCCGCCCGCCTGAAAAACTTGGTTTTTTTTCTCTAAGCTCCTCTATAAGCAGCGCGTTGGAGATGGCCTTAAGCTGGGCTAAGAGAGGGAGTCACACACGAGGAGCTGGTTGTGGCGACGTGGGTGTATGCGTCGTGGAGGGGAGGACGATGACACAACGAGATCTGCATGGGAGGGCGGTTGCGTTGCGCTCGGCGGTTGGTGTGCCCGGAGGGAAGAGATGGGTAGCGGACCGACGAGCGGATCAAGTTCGCTCTTTAATATGTTAGAGATAAGTAGTATAATTACCTGCACTGATCTCATTTGATTTAATTTGCAGGCTGTTCAATAGTGCGGTGAATCCAGCGGATAAGTTCATCATCAACGCACCTGAAGTGGTGGCGGCACAGACCGAAAAAGTGGAGGCTATGGAGCATGGAAGCTGGAGAAGGCACAGAACCGACGTGCAAGTTACGAGTACGACGCTTGCAGCAACACAGAGCTTGAGAGCCATGTTCGCATTGTTCTGCTCCAACCGCAAGAACCGCTGCACCAGCCGCGTATTCTTCGCCAAGTCCATGGCGATGGGCTTCACGTTCGCGCAGATCGCCGCCAACATCACCTCCTTCGTCCTGGCCGTCCTTCGCGTGTGCAAGCAGGACTACGTCGACCCGGCGGACCAGGACAGCAGCGACCACAAGAGCATCAAGGTCTCGCTCAACCTCTTCTACGGGCTGGTGCTCGCGCAGTGCATCTCCAACTTCCTCGCCGAGACATTATTTCTCGTCCCCGACGTCTGTCAGGTGCTCAAGCTCAGCATGACCTACCAGCTGGGCCACTCCGGGGTGATGACAATCAAGCGATACATGCTCGTCACCTACATGATGTGCTCCAGTGGAAGCGTGCATGAGGCCATGAACATGGACTTGGTAAGCTTTGCGATGGAGATGGCGAGGTCCGACTCGGTGGCCGATCGGCTCTACGGAGTTCGGGTTCTCGACCGCATCCTCAGGGTGGACAAGTACAGAGAATTGGCGCTCATGAGGCTCAGAGCTTCCGTTGATACGGTAGGAAACGTTGTCAACATGCTAGGGTTGAAGAGCAACACCCAGAAGGAAGAAGACACCAGAGGGCATGCTGCAAATGTAGTGTTGCAGCTCTGCCCCGACCTTCTTGTTCAGAGCTTCCCTGCGATGCTGCAGATGATATTATCATTGATTACTGTCGACACAATGGCTGGCAGAAACCACCAACACTCGAGAAATGTGAGCATGGAGTTCACATGGCTCGGTGTGAAGATCCTCAACAAGATAATGGACAATCCAGAAAACCGTAAGAATGTTGCTGATATCGATGGCCAGGTGATGTCAACCATTGTAGACCTCACAGTTATTAACAATGACAACAGGAACAGCTCAATCATCCCATGGTCTGCAGTCATCGAAGAAATCATTTTGGAAGCAGTTGAGGTCTTACATAAGCTGGTTGCCACTGCCGGCGATGCTGGGAGGGTGCTAAGGTGCAAAGTCTCTGACAACGTCCATGTCCTCACGAACATCAGCAAGATACTAGAGCACCCTAGGAGACAAACAAAGCTGCTTGTTGAAGCAATTGGAGTTCTTGCCTGCTTGGCATTGGATGAGACTGGGTGGCAGGAGATTGGAAATTCTCCTCGAATCTTTAGGAGCCTTGTTTCTTTCCTTGTTGCGAGGCCGGCAGTGGCTGCTCCAATTCCAGCTGGTAGAGCCCAAGCTGAAGCTGAAGCACTAGTTCAAGCTGCAGCCGAAGCACTAGTTGTATTTGCCATTGATCATCAAACCATTGCTGGGAGTATTCTACAAGAACTGAAGCCTGAAGACATGCAGAAACTTGTTGACATACTCTCTGCTGACCCTCCAGAGCTCAAAACTATAGTTGCAAAACTTTTATTCATTTTGCATGCCAACTCGGACGACCCAGCGCATGCTCATCATAAAAGGAAAATCGACGCCGCACTACCAGTGGTAATTCCCTAGAACTCGGTTACCTTTGTACATTATCCTTACATGTATAAACCATATAATTCTTATACTTTTAATTCCATCGTATGTAGCTTCTGAAATCAATAAAGTCAGAAGTGGAGAAGCTAGAGGCTCCCGTGTCTGCTGGAGAACATGCTCATGTAAGAACTAAGAAAGTTGTCCTTCTCATGACAACTTTTCCTTTATTACCTCTGATCTACGTACCTAAATATATTCTTGTTGGTGTGTGTATGGGCAGAACTTCGAAGAATCGAGGACTAACAAGCAGGGTGCGTTACTAGAGAGCTTCGTTGGACTAAGCGTTCAAATTCCCACGTCCATAGGAGAAAGTGAATTTGATGAAGCTATAAGGAGTGCCAATCTTACAGTGGATATGATCATGCAGAAGCTTAAGAAGATACTAGATCTGTACAAGTCACCAACCACGGAGTTCCCAGGGATAAGGCGAGTCACCGTCCAACTAATCCTTTACGTGCTGTTACGAAACAGTACTAGCCGTTTCCACGAAGGTTTCATTGGATACGAGATGGACAAGGCGGTGAAAGAAGTGGCGGAAACAGAAGCAAAACTTGAAATGTTTAAGATGTTTTACTGCAGTGTTGGACTCGGTAAGCACAGCGAGCCCATTTCTTCGCTTGTCAGCTCGGCTCTAGCTGGACTAGCTTAGCATTGGTGACGGCATGCCTTGTACAGTAATTCTTTCTCATGCTATTACAACTTATACGTGTTCATTCGGATTGTCTATTACAACTTATATGTGTTCATTTGGATTATCTGAATTCAATATAATGCACTGGGCGTTGATGTTTTTATATATACAAGGGACCATTTATGTACTTCACTTACCTCTTTTGAGAGCGACAGGTAAGATCAATTTCAGCCAGATTATTACTGGAGACATGCAACAAAGCCAACGAAGATTACCTTGATTTCTGCGTGCATATATAGTACTAGGAAATTTTGCAAAACAACCACTGAGTTGCGCGCTCCGCTTTCCCAAATTTTATCTTCTTCGGGTATAAAATCTCAGGAAACGGGAACTCCGACGCAAAAAACGCAACTCAGCGGAAATAGTCCGCCGGGCCTTCGTGCAAATAGCGATGAACCAGAGGGCTTTTCGCAAAAAAGCCACCCCGCCCCGAGCGATGTGGCAGCCCGTGGAGATCGGCAGCCAAAATGCCCTGGATGCCTAACGAATTACAGAAAGCTGAAGGGTATTTTGTAAAATCGTGACGTGGCTTGCTGTGGAGAGAGTAAACGAGGGGAGGTTTAAAGTATAGAGATTTACCGATGGATATTACCAAAAAATAAATTAATTTCATTAATTTTTATATGTAAACAATATAAAAAATAGAAGAAGAACTATTACCTTCTAAGAAATAATATGTCACCTTCTTTTAATTATAACCATTAGATCTATAAAAATCAATGGTCGTAACTTATTTCGTTGCACTTTAAGATTCTCCTTATATAAAACAAGATATATATTAGGAGATTAAAGTCTCCTTGACCTGAATAAGTTATAGGTTTTGACTTTTGAGGTGACGTCATAAATGAAGAGCTTCCGTTTGTCCACTAACCACGAAGAGGCGCACATTTTTCATTATATATTTTGATATATTTTAATACATGAATTACTGGAAATTTTAAAATTTACATTAAATATCAGGTTATTGTATTTGTATGCTTCTCTACGGAAACTGGCACTAGGCGAAGAGGGTTCGCGAGTGTTGGCCAAAAACATTCGGTAAACTTTTTACGCTTGGCAAATAACGAGTAATACACTTTGCAATGTTTTACATTAGGCAAAATGGGGGAAACAAATCGGTGCAACCGGAGGTCACAACGACATGTTTGGGTGGGAAAAATTTATGGGTTTGCCTAGGGTTTTTAAAAAACACTAGGAAACTCACAATATTCATTGTTTTACGTGAAAAAATGTTTTGAGTTTATGTGATATTTGTAATTTTGTTTTAGATTGAATTTTTTTCTACACTCAAAATACAACACGTCTTATTCTATGTATTTTTTTGCATTTTTCTATGTACATTTTCTATATATACTTAATTAATTATTTTTCTAGGATTTCAATTCAAATATGTGAAATTTGAAGCATAAGTGCCTGAAATAGTGAACAAAAAATTGTAAAAAATATTCATATTTTTTACTCCATTTGTTTGCATTATCCACTAAATTGAAAGAAATTTTGAAAAAAAAATCAAATGATGTATGAAAAACACGAGACTTGTCATTGTGTATATGTTGCGTAGATCTTGTGATAAAAAATTAAAAATATTTCTAGAAAATTGTCATGTAATATGTTAAGAAACAAGAGATTCTCCTCAGAGGAATTAGGGTCGAGAGAATGAATTAGTTAGATTTAAAAGCAAATTAATGGTTAAATCTTTGTTTGATCATCAAAATTTTTTAAAATTAAAAATAATATAGGTTATTTCATGTAAAAATTGGCATTTTTCGAGTCAATTTATTATTTTAAATTTATTATGTGTTTTTTGTATTTGTATCATAACATGTCAAATTTGAACTGCAATTGCATAAAATAATGAAAATTTGTAAAAAATCATATACATATTTTGAGTCTATTTGCGAGCGTTATCCCATGGAAAATATGGCATTTTTATAGCTGAGTTAGATATTTTTATTTTATTAATTGTATTTCTATAATTTAAATTGAAACATGTAAAATTTGAACTACAAATATATAAAATAATGAAATAAATTGTCCAAAAAATTATATTCATGTTTTTAGTCTATTTTTGGGCATAACACAACAATTCAAAAATATTTCACAAAATTTGTCAAGAAAGATGGAAAAACAAATTTGACACAATTTTAACAAAATGAAAAAGGTTTGCTGAGTGCCAAATTTGAGATGTCTCAAATTTGTCACTCGGCATTTTTTTCGCAACCTATGCCAAAATTCCAAAATTTTCTTATTCAGCACCAAAAAATTTGAATACGGTGCCAAAATTTTGACTCATTCCTTTAAATTTGCACATCTCCCTCTCATCCCCTCCTCCCTCCCCACTACCAATGCCGCTAGCTGCTACCATTGGTGCCGCCATCACTGCCATGGCCTGTGTCTTGCCTTCATGCTTTCTCCCTATCACCGTTGGTGTCATGCCTCCTCGCTCCTTGTTGCCCGTTGCTGTGCACCGCCGCCCATCACCACGCCTCACCAGCGCTCCGCGTGCCCTTCCCCACCCTGCCACGTCACGTCGTATCCACTTGTCTCTTGAGTCTTCGTGTTCTTAAGGTTCTTGTTAGGCCACACTATAAAAATTCAACAAAGTAAAAGTTGTTTTTGTCATTTTTGTGCATACTTCTATTCATTTACTTTGTTCAGTTTTTTTATTATTTGTTGAATTTTTTGAGCTAGTTGGAACTTTGGAAGTTCCGATTTCTAATCGGAACTTCCGATGCACTAAATTCCTAAAAAACTTCCGATCTGTTGGAATTTCCGACGTTTCACTGGACTTCCGATCCAGGAATTTTTTAAAATATCTTTTTTTTTTGCAAGAAAAATTTAGATTGCCTATTCACCCCACAGTTGAAGTGTCGAACGTGGTTGACGTGACTATGTTCGGCCGATCAAGTGTCGAATGTGACTTGATGTGGCCACGTTTAGCCGATCAAGTGCAGACAGGAGTACATTTTTATAAATTTTTGAATCGTGATTTTTTTAAAAAATATTTTTTTAAAAAAATCCATCCTGTACGCCGCAGTATTGGGCCCACTGCCTGCGCCCTGCGTGCCGAGCTTGTGCCCACCCGCGCGTGCCTCCCTCAGCCGTCCCCACTCGTGCACGCCCGCACCACAGCCGGCCAACTGGGCCAAACTGGCCGGACCGGTTCAACAGTGCAGTTTCTAATTTTTAAATTATTCCTTGAACCAGCCCGGTATGCACAGCATAGTAACCCTGTTCTGATTCGCTGCATTGTGGGAGCGACTGGTCAGACCGGATCCACCGGTATACGCGCGTACGCCGGTACGCGCCTGCGCCTGCGCCTGGCTGGACTCGGTCCATGCCGCCGTTCCTCCGCTGCTTGGGCCCGCTTAACGCGCACGTGACGCGCGTCTGCGCGCTTCTGCTCGCATGCTCCACCGCGCAGCGCCGCGAGCGCGACATCCTGACCCCACTGGTCAGTGCGCCAGCGCCGGGGAGCAGGGGTGGCAACGAGGCGGGACGGGTCTGGGTTGGTGAATACAAACCCGAACTCGGACCCGGTAGGACCCGGCCCCGTTAGCCCCGCGGGTGAAATTTTTCACCCGAACTCGGACCCGTCGGGTCCCCGCGGACCCGTTTTGAAATTTAAAAGTATACAAATGATATAATTTATAAATCACAAATATAACAAAATTCAAACTAAATATCACCGTAAATCATCTTGTTTATATTTTCCAACATTCCAACAAACAAAATTCATCAATATTAAAGTTATGTTTTTTATCATCTTGCATGGGACCAATATATATATATATATACATATACATATATAAACATAAATATATACATATATAAATATACATATATATATATGAGTTTTTTTACTTATTGGGTTGGGGACCCGCGGGGACTCGCGGGGACTCGCGGAGACTCGCGGGTCAAATAATCAACCTTAACCCGAACCCGACCTTATGCGGGGCCCCGACCAAATGAACTCGCGGGTGAAAAATTAAACCCGTCCACGACCCCATAGGAGCGGGTCCCCGACGGGTCCCTGGCCCCACCGGGGATATTGCCACCCCTACCTGGTAGCCGATGCGCATTCCGCACATGTCGCCACCGCCATCTGCCTGCTTTGTGCCATGCAAACCTGCAAAACTGGGTACTCGATGGTTAGTGGAACCACAACTTGATTCTGGTGATGGTTGGCCGATGTTAGTTTTGTTTAGCCCACCATCGATTGAATCAGGTTTTTAGTGTCGCGCACCCCACGCCCCCGTGCTAGCCCGCGTCTCGCACCGCACCAACTAGGTGGCCTGGTTCGCCCAATGGTGGACTGACAGGTGCCTAGTTTTTGTAAATTTTTGAATCAGTATACAAAGTTGCAATTTTTCAAAAAAAATATTATTTTAAAAAATTCTAAAATCAAAAACATTTCTATTGATTTTAGAAAAATCATTTTAGATCTGATTCACTCCATTCCGAA
Source organism: Zizania palustris (assembly GCA_019279435.1). Lineage (NCBI taxonomy): Eukaryota > Viridiplantae > Streptophyta > Magnoliopsida > Poales > Poaceae > Zizania > Zizania palustris. The sequence goes on along the minus strand of JAAALK010000288.1, from coordinate 4,495,056 downwards.
ACCTAAATTATTCTAAAAATCTCAAGTTTATTTTGACACTGTTTAAATAAATTTTAGTATTTTTCTTGACTATTTTATTTATTAGATGTATGATTATGCATAGTCGCTAACATCAAAGAAACTCAAGACAATTCCGTCAAAGACATGGATTACATTTTCAAAGCAAGGCAAGTCTTGCTTTGATTATTCTTGAACCTATTGTATTGATTGTGATGTTTTAAAATTTTATATATGCATAATTAGGTTGAGCACTATCATACACTAATAGTCGACCGCTTGAGCAATTATAACAATTAACTCCTAAAACTTGCAAGTAGCCTCTTTGTTATTGAATGCACTGTTTATCCTTGTCAATTAGATTTTACATTTAAGTTCCTTGAATTTACTTATTGTTGGCGTGCTTTTTGGTCACACACTGACACACGCGTGGCCTGAGAGATTTGCTTGACTCAAGTACAAGTCCTATGTCTTAGAAAAAGGGTTCAGGGCATGCTAAATCAGTTTGATCGTGCAACTGATAAGGATCGGAAAAGATAAATGTTAGTAGCATAGTCGATCAGCTGGCAAGCCAATGACTATGGTAGAAAAGATAAAACGATGAACCAGCGCGCCGATCGGCCAGATGGCTGATAGTCCAAGTTAGTCCAATCAAGCGAGCGCGCCATCAGCCGATAGGAAAGATAGAATATGCACATAGGTTGATGTGCACCCTTCGACAGTGAACGTGATATGGAGATGAATTAAAGATAACCTATCATCTTGTACTCTGATAGAAATAAATAAAGCATGCTAAATAACAGATCTATATCATGGAAATCATCACAATAACTACATCGGACATAACCGAGACAGTAGCTAGTCACGATGATCTGAAAAATATAGCAACAAATCGGGTAAAATTTATTTAGATGAATAGTATACATCATGAAAAAGATACAATAGCAAGAGATGTCGGACTTAACCGATGAAGCCTCAGATTATCAGACCCAGATCACTTCAATCTAAGAGATCAAACCTAACTGATGCAGCCTTAGACCTAGCCAAATACATTGAGAACAACCTATGACTATGCTGTTTCATCGTTCTCCTCAAGAGATCGAACTGAACCGATGCAGCCGTGATGGTACTAACCTAGTTGGCATGGATGTCGGGGGTGGCGGGACTCACCTCTTCGTCGGAGAACAAAATGATGCAGCCTAGCTCCGAGCGCCCGAGTCCTACTGGATAATCTTGGGGCTCAAGGGTGGCGATGCGCCGATTGATTGATTGAACAAAAGTTAACTAATCTAACCTAAGGGATACATATTTATAGTCCATAGACTTGCTATCCAAGTAACTTATCCACCCTACTTCGGATGAATCTGTAACCATCTTCTGCTCTTATCTCCATCAGCTCCCCTTCCGATCATGCAGTTGTTGCGGACGAGATCCTTTGACTTTATTTGACCGGATCTTCCTTGACCTTCTGTTGACCATGCAACAACTCGTAGTGGGCTTTTGGGCTTTACCAAATCTTGGCATCAACACTTGCCCTAGTTTTGGAGCGCTCAGGGATAATTGATGCTTCAAAATTATCGGTCATAATCACTCCCTGCCAGCATGTCCTTTCAAATGTCCTCTCCAATTTATTTCCCATAGCCGAAACCCTTCATCTTCCAATACTTCCAATGCTTCATATATGTTGCAAGGGCGTCGGCACCACTTTATCTTCTTCTTTGTACCTTTATTCTTTCTTTGGCCATAAACGACTATGATGGATGTCGCCTGGTCTGACTCATCTACTTTTCTGTGGTGGCATCGAACCAGGCTTCATCCCACACAGTTTTGCACTAGCGTTCTTCCAAATCAAGGGTCTTGTTTCTCCCTAACCTAGCAATGATTTTGGCCTATTTGAAAACGTACTCATGATTACCTTTATGCCGAACATTGGGAATGGCCCCACCAAATTGGTCAGGATCACTTTGAATCGACTACCGAGGAACTGCTTCTCACTCTATAAGAACTGCCGAGGTTGATGCTAAGGTTCCCCAAGTTAACGTCTTTCTACGAGTATGTGCTTTGTCTTCTTCTCTTTGTATTACTCACACCGGCCTTGAATGCAGCCGATGTTGGGCGCTATGGGTTCGACTGCCCCCCAAGGCGACACTACAGAAGGCGACTCTCGCTCCCCTCTAGCGGCCGCAGATGATGACGAGACCATTCCCACCAAAGGTTCTCCACGACCGGCCTCCTCCGCCAACTCTACTGATGTGAGTCTCTTCTTCTTATTGTGGTCATCACACTCCCTAAATGTGCCTAACCCCTTTTCTTCAGTCTCTTTACTTGCAGTTTCCCTTCGACCTCGGCTCCTATCTCAAGGCCGATCATGAAGTCGAGGACACCCCCACACCGGCTGCCATTCCGCTCCCCCCAGAAATCAGGGAGGTTTTGTGGGACATGCTACGTCGTTTGGAAGACCCCGTGGAAGTCTTGGTCAATGACTCATGGCTGATACGTGGACGGCTCAATGATATTTTGAACTTCCTTCCTCCAGGGCTGGTGGACGTCCTTACGTCGGCCGCCCACTTGGAGTTTCACCGGCTAGTCGTGCAGCGGGCGTTGCGTTAGATGGCAAACCATGCCAGCCGCGCGTCTCAACGGTCAGAGATCAAGACCCTTAATGCAGCGGCGCTGGCCGAGGGCTCTCTCCTAGACCAGCTCCAGGGTGAGTCGTTGGTTGTTCCATGCAAGTTGGACCCGCTTCAGTCAGAAGAAACCGTCCTAACTGCTCGATTGGAGAAGATACGGGTGGAAATCGCCATCTAGGAGGGTGCCCTGGCCTCTCTCCTAGATCGGATTTAAGCCCAGAAGCGTCAGCTCTTTGAGGCGGTTCGTCTTGCGCAACATCGGTGCCGGTCCCTTCGAGACATTCCCGGTTTGGACATGGATGATCATGCCATTCTCCGAAATGTTGACACCATCCGGGCGGGGGAGATCGAGGGCATCCGCCATGTTTTAGCTTGTCGTGGCTCATTGGTAGACGTGACCTTTGCCCATGCAGGTCCTTTGCTCCTCCATCGTTTCCCCGGTCTTCTTCCTCTGGACGTTGCTCGACTTCCATCCCATGCGGCCAATCAGTTTCTTCTTGGTGCATATGCCGATCGTCGTCGTAGTGTGCTCACACCATGTTGACTGGGAACAGGTGATCCCCGATGTTCATTGACTTTCTCCCATCATTAAACTTGATTCGGCCTTGCTCTACGACTGATTGTATTTTGCTGCCTGAAGACCTTACATTCATTAGTATTATGCAATGGGGAATTGTGCCACTTGCAGTACTTCTTCTTCTTCAGTTCTTCAGTAGATGGTATTATATGGCCAGGTGACAGGTGGATTCGCTTCTCTCTAAGTAACATGTCAAATATTTTATTGGCCTTGTTGATATCGAAGTCATACCTTTCTTCCTTCTCGGCCAGTTTTATCCATGGACATGTGACCTGCTTCTTATTCTTAGACCACTTGGCCATTCTGACTTCTGCGTCAGAGTCACTGTCCTCGTCGGAGTCTGAGTGGTACACTTGAGTTTACGCGACCTTCTTCTGGTATTAGTACTATCTGTATTCTTGGAATCGGCTCTCATGGGTCGATACCTTTTACAGTAGTTGTGAGAGGCTTTTGAACTCGTGTGATGAAAACTTCTCCCTAATGGGGCTTAAGGGTCCTTTAAATGACAACACTGCCAACTGACTGCCAGTGAGGTTCATGTTGTAGCATCTGCTTCGTCGGTCAGCTTCATCTCCTGGATGCCGATGAAGAAATACTTGTGAAAATTATTTTCCAGGTCTACCCTTCCTCTGATGGAATCTGCCGGCAGTGAAGAAAACCATGTGAAGCTCGATCGAGTCTTGTCCCGAAACCAGCTAATGTGCTCGATTATGGAGATCGAGTCTTGTCCCGAGAACTTGGTGAAACCCGACACCTTGTACCGGTTTGGCAATGGCACTTGATCAAACCACTCGGGATACAGCCGCCGATACATGTATGTTTTCTCTTTGGGCTTCAACCCGAATTGATCTTTGATGAGCTATATGATCCAATTTACCCACTCATCTTCCTGTTGACCCGGTGACGGACATTGGGCAGGCATTGACGCCTATTGGTACTGGTCCCGTCGAGCAGCATCATGCTTGTATTGCCCTGCATCGCTGTAGGGCATGGTTTCGTAATATGTCGTCCGATGGCATCTAGGGGATGATATCGGGTGCCCCTCTTAGCGGCATGAGATCTGCCAAGGGGTCTCTTACGATGCCGTATATCACTTGCGGCATCCCTTGCCCTGGAATCCTTGGTTCAGACACCAGGAATGGTGCTTGTGCATTCTTATCAGCCCCGCCTAGCGTGCCCTAGGGCAGACTGTGTGAGGGAGGCGATGGTTGGGTCATCTTGTCGCCTTCATAGCTGAGCGAAGAGTTCGGCTGGTCTAGCCTCATCGTCTCTTGCGGTAGTTACACCGACCGAGTGTTCTACAGTAGTCTTAATGGGTCATTGGGAAGGTATGCCGGACCTTGCGATATCTCACGAACCACTATCCCCTCGATGACCTCCTTGATCAGTTCTTGATCACTTCTTAAATATTGGCCTTGGAATTCTTTGTTGGCTGACCACCCTCTATGGTCAGCACTAGCGTTGGAAGCGGGGCCCTCTAAACAGGATCCAGCCGATTCATGTCGTAGACTTACAGGCATGACTTTCGGAATTCCTCCACATGTTGCTGCACCTCCGATCTCTATTCTTCGGACATAGCATCCATGGTGATCGAGATGACGTTTTACTCACTGAGCTTGCCCGCCATGGCAAAATTGTTGGAGATTGTCCCACCGGGCATGCCAAAAAGCGTTTTGGCGTGCTTTTTGGTCACACACTGACACACGCGTGTCCTGGGAGATTTTCTTGACTCCAGTGTAGGTCCTACATCTTAGAAAAGGGGTTCAGGGCGTGCTAATTAGTTTGATCCTGCAACTGATAATGGATCGAAAAAGATAAACGTTAGTAGCATAGACGATCGGTTGGCAAGCCGATGACTATGGTATAAAAGATAAAATCATGAACCAGCGCGTTGATCGACCAGACAACTGATAGCCCAAGTTAGCCCAATCGAGTGAGCGCACCATCGGTCGATAGGAAAGACATAATTTGCACATAGGCCGATGTGCACCATTCGACGATGAACATGACACGAAGATGAATTAAAGATAATCTATCAGCTTGTACTCTGATATAAATAAATAAAGCATGCTAGATAACAGATCTATATCATGGAAATCATCACAATAACTAGATCAGACCTAACTAAGATAGTAGCTAGTCACGATGATCTAAACAATATATCAACGAATCAGACAAACTTTATTTAGATGAATAGTATACGACATATAAAAGATACAATAGCAAGAGATGTTGGACTTAACCGATGAAGCCTTAGACAATCAGACCTAGATCACTTCAATCTAAGAGAATAAACCTAACTAATGCAGCCTTAGACCTAGCCAAATACAGTGAGAACAACCATCGACCGTGTTGTTTCTTCGTAGACTTGCTGTCCAAGTAACTTATCCGGCCGATTCTGGATGAATATGTAACCATCTTCTGCTCTTATTTTCATCGGCTCCCCTTCTGATCATGCACGTGTTGCGGATATCCTCCTTTGACTTTCTTTGACCAGATCTTCCTTGGCCTTCTGTTGACCATGCAACAACTCGTATTGGGCTTTTGGGCCTTACCAAATCTTGGTGTCAACAATTATTCATTTATTTCTTTTTAGCTCAATTCTTGAAAAAATGGGTGCACTACACATACACACACTCATACTCAAAACATGGCGACTAAAGATAGATTGGATGAAGCCGTGACTTGCAAATGTGTTGTGTGAAATGTGTTTGACTTCATTATAAAGCTAGTAAGGACTAATTCCTTAGGAAATCATGAGCACAACCTTCGTGCAACCTTGTGGCTATGTGAGAGATGCCCTTGGGTTAGTACTTAGTGGGTTTAAGATAGTCCGACTACCAATAGATATGGAATCGCTAGGTGGCTCGAGGTTTCACATATATAGTCCCCAACGAGCATGAGATTGAGTTACGATTGAGATGAGGAGTTAGAGGTGGAGCACCCGCGGGATGTCTAGGGTAGACGAAGGAAGAGAGGTTTCCTGATCCTTGACCGTGAATCTTGTTGACACTAAAACCTGACGGTCAAAGCGCCAAACACACTGACGCCAATTAGACGATCCAAAAGTGCGTGGATACTTAAAGATAACCCCCTAAGTGTAACACGACAGTGATGTCGCGTTCCGACGACCCTTGATAGTGACAAGGGAGGGTGGAGTCGCTAGACAATTAAACAATAATAAGTATATTCAATTAACCGAATCGTAGATGAAAATACCCAACCAGCCAATTTAGGTCCGGTTGGACCGAAATTCAACTGTCAGTCAGATCGGCCTAGGCAAGTCGGTTAGATCGACGCTAAGCCACCGGTCAGACCGACAGTATGGGGTTTTGGCTGAAGGGTAGCCTTCGGTGTGTTATGTGAAGTGTGATCGGAGGGGTCTCTGGCCTTCAGCCTTTGGTCGGTCGGACCAAAGTGTAACCTTCGGTCAGACCGGACAGTGGCCGGAGGGGGAATCCAAAGGGGTACTCTGGCACAAGTGCTAGGCATTCTCGAAGCCTCCTACGAAGATAGGTCAGACCGGCCGCACAACGTCGGTCCAACTGACGTGTGCCGGCAACGGCGTAACGAAGCGTGCTGGCTCATCAGGTGACGGCCCAACATAGTGCAGTCAAACCGGCCCTAGACCATCAGTTAAACCGACAATCAGAGGCGACTGGTCCCTTGCTTCGTCGGCAATGACTCCGACGAAGATGCTTCGATGCAAGGTTTCTTGATGAATAAGGGGAATATGAAAACACTGCAAAACACAAAAAGATTAAGAGCAATTCGACCCAAAGACCGAATTACCGTTAAAAATCGATAAAACGATAGAAATCCGTTACATGGATGAAACAGATGATTCACAAGCGTATCAACAAGGCTTATCGTGATTACGATGCGGCAGACAAAGAGTTTACAGCGCAAACTCACAAAGATGTACGTGTGAAGCTAATCCTAGGGCAAGGAAAGTAGATTGAAAGGTAAAAGTGTGATTCAAGGTAAAATAATAGATTGGATCTATTAGGATTTCAGGGGGGTCCTTGTATTTGCCTTGCCCCTATATTTATAGGGGTTGGACATGACATGTCTGAGCTCTAATTTGAGTTAGATACTAGTCCAAGTCGTTAGAAATTAATTATGGATAAAAATATCCTAAAATCACTTAATCTGACTCGGACTCAGATTTGGGCCGGTCTGATCGAATCCACATGGCCAGTTAGACCGGCTTGTGCTAGGTCTTGGCATTTTTTCAGTCCAAATTACCAAAATGTTATATTTTGACAATTTTACCATTCATGCCATTTCTTGCTATCAACACATACCTACCATTCAAAGGTCTACGAAATCGCTCTCCTTGAAGAGACTAACAAATATGCATTACCTAGAGTGATTTCAACAACTCTAAAAGGACATTCCCAATTAGGCGACCATTTGACAAACTTTGGGCTTTTAGTGACTAAAGGCAAAATCGTATTCCAAACCAAGTCACCAACTTGAAACGATTTTGCTCTCACCTTCTTATTATAAGCTCTAGCCACTCTTCTTTTGTCTCTTTCTATTGCCTCTAGAGCTCTTAATCTCTTATTGGTCACTTCTTCCAAATTATTCTTCAAAAGAGTTTTATACTCATCGACCGATAAGCCATCTTTCTTAAGTAATCTCAAACAGCCAAGATTCACCTCCATGGGTAAACCGACTTCTTGTCCATACACCAAGTAATATGGACTTACCTTGGTGGCGCCATGCTTTGCAACCCTACATGCCCATAATGCCTCAGAAAGTACTTCATGCCACCTTCTATGAAACTCTTCAATATTTTTCTTAATAAGCTTAACCACAGTTTTATTACTAGACTCGGCCTGACCATTAGCGTGAGCATAGTATGGTGAAGAGTTTATCAACTTTATACCATAAGATTCGGCAAAATCATACACTTCTTTAGAAACAAATGAAGCACCCTGATATGTAGTAAGAGTTTGAGGAATAGCAAATCTATGTATAATGTGCTTCAAGATAAAATCGATTACCTCATTTTGCGTCATATTCTTGAGAGGCACGGCCTCAGTCCACTTGATGTAGTAATCCATAGCCATCAACACGAACCGATGCCCTTTTGAAAAGGAAGGATAAATTTGGTCGATGAAGTCCAAGGCCCAACCTCGGAACGACCATGGTTTGATAATAGGATTAAGTAAAGATACAAGAGCAAGCTGAATATTACCAAACCTTTGACAAATTTCACATCCTCTATAGTACTTAAACAATCCTTAGTCATAGTCGGCCAATAAAAACCCGCTCTTTTGAGCATCCAACTCATTTTATGGGCCGACTAATGAGTACCACAAAGACCTTTATGTACTTCACCCACAGCAAGTCTAGATTGATTGGCATTCAAACTTTTCAAAAGTACTCCATCAATTGTTCAGCGATACAACTCATCATCAAGCAACACAAATTTAAACGTCTACTGCCAAATTTTCTGATCAACCCGCTTACTAGGATCTCTCAAATATTGGATAATCGGAGTCCTCCAATCATCCTCATGATTTTCTAAAGTACTCGTCAAATCCTCGCTTGAATTGGCATTTAAATCAGAAACCTCGACTTGCCCCACATGTCCCAAACCATTCTAACAAAGGGGGGTCAAACCGGCAATAGTGGGCTGGTGAGACCGGCTGTTGTCAGTCAGCCGACATGGGGCAATCAGACCGGCCTAGCATGGCCGGTCAGATCGACCAGACACCTGCGGTTGGACTGTCCATGTCAAGCCGGTCAGATCAATGTGTTCTGACTCGTGTGGTAAAATAAAGTCAAGCATCGATTTTTCTTGTGCGAAAAATTTACCTCTCTTAATTTGATAACCATATGCTTGCTAATCCAAATCATTTGCTACTGCGTTTGTCTTCTCTAGACACATGTGAAATTTCAAAATCATCAAAAGTAGCAACTATGTCTAGACATTTATCCAATTAGCTATTTAATAAACCATTAAAGCATTGAGCATCCTTAGCTACTTGTTGAACTACTAATAGTGAGTCACCATATGTATTAACATATTTAACACCATGGAGCTTAACAATTTAAGTCCTAACAATAGAGCTTCATATTCGGCTTGGTTATTAGTACAAGGAAATTCTAACCGGGCCGAGGTCTCGAAACTCATACCACTAGGAGATATGAGCACAACTCCAACACCTTGGCCATTCTTGCAAGCCGAACCATCAAAGTAAAGTTTTCATGGCATTACTTCAATTAGAACAGCGTCACCACTCCAATTGACATCTACATGGTGATCAACTATAAAATTTGCGACGACTTGACCTTTCATAGCTTTCAAAGGTTCATAAGCCAAATCGTACTCAATCAAAGTGTAAGCCCACTTTCTAATTCTCCCACTTAGAATTGTCTTTTGCAACATGTATTTTATAACATCGGTTTGACAAGTAACAATTCATGTGCCAAATAGAAGATAGTGGTGAAGTTTGGTACATGCATAATAAAGTGATAAACACAAACGCTCTAAGAACGCGTACCTCATCTCGACATCTAATAGGCGGCGACTCAAGAATGTGATGATGTACTCCTTTCCCTCCACCTCCTGAGTCAACACAGCTCCTATCACGCTATCTTCTACAGCAACGTATAACTGAAATGGAATCCTGGCTTTTGGTGCTCTTACCACAGGCGGTGATGACAAGCACTCCTTAATTCGCTCAAAAGCACGTTGCTAACTTACCCCCCAAGTGAATTTGACTTCATTCTTTAGCTGAAGTATGAGACAAAAGCATCAATCTTGCTAGACAAGTAAGATATAAAGCGATGCAAATAGTTTACCTTGCCTAGCAACTTTTGCACATCTCTCTTGCATGTCAGCGCTTCAAAGTTCTTAATCTTCTCAAGCCTCTTAGGATCAATCTCAATACTTCTTTCATGAATCATGAATCCTAAGAACTTGCCCGCTGACACGCCAAAAGCACACTTGAGCGGGTTCATTTTTAAGGAATACTGACGCATTCTTTCAAAAGCAACTCTCAAATCGGCTAAATGGTTTCCCATGGCATCTGATTTGACCACAACAACATCTATGTAGACCTCTAGCATAACTCCTAGCAAGTCATGAAAGATCAAGTTCATAGCGCGTTGATACGTAGCGCCGACATTCTTTAAATCAAAAGTCATCACAACCCACTCAAAAAAGCTGACAAAAACAGGTCATAAAAAGGCCGTTTTGTAAACGTCCTCTTTGGCCATAAAGATCTGATTATAATGAGCATTGCCATCAAGAAAACTTAGTACCTTATGTGCTGAAGCATCGTTGATCAACATGTCAGCTATCAGCATGGGATACTCATCCTTCGGAGTGGCCTTGTTCAAATCCCTGAAATCAATGCATACATGAATCTTGCCACTCCCTTTCTTCTCCATAAACACAATGTTAGCAACCCATTCATCGTACCTGCATGGCCTAATAAACTCAACCTTGAGTAGTAGTTCTATCTCCTCTTTAACTCAGTCATACATGACTAAATTAAAGCGACGAGGGGGCTATTTATAAGGCCTAAACCTAGGTTTGTTAGGCAGCCGATGCTCCACAAGCTCGTGGCGAAGTACGGGCATCTCACTGTACTCCCATGCGAAACAATCGACATACGACTGAAGCAATTTTATTACCTCGGCCTTTTCATTAGCTTGCAAATTTTGATTTACAAAAGTCGGCCTTGGAATACTACCATCGCCTATGTCTACCTTCTCTAGAGGTTTAACTGATGCAAAACCTTGACATAACTTTTCTACTTCACTAAAATCTTCAATGGCTTCGGCGATACCGTATTTAGAAGACCGATATTACTCTACACGAGACTTTAGCCAATCAAGATTACTCTTACTAGACATGACAACTAGTTTAGAGACAACTGAGCTACACCAGCCGTCTTTACAAACACTATAACAAAACGCCCCTCAGACACACTAACAAAGTTATAATCTAAGAGGTCTCTACCTGAAAAACATTCTACTTTATCGTGGACGACATCGATAGGCACATCAGCTAAAGGGACCTGGGCCGAAGTGTCAGCTGTTACGACCTCTACATCATCATCATCATCCTGCTGAATCAGACACTCGTGCAAGGGAGACATAATACAACAAATGGCATGGATCCAATCACGCCCAAGTAGTACACTATAATTACCATGCACATCGATGACGAAGAATGATGTCGGAAGCATTTTGTTGCCCACCATTAGCTCTAGAGAAAGTACACCCTTGGCCTCAGAGCTCTCGCCGTTGAAGCCATTCAACATCGAGTCAATCTTCATCAGGTCATCTTCAGTTCTACTGATCTTCTTCAATAGAGAGTATGACATCAGGTTGACGGTGACACCTCCGTCTACAAGCATCCTCGAGATCGGCTTCCCGTCGATGTGCCCCTTGACGTAGAGAGGCTTCAAGTGACGAGCCGTATCCTTAGGCTTCTCGAAAATTGCCTACCGTGGACCGATGCTCAACTTAGCGACCTCGGCCTCGTCCTATGGAAGAGAAAACTCAGCGGGAAGCATGATGACATTTACGTCCATCGCCTGAGGAGGGGGCCCCTTGGAGACGGGAGTGTAGTCATCGTCCATTAGATCATCCTCGTCATCACTTGGAGTGGGAGCCGAGTTGTTTACGGCAACCGGATTAGGCTTCCAAACCTGCTTCATCACTGGTCGGGGACGTATCTCCTTGAAAACGACGTCCCGCTCGTCCTTGGCCTTCTTCTCGCGCATCTCTTATGCTCAAAGATGTTGTAGTCGCCTCTTCTGTGATTTAGTCATACATATGGGTGCCCATGAAAGCTACGACTTCATGCCGAGGGCGACAATTTTGCTCCTGGAATTTTTGGCCGAATGGGAAGTACCCGGATTGGCCTCGACATTTTGCGCTTAGCGGAAGTGTTTTCCCGCGTAATGTCGGTTGGACCAGCCTTACTGGGCCAGTCTGACCGACTGGTGCTAGTTTCCTGAAAACGGCCGGTCGGACCAGCCACAGTAGGCTAGTTAGACTGGGGTACTGAGGGCGATCTAACCGGCCTTATGGCTACGGTCAGACCAACTGGCCCCTGCTCAGATACCTTGTTCCGAGGGGGTCCCCTTAGGGATTGGGACGTCCTGAGACCCCACCTTGACGATGATGGTCTCGTACGCCTCCTCCGGACGTCCTCGTGGTGCGACGGATAATCTGTGGAAGACGTCGCCCTATGTAGCACCCATTTGATTCTACATGTTATAAAACTCGGAGGGTGCAAATGGAGCAATATAGTATGGGGCAGGATACCCGGGAGGCGGAAAATAACACGAAGGCCACTAACCACTGTGCCATCATCAAGCGATACGGCGATGGAGGAAACGGTGGCTCCAATGGACTAGCCCATCGTGGGCTCAACCTACTCTTCTGAGGAGGGTCTGGCCTCGCTGGAGGTCCTAGCTGAGTGTTCACCTTCTCGACCCTCTTCTTATGTTTCTGAAGCAGCATATCATACGTCACCTCCATCTTCTTGTGGGTCGCAACCGAAGATGATGTGTTTTTGTTTACTTTCCACACTCCTACCTCAGGGTTCTTGGCATGAGCATGTGCGGACGGGGCTCTCCAATCACGACCTCCTTCCCCTTAGCCGACCTGGCCAGCTCGGGCCGAATCAACATCTTTTTTCTGTCGAGATCAATGGTGTTCACGGGAAAGGGGTCCTGGTCAAGCTTCATTTTCAGATTGGTGGCCAACTTCAATCGTCCTTCTTCTATGGACGATTGAACCTGTCTACGAAAAACATTGAAATCATTAGTAGAATGGGAATGAGAGTCATGCCACTTACAATAAGCTCGCTTCATCAAGTCGTCAGCAGTCAGGATGACGTGATCCTTCGGCAATATGATAAGCTTGTTCTTCAACAAAATATCAAATATTTTGTCGCACTTGGTCACGTCGAAGGCATACTTTACTTCACTGGGCTGACTCTTAGTGGCAGACAGCCGTAACTCAGAGCAGGTAACAGGCTTGGCCTTGCTATACCAAGTCCACTCTACAGTGTACATGTCAGCTGGGTCATCCTCGCTCTCCGATGACTCCTCATCGGAGTGCTCCATGATGTGCACCTCGCCCTTATGCTTGTTAATGGTCTTAGTGAATTTTCTACTTTTGCTCGACTTTCCTGAACCTAAGCCTTCTACATAACTTTATTGACTTTAAAGAAATCCTGGACATCTAATTTATCCTTGAGTTTGGAGTGTAAACCATTAAAATCTAGGTGGGCCAAGTCTCTATCATAAATGTTTAGAGTAAAACATCGTTTCTAGTGTCCCTAAAGCACTTGATGTACTTAGAGACACTCTTGCTAGTCTTCTGCCTAACTGATGTCAAATGTGAAAGCCTAAGTTCAGTTTTCCCAGTATAAAAGTAGTCGTGGAACTTCTGCTCTAACTGGGCCCAAGTCTGCACGGAGTTTGGCGGTAACACCAAAAACCAAGTGAAAGCGGTGCCAAAAAGCAATAGTGAAAATAATCTAAGCTTCAATGCATCCAACCCACTAGCTTCGCCACACTGCTATAGAAATTGGCATATGTGCTCTAGGGTGGTCTTACTACCTTCACCGTCAAATTTTGTAAATTTAGGAACCCTAAAGCCGCGTGGGTACAGGATAGTGTCGAAGTGGTCGGGGTACGGCTTGTGGTAAACCGTATCCCAACCCCTAGGTATCCAACCCGCGCATTCTCTAAATAGTGTGTGAATCTGCTCTTCGATGTCATCTATGCCTCTCGCCTGTGCTCGTCTCTTGTGTGGGGGCACGACACTTGGTGGTATCTCATCGTGTCGGCTGTACGACTCCCCCTATCGTGCTGGCTCGTGATATGGGACATGCTTGGGTATATACGGGTGTGTGGGAGCAGGAGGTGTAGTTAGTGCGGGAAAGGGTAGCATAGGCATGGGCAGAGGTGGCGCGTAGTAGGTGGCAGGGGCGGTCTGATTGACCATAGGGCCGGTCTGACTGAGGGTGTAATAGACGGTCAAACTGGCCTAATGGCCGGTTGGACCGATGGTTGTCGACTGCTAAGGATGGCAAACACCGGTCTGACCGATAGTGTCGTACAAGTATTGACCATGGATGATGAGGCCGGAGACACGATGGTTTTCCTGGTATTCCCGTTGGTTCTACTATGTATGTGATGGACAGGGGGTACACTAGTAATCGGAGTTGGAGAAGCGGCCTTAGAAAAGCTGAATCTCTTAAACATTGCCTCCATCATAGAATTGAACTCGGGCCTTAGATGATTTGCAAAAGTAGTGCTAACTGCCTGGTATACTGAGGTGGCTATCTTTTTCTGGATGTCCAGGGAGGATAGTGGAGGGGATGACAGCGTTACCTTGCTCCCGGAGAAGTCGGGGATGTCTACGTCATGCTTGAGAAAGCCCTCACCGATCTTGGTTAAGCACACAAGGAGGAGAGCATGCAACTCCTTCGTCTTGGTCTCGATCTCTGCCCTATCTTCCTTGGAGAGGTCGTCGAGGGTGGGGAGGATGATATTACTATCGTCAATCTCCGCGCTCCCCACCAGATCCATCGGTGTCGAGGGTCCCACTGATGTAGATGTAGTAGATGTACCCATCGCCAATGTGGTAGTACTTGACATGTTGCTCCCGAGCGGAGTCACAAAAAGTGTGTTGACACAAACCTGACGATCAAAGCGCCAAACACATCGACGCCGATTCGACGACCTAAAAGCATGTGGATACTTAAAGATAACTCCCTAAGCGTAACACGACGCTGACGTCGTATTCCGACGGCCCTTGATAGTGACAAGGGAGGGTGGAGTCGCTAGACAATTAAACAATAATAAGTATTATTCAATTAACCGAATCGTAGATGAAAATACCCAATCGGCCAATTTAGGGCCGGTTGGACCGAAATTCAACTGACGGTCAGACCAGCCTAGGCAAGCCAGTCAGACCAACGCTAAGACACCGATCAGACCGGTAGTGCGAGGTTCTGGCCAAAGGGTAGCCTTCGGCATCATCTACTAAATGTGACCGCGGGGGTCTTCGACCTTCGGTCGGTCAGACCGAAGTGTAACCTCCGGTCAGACCATACAGAGGCCAAAGGGGGAATCCAAAGAGGTACTCCAGCACCGGTGCGAGGCGTTCTCTAAGCCTCCTACAAATCTAGGTCAGACCGGCCGCACACCATCGGTCTGACTAGCATGTGCTGGCAATGGCGTGACGAAGCGTACTGGCTCATCAGGTGATGGCCCGGCATGGTGCTATCATACCAGCCCTAGATCGTCGGTTAGACCGACAATCAGAGGCGGCTGGCTCCTTGCTTCACCGGCGATGACTCCGACGAAGATGCTTCGATGCAGGGTTTCTTGATGAAGAAGGGCAAGATTAAAACACCACAAAACACCAAAAGATCAAGAGCAATTCTTCCAAGAGACCGAATTACCAATAAAAACCGAAAAAATGATAGAAACCCGTTACGTGGATGAAATGGGTGATTCACAAGCGAATCAATAAGGCTTACCGTGATTACGACATGATGGACGGAGAGTTATTAGTGCAAACTCACAAATTTGTACGTGCTAAGCTAATCATAGGGAAAGGAAAATGGATTGAAAGGTAAAAGTGTGATTCAAGGTAAAATAATAGATTGGATCTATAAGGGTATCGGGGGGTCCTTGAATCGGCCTTGTCCCTATATTTATAGGGGTTGGACATGACATGCCTAGGCTCTAATTTGAGTTAGATATGAGTCCAAGTTGTTAGAAATTAATTAGGGATAAAAATACCCAGAAATCACTTAATCTGACTCAGACTCAGTTTTGTGCCGGTCTCACCGGACCCACATGGTCGGTCTGACCGGGCCTACATGATTGGTCAGACCGGGGATATATGATTGTCAGTCCAGCATGTGCTAGGTCTTAGCATATTTTCGGCCCAAATTACCAAAAAGTAATATTTTGACCATTTTGACCATTAATGTCATTTCTTGCTATCAACAAATCTATCTAGGTGGCAGTGGAGTATCCTAGGTTTTCTTTGGAAAGTCTGTCACAAACCTCCTATATCGATGGGTATAGGAGTAAGTTCGGGTCACAAGGGTAAAGTGTGCCCCTTCAGCTGAAGTATAACATGTTCAAACAATCGTATCTACGGATATGGGCGAGTGATTTCATGTATCTTCCCTAGTGTAGTGTTTTGTCTTGATTCAACTAAATGAGTGGGAATGGGGCATCACTAGAGTATACTAGTGGGTATACAGATAGCCTTAGTGGTTGGCAACGTTCCTGTGTGGACCGGGAAGCCAAAAGGTTTCATATGGAGTGACATGAGAAATTAAGCTAGTTGAGCAGTAAAATATGAAATGGGATGAGTAAATGATTAATGGGAACACTTTCTCGATGAATGGGCGAGTTAGTACCAGTGAAAGTTGTTAAGTGATAGATGGTTGAGATGGTGATGTTGAGAACTGATGTTTTGTTGTGATGAGAAGAAATGATGGCAAGATGTATATGGGATTTGTTGCAAAGTAGTCCCGGTTTGGTTGAAGATGAGAGAATTGGTTAGTTATTGATTATACTCCTTTGGAAGCAGATAGAGGTTGAGACCTCTACCCATGGAAACAAAGCACTTAGCAAATTTTCACACTATACTCCTTTGGAAGCCCTAGCCGCTCTTTGTATCCTACATCCATATTCAATTCTTAAGACTTGCTAAGTACTCTCGAGTACTCACCCTTGTTTTTACCACCACCACCCCAGAGTTCGTGAATCTATCAGTAGACGAGGAGAACTACGAGTAGGATGGAGAAGTCATTGTAGTTGAAGACCAAGGTGAAGATACTACCGATGAAGGAATGGAAGATTAGAGTTTTGGGCCTAGTACCCAAGTGGAGTTTTAGATAGTAGTACATGCTTGAGTGTTGTAATACTTCTGTTGAGCTTTTGTAATAATTTTTGCTGTAACGTATGCTTCTTTAGTAGCTTTTGTAATAACTCGATGGTATTTCTGATTTCTGGGATGGGTCATTACAATAACCAAGGCTTGTAGTGATGAGCACTTGGTGAGGATTAGGGTTGAAAGATACCCAGCCCTTTAGGGTTTCCTCAATGAAGATGTACGATCGGAGGATCCGAACTTTGGGAAAAATCATTATGACAATCACACATTTATCTTGTTTGTTATATTTAGTGTTGATCTATTTATTTGATAGAAAGTATAAGTCATTGAATTCATTGGGTAGATTATTTTCCACATTATTTTCCACATCAGATCTGGTGTGCTCGGACGATCAGGTTATACCTAGATAGTCCAAACATCGGACAGTTTTTTTCATCCAGCTCCTAGAGTAACCAACTAAGTCCAAATAGTCTAGGTTCTAGAGGTTTAAACTAACAATTTTTTTGAGAAATTCATATTGCCTATTCATCCCCTATAGGCAACTTTCATCATGTGGGCATAGAGCATGGCGCAACGCAATGATGGCAAGACATAGTGCCACCGGTGCCACAGTTACACATCTGTGGGGTGTAGATGCTACATGGTTGTGGGGTACATGTATGGCGTTGTGCATGCATGTAGCAGTGACTGCTGGTGTGAAGGAGGGCAACACACATTTGGGCACAATCAACGGGCACATGCGGCAGTGGCATGACATTCGGGCACTGTGTTGTGGTGATTGGGCAGCATGCTACGCGCAGTCGTCCATGCATTTGGAGCACGTGGTGAGGCTGACTCATCACCATGCGATGTGGCTATATGCTGGTGCGATGCGGGGCATTGACTTGGTGTCGTCTAGGCCCAATGACCGTGCAAGGTCATAGTGTCGATCGTATGTGTCCGTAGGGCTAGATGTGTGGGGGCCAATAGAGGTTCTTCGTGCAACGACAACTGACATCTATGAGTAATGATGAGGCTAGGGCACTAGTGCGCGGTTGGTGCCTATGGGCTAGTGACATGCCCCACTATGCAATGACAATGATAGGGCGGTGCACGATGATTCTCTGTACAATGGCGGTAACCTACCGATGTCATGCAGGGTGGACAATAAGCAATATGTAGTCGATGCCATGCCATCATACACGATGGTTGTGCTAGCCACCTACTTCTATACAGAGCAACCGCCAGCTTTTCATGGTCCGATTGGTGGCTAGTAGGCTTTGTGTGGCCATTCAACGATCAACGATCGCATACGAGTGATAATGCAACACGTTGTGCTGGACGTGGCCGACGGTGGCGAGGTGCTTCCCATGATAATATAGTGGCATGGTCAATGACTACTATATGACATCGTTTGGGGTGGCTATCTGTTAGGGTCACATACTAGATAATATGTCATCGCACCACGCTCAGATAGTAGATTAGATCTAATCTATACTTGCGATGCCGGTAGATCATTATGGTAGATAGGTTCTCCTACAGTAGAGCTTTGTGCTAATAACGTATTAAGGAACTATGCTACTACGTGTAGTCTAGAGCTTAGAGATAAAGAACAATTGTCACAATATGTAGGGGAAAAGTCAAATTTCTTTATTACATAGATTTATCAACATACAAATAAGAAGACTCCTCTATTTATAGGCAAAAATCCTAAGAGATATATGTGCCTAATAAACTAAATTCAGTTATCGCAATCTTCTAGATTTTGATCTCTTCCATGCACTACCGAAAATGGCTTGTTTGCTGAGTGCCCGAGACTTTCCAAGTGCAATATTTCAGGCACTCGGCAAAGGATAATTTGCCGAGTGTTTTTTAAAAAAACACTCGGCAACCTTTAAACACTCGGTGAATTAAGTTTTTGCCGAGTGCCCCCACAAAAATACACTCGGCAAAATTAGATAGTAACGGTCGTCCTGACTGCGAGTTTGAGCCGACAATTTTTTTTTCGGGTTTGCCCAGTGCTTTTTAAAAAACACTCGGTAGAGACAGTGCTTTGCCAAGTGTATTTTTGAAAAACACTTGGCAAACCTACTATTTTTTGTGTGTGTGAGCCTTATTTCGATCGTATGTGATATTTCCTATTTGGTTTTATCTTAAAAAATTTTGTGCACTCAAAATACAACATATATTATTCCATGTAAAAATACATATTTTTTTAGTTAAGTTTGTTATTTTTAATTCATTAAGTATGTTTCTAGGATTTAAACTGAAATATGTGAAATTTGAACTACAAGTACTTAAAATAATGAACAAAAAATTATAGAAAATCATATTAATATTTATTAGTATATTTTGAGTTATTATGAACTAAATTTAAATAAAATTTTAAAAAACTTTGTTGCGACACTCTATCGGCAGCGTAGACCTTAATAGTTTTTTAATTCTTAAAAAATCAAATGAAGTCCGAAAAATATGAGACTTATCATGGTGTTATGATATGATACATAGATAATATGATAAAAATTTAAAAATGTTTTTATAAGTTTTCATATATAGAGTTTAGAAATTGGAGATTTTGATAGGAAGAATTCGAGTCTAGAGAACAAATGAGATAGGTTTGAAAGCAAATCAATGATTAAATCTTTGTTTGAACTTGAAATTTTTTGTGCACTCAAAATACGACGTATATTATCTCATGTGAAAATTTCATAATGTTTTAGATCAGTTTTCTATTTTTTAATTCATTAAGTATGTTTCTAGGATTTAAATTGAAATGGGTGAAATTTGAACTACAAGTGCCTAAAATAATGAACAAAAATTATAGAAAAATAATATTCATGTTTCTTAGTATATTTTTAGTTCTTATGAACTAAATTGAAATAAATTTTGAAAAACTAGGTTGCAACACTCTATCGGCAACGTAGACCTTAATAGTTTTCTAATTCTAAAAAAACAAATGAAGTTTGAAAAACATGAGTTATCATGGTGTTATGATATGATACATATTATTGTGATAAAGTTATAGAAAAGTAATATTCACGTTTTTAGTCTACCCCGCCATTGCCTCGCCGGCCTCATCGCCGGCTCTCCACCCTTGCCCCACCGGCCCACCGCCTCGCCGCTGGCTCCGCCCTCACCCCGCCGGCCACGTCGTCGGCCCTCCATCCTCGACCCATCGGCCACATCGCCGACCCTTCGCCCTCACCCCGCCGCCTCCCCGCCTCTCCACCGACTCCACCCTCGCTCCGCCGGCCACATCGCCGGCACTCCGTCGTGCCCTCGCCTCACCCTAGAAGCTCCGTGCCATCGCCCCGCCGGCCATGTCGCAGGCCCCCACCTCACCCCGCTGGCCACGTCCCCACTCTCTCGCCTCACCGTGCACCAGGCAACATGCCACACCGCGCCGTGCCTAGTGCGCCCCCTTCTTTTGTTTTACCGTGATTTGTTTATCGAGTGCTTTTTTGGCACTCGACAAACCGACCGCCGAGTTTCTACCATTATGTTTGTCACTTTTTTCACTGAGTGCCAATGTTTACACTCGACAAACAGGTTCGCCATGTGTCCGACAAAAAATACTCGGTGAAGTCTTGTTAGTCGAGGTTCATTTTTCCATTTGCCATTCGCCGAGAGTAACACTCGTTGAGGCATTTGCCAATTATAAACAAGGCTTCGCCGAGTGCCTTTGGTACTCCACGAATACTCCTTATCCCGTAGTGATGGTTGGTGCTATCGCCGCATCGAAAGTCCATCATCGTGGTAAGCACCTGTTTTTCCCCATCTAGGAGTCGAGCCAAGCATGCACTTCATTGACCAGTTAGACAAGCCAAAAAATAAGATCGACTTGGCTCTCTTGGATCATAGGCTAATAGCTACTCTCATACAGTTAGGTGCATACACATCAAGAATTTTAGATTTTAGGTACTCCGATGGCTTACTTATTTATGATAGATTTATAGTACTCAACATCATCATGCCACGTCGTCACCCCTCCGTGTCGTTGTGTCATGTGTCGTCCCTCCACACTATGCATGCACATGCTCCATCATCACCCCCCATGCCACACGCGCTCCCAACTTGTTGACGCTAAGATTTGGTAAAGCTCAGGGCCTACTGTAACACCCCAAGAATTAAAAGGAAATAAAATAAAAGAAAATAATATTAAAGAAATTTATGAATTTTATTATTAAAGAAAATTCCTAAAAGAGCCCTATTTAAGCCAAACAGGGATAAATATTCAAAATTTGGACTTGAAAATTTTATGGAATAAACTAGAGGCCAAAATATAATTTTAGAAATTTTTACAAATTTTTATCAACAGCGCTTCAATCCTTAAACGAATAAATGAATTACTGGAATTATTTTAAATCGAAAAAGCATTTAAATTCCTATTGGGCCGCAAACCTCCAATCTGCTCCGGGCCCGGCCAGTCCGACCACCAGCCACCGACAGGTGGGACCCGCCTGTCGGCGCACTCCCTCTCTCCTCCCCGCGCCTCTCACTTGCGCTCCCCTCTCCTCTGACCAACCGGGCCCGCTTGTCGGCCCCTTTCCTTTCCCGTTCGCCCACTGACAGGTGGAGCCCACATGTCAATTTCATCTTCCTCGTTGGAAGGGGATCCCCCTTCCTTATCCGGTGACCCCCTTCCGGATTTCCGCCGCCGGCCGCCCGATTATGTCGATCTGGCCCCGAATTATTTTCCCTCGAGCACGGGCGATCTATTTCCATCCATGGCCGACGCGGTTTCGCGCTTAGGAAAGCTTGGTCGGGATTTGGAAACCCTCGCCAGAGAGGGAAGGAAACCCTCAGTTCCCTTCCGTTTAACCGACGCCAGTGACCCTATAAGTACCCCTCCCCTCACCGCACTCAGCCCACACTGCCTAAGCCCGAGCCGTAACCTTCATAGCGCTCCCACTCGGTCTTTGGACTTTTCCTCCTGCTTCAACTCCGGCAGCCATTCGCCGATGACCCAGGCCTCCTCCGCCCTAGTCGTCGCCACCCTCGTGACAACCGGAGCCCACCCGTCCTCGGCCACCCCTCGGTTGGCCGTGGAACCCGCCGGATCGCCGTCGCCGTCGAGCACCCGAACACCCTCCGCCGTCTACACTCGCCGCCAGTCAACTCCGGACCTCCTTCTTCGCCGTCGAAGGTACGGTCATGACCGCCATCCCCTCCTCTTTCATTTTATCATAAAGCTAGGCCCCTAGGCCCTCGTCGTCGCCGTCGCCGCCACACCCGAGGCCGTCGTCGCCGGAGACGAAGGGTAAAATACCCTCGTCACCACGTGCCGTGCTAGAATCCATCCGAGCCGCACGATCCCGAGCGAACGGTCCAGATTAGATCCTATGGGGATCTAATCTGAGCCCTCAGATCTGGTCAAACCGGTATCTTTCAATCTGGGCCGTCAATCACTATTTAAAAGTTTGACTCGATCTGGTGCGTCCACGTCGTACCGGTTCGCGAGATCTAATCCTGGCCGTCCGTTGCCACTTAAGCCTTCCGCCTCACGCCTGATCGCCGGATCTGGATCCAACGGATCTGGTTGATCCGGTCCACGCGCACAGTGGCCCAGTCCACCATGGGCCTGGCTCACCGTGGACCAGAGCCCATTTTCGAGTATAAATAAAATTCCAGACAATTGTTTAAATTTTGAAAATTCATAACTTGCTCATTTTAACTTCAAATTTCACCATTCAAATTTTGTTAAAATCAGCAATTTATTCTCTACACATTTATGCCATAAAAACAGTATGTTACTATTGCCCAAAATAATCTTATTAATTAAATAGATAAAAACCCCTTAGGGATAAAATTTATTAATCCAGAAAATAAATTGGGAAAAACCTTAAAACATAAGTTTTACTGTATTTCACCAAAACTTCAGAATATTAAAACCTTATTTCACATAATAAAACCCATAAATATGTATGTTTATTATTTGGTGGAATTTTATCTGTTTATTGAATGTATTGTTTATTTTTCCGTATCGAGAAGACTACGAGTTCGTCGAGGAGCCGGAGTTCTACCCCGAGGTTCCTCCATCCCCATTTGCTGATCAAGGCAAGTCATCGAACCCTCCTGTGGAAATAGTTGATCATCATTGAAGCCCAGTTTTTCATAACTACCGCTATAACTCATAGGATATTATTGCATTAGTCAAATATCAAGCCTTACACTTATATTTATTAGATCCCCATCCTTGTGTGCAAACCCAAGCCATGCTTATTGAGCCTTAACTCCTTGTCATTCTACTATATAAATATTAGCTAGTGCCCAATGTACCGGCACAACTGCTATAGGATAAAAAGAATGAGTCGTAGATAGATGGATTCTGTTATATGAATTTCCTAGTTATTATTGTCTCTGGACTCTGTTGGAGTTGACTTTGTTATAAGTATGGTGGGTTCCGGGTGCAAGCTAGGGCATTGGTTGGTCGCACCCAGGGCACTATAAGGACCGGTCTGCGGGATCTGTTGCAAAGCACTTCCGTACCGACCACAAGTCTAATGGGTAAGTCCTAACTAGAAGTATGGAACAATCCGACTCGATGCACCATAGTGGAGGGGGCAAGGGGCAACCTGCGGGTGACTTGTACCGACGAGGCTCAAGGGGGGGTATGGTGGGGCTCCGACGCGTCGGGACACCATATGAAACATATAAGAGGGTGTTGTTGAGTCGAGGCGAACCATATGGAAGGTTCTGGCACGAGTTCCCGTGGTATGGGTCATCTCGTTACACTTTGGTGTAGGTGATGAGTGCGTGCCTTTTGGGTACAGTGGTACATCTTTGATCAGAGAAATTTAATCTTTTGAAAAGCCGAGCCCACGGTCAAGGGCGGGTTGTGTGACTACTCGCAGTTAGTTTACAACTGTTTGAATGGTTGAGTTATTCATGGCATGTAAGGACTGTTGAGCGAGGTGGGGCTGATTGTACCCCTCGAGTTAGAAGATGATGATGCATACACATGTTTACGTTTCAGTAATAATAAATTGTTCACATTTAATTGCTTTACAAATTATGCTCTTCCGCAAAAAATAGCCACTATCTCCCTTGTTATTACCTTGCATTATATTTGCATTCGGTGGCTTGCTGAGTACGTTTGTACTCACCCCCGTTGACTTACACCACCAGAGCCCGTCTACTACGAGGAGGATGAAGGTCTGGAGTAGCGACCCAGTCAAGGCGAGACTGGAAGGAGGCGTTCATCTAGGACCCTTTGTTTTATTAGTTCTCTTCATCTTTATTCACTTTTGTACTAATACGGTCTATGAACCATGAATGAGTGCTCGTATTGTACGTGGTCGCATGATGAACGTCTTGTTTTATTGATTTTCTATGGAATTTCAATAAAAGTCCTGATTTATTAAATCGGGGCGTGACAAGATGGTATCAGAGCCGACTTGACTGTAGGAAGCCAAATAGACATGACCTTAGGACTTATATTATCCATATCTTCATACAAAAATTACTTATCCTCTCATCTTCCGAGATTTTCACAAAAGCTTTCTCTCTTTTGTAGATGCCAGTCCATACCATGAGCGGGACTCTTCGCGACGAGGCCGGATTCATCCGCGAGCTTCGCGTGCTCGTCGACTTCTTGGGATTCTCCCAGGAGACCGCGTTCCACGGGATCTTTCCCGATGTGAGCGAGAGCTACTGCGAGGTCACGGTTGTCATCCGCTCCTCCCCCACGCAGCCTCCCTTCTACACCCATGGAGTCGGAGGACCCTCGTTCGTGGTGGCCAGCCAGCGCGCTGCCCTTCAGGCCCTCGCCGATCTTCGACTGGTCTACGACTACCACCTCTACGACACCGTCTACCGCTTCATGCCCATGCACACACCAGGGAGTCACCGCAGCATCTACATCAGCCCCCTCACCCAGAGCAATTCCGCCATCGCCCGCACCATGAGGCTTTTGGAGGCCATGGACAACCTTCACACAGAGGCCGTTCTCGACGCAGACAGCCAGCATGACACCATCGACTTCTACCGCCATACCTCGAAGAACCTGAACCGCGAGAATGCTAAACTTCGACGACAGGTCCAGCAGAACCCCCAGTTGACCCTTGAGGTAGAAGAGTTGAGGCGTTAGAATGAGCTTCTACGCCAAGGCGCCATGGTCAACACCCAACTACGTCACCAGCTCAAGGAGCTGAAGAAGGATATTGAGGAAATCGCACCCCTTCCACCCCGCAAGCGGAAATCGCCTCGGATCCCCACCGTGAGGCCCAAGTGGATTTCCCGCAGTGCACCACCCGCCGGACCCTCCAGTTCCACCACCCCGACTGTTTCCGTCGAGCCCGTGGTCGAGTCATCCCCCAAGCTACCGTAGACATAGTTTTACGATTGATTGTTTTCTTTTACTTGTTTGTATTGCCATTCATGTCAAATATAAGGCATGAGTGAAGAATTAAATAAAAGGCAATAAATGTAACCGCAAGAACGACATTTTGGGAATAAAGCTTAATAATAATTTCCTCTAAGAAAATGTTATCTACTTAAAAAACTTCAGGATGACCAACACTCAAGGCTCCGACGTCCCTCAGAACGGAGGGGAGAGCGGTAACTTGCCACGGTGGGGAGCGACTAGGCAGCGGCAAGCCCTAGTCGCCAACCACCCCACTCTAGCCGAGATGATGGCCACTCAGAACCAGTTGGTCGCTGCCCTATTGAACCAGATGCAGCAACAGCAGCAGCAGATGCAAGAGCAGCAGGCTCAGTTCTTCCGTCTTCACCAACAGCCCGAACTGCCCCGCCCCGCCACTCCAGCTCCCGCTCCTGCCTCTCAGCTCTCGGAGTTCCTTCGAGTCAGCCCTCCCACCTTTTTGAGCACTACCAACCCCATGGAGGCTGGGGATTGGTTGAGAACCAACGGGAAGAAGCTCGACCTCTTGACTTGCACTGAGCAGGAGTAGGTGGCTTTCGCCGCCCACCAGCTCTAGGGTCCCGCCCACAAGAGTTTAGGGATCTGCAGCAGGGAAGCAGGACCGTAACTGAGTACCTGCACGAGTTCAACTGGTTGGCCTGGTACGCACCTGAGGAGGTCCGTACCGATGCGTCCAGGCAGGCAAAGTTCCTCCGTGGACTGAAGGATGAGTTGTCTCTTCAACTCATCTCCGGAGATTATGCCAGCTTCCAAAAGTTGGTTAATAAAGCTATCATTCAGGAGACCCAGCAGAACAAGGTCGACCTGAAGAAGAAAAGAATGATTGCCTTCAAGCAGAGCCAGGGCATGGCCCAGAGACCCCGTTTCACCCCTCCTCCATCAGCGCCACAATACCACCC
This sequence comes from Zizania palustris, assembly GCA_019279435.1. NCBI lineage: Eukaryota > Viridiplantae > Streptophyta > Magnoliopsida > Poales > Poaceae > Zizania > Zizania palustris. The sequence continues at coordinate 4,468,680 of JAAALK010000288.1, read as the reverse complement.
TCGCCTAGTGTATCACCCGGCGCCACCCGCCACCAACACTGGAGCTGTACAACCTCGCCCCGCTTCCACCACCCCAGCCGCTCCATCCGCCCCGGCCAAGAAGGCGGAAATTCTGCGTGACAAGCACGGCAATCCCGTGGTATGCTTCAACTGCCGTCAGGAGGGGCATTACTCCCACCAGTGCCCCCATCCTAAGCGCGCTCAAGGAGTTGCAGCGAACCCTGCCATCCGCGCCCGCGTCAACCACGTCACTGCTGAAGAAGCCCAGGCCGCACCAGAGATTGTCATGGGGAAGTTCATAGTACACTCAGTCCTTGCAGTTGTTTTATTTGACACTGGAGCTACGCACTCCTTTATATCAACGTCTTTTGTGGAAAAGAATGATCTGGACATAAGTGAACTACCAAGACCCGTATTAATAGCCACCCCTCGCAAACAAACTCTCGCCCATTCCTATAGTCCAAGGGTACGGGTAGATATCCAAGGCACAATATTCTGGGCTGACCCCATCCTAATAGAATGCCAAGGCTTGGACCTCATTCTCGGGATGGATTGGCTCAATAAACACCAAGGAGTAATAAGATGTGCCCGGAGACAAGTAACGGTGACCAGTGAAGAAGGGACTGCCGTCACATTTTAGATGCCAAGCCTAAGGTTCGGAAGACCAAGACTACACCAGATTACCTTGGAAGAGATACCAGTAGTCTGCGAGTACCCGGACGTATTTCCGGAGGATTTACCAGGGATGCCACCCAAGAGGGATATCGAGTTCCGAATTGATTTGGTGCCCGGGACCACCCCATTTACAAGCGACCATACTGGATGGTCGCCAATGAGTTAGCTAAGATGAAGCAGCAGTTGGAGGACCTTGAGAAGAAAGGCTATATCAGACCTAGCACATCTCCGTGGGGTGCCCCCGTCATCTTCGTTGAGAAGAAAGAAGACAAGGCTAAGCGTATGTGTGTGGATTACCGCGTTTTGAACGAGGTGACCATCAAGAACAAGTACCTGTTACCCAAGATCGATGATCTTTTTGACCAGCTGAAAGGAGCTACGGTATTTTCCAAGATCGACCTGCGATCCGGATATCATCGACTGAGGATTCGAGAGGAGGATATACCCAAGACGGCTTTTACCACTCGTTATGGATTATATGAGTGTACCGTTATGTCCTTTGTATTAATCAACGCCCCTACTTTCTTTATGAACATGATGAATAAGGTGTTCATGGAGTATTTGGACAAATTCATCGTGGTCTTTATAGACGACATCCTCATTTATTCCAAGGATCAGAAGGAGCACGAGACTCACCTCCGGTTAACCTTAGGAAAACTAAGGGAACACCAGTTATACGCCAAGTACAGCAAGTGCAAGTGTTGGACGGCGGAAGTAAAGTTCCTTGGACACATTATCTCTGCACAAGGTATCGCAGTAGACCCCACCACCGTAGAAGCAGTTACGGATTAGCTGCCACCCACAAACGTATCTGAGATACGAAGTTTTCTGGGTTTGGCCGGATATTATCGGAGGTTTTATCGAGAATTTCTCCAAGATAGCCAAGCCTATGACCAAGTTATTACAGAAGGGAGAGAAGTTTGAATGGACTCCTGAATGTGAGGAGAGTTTTCGCACCCTCAAGGCCCGGCTAGTGTCAGCGCCTATACTGACCCTACCAGATATCAAGAAGGACTTCCATGTTTATTGCGACGCATCACACCAAGGATTGGGATGTGTTCTTATGCAAGATGGGAAGGTTATTTCATATGCCTCTCGACAGTTGAGACCCCATGAATTAAACTACCCGACCCATGATTTGGAATTTGCTGCCGTAGTGCACGCCCTTAAAATTGGAGGCATTATTTGGTCGGAAATCGCTGCGAAATCTTTACGGATCATAAGAGTTTGAAGTACATCTTCACGCAGCCGGACCTCAATCTGAGGCAAAGACGATGGTTAGAATTAATAAAGGACTACGACTTAGGTATCCACTACCACCCCGGAAAAGCAAATGTTTTAGTCTACCCCGCCATTGCCTCACTGGCCTCGTCGCCGGCTCTCGACCCTTGCCCCACCGGCCCACCGCCTCGCCGCCGGCTCCGCCCTTACCCCGCCGGCCACATCGTCGGCCCTCCATCCTCGACCCGTCGGCCACATCGCCGGCCCTTCGCCCTCACCCCGCCGCCTCCCCGCCTCTCCACCGACTCCACCCTCGCTCCGCCGGCCACATCGACAGCACTCCGTCGTGCCCTCACCTCACCCTAGCAGCTCCGTGCCATCGCCCCGCCGGCCATGTCGCAGGCCCCCACCTCACGCCGCCGGCCACGTCCCCACTCTCTCGCCCCACCGTGCACCGGGCAACATGCCACACCGCGTCGTGCCTAGCACGCCCCCTTCTTTTGTTTTACCGTGATTTGTTTATCGAGTGCTTTTTTGGCACTCGGCAAACCGACCGCCGAGTTTCTACCATTCTGTTTGTCACTTTTTTCACTGAGTGCCAATGTTTACACTCGGCGAACAGGTTCGCCATGTGTCCGACAAAAAATACTCGGTGAAGTCTTGTTAGTCGAGGTTCATTTTTCCATTTGCCATTCGCCGAGAGTAACACTCGTTGAGGCCTTTGCCAATTATAAACAAGGCTTCGCCGAGTGCCGTTGGCACTCCACGAATACTCCTTATCCCGTAGTGATGGTTGGTGCTATCGCCGCATCGAAAGTCCATCATCGTGGTAAGCACCTGTTTTCCCCCATCTAGGAGTCGAGCCAAGCAGGCACTTCATTGACCAGTTAGACAAGCCAAAAAAAAGATCGACTTGGCTCTCTTGGATCATAGGCTAATAGCTACTCTCATACAGTTAGGTGCATGCACATCAAGAGTTTTAGATTTTAGGTACTCCGATGGCTTACTTATTTATGATAGATTTATAGTACTCAACATCATCATGCCACGTCGTCACCCCTCCGTGTCGTTGTGTCATGTGTCATCCCTCCACACTATGCATGCACATGCTCCATCATCACCCCCCATGCCACGCGCGCTCCCAACTTGTTGACGCCAAGATTTGGTAAAGCTCAGGGCCTACCAAGGATGTCATACGGTCAACAAAAAGTCAAATAGAGTCCGGTCAAAGGTGGTCAAAGAATCTCATCCATTACAACAAGGCTGGATATGGAGGAGCTGATGATAAGAAGATGAAGATTATCTAGAATCGGTTAGGATATATTACTTGGACGGCAAGTCTCCGGACTATAAATATGTATCCCTTAGTTAGGTCAAAACACACAACCCTGTCAAACAACTAATCGGTGCATCGCCACTCTTTGCTTCCCAAGGTTAATCCCGGTGGGATTCAGCACTCGGAGCTAGGCTACATCGTTCTGATCTCTGGCGAAGAGATGTGTCCCGCCACCCCTGACGATCATATCGACTAGGTCAGTGTCTTCACGGCTGCATCAATTTGATCTCTTGAGGCATCGGCTAAATAGTACGGTCACCGGTTTATCTCGGTGTATTGGCTAGGTCTAAGACTGCATCAGTTTGATCTCTTAGATTGATGTGATTTAGGTGTGGTAGTCTAAGGCTTCATCGGTTGAGTCCGACATCTCTTTCTAATGTATCTTCTTCATGTTGTTTACCATTCATCTAAATAAAGCGTACCCGATATTTTAAAGTATTGTTAAGTTCATCGTGACTAGCTACTGTCTTGGTTAGATCCAATCTTGTTATTGTGATGATTTTGATGATACATATATGTTATCTAGTATGTTTTATTTATTTCTATCCAAGTAGAAGCCGATAGGTTATCTTCAATTCAATGTTATATTTTATCCGCTGTGAGGGAATGGCTTATTGGCGTTATTCACTCACGATTGTTCTATCCTTACCACAGTCATCGGCTTGGCAACCGATCGATTTTGCTACTGATGATAGTTTTCTTTGTTTCCATATCAGTTGCAGGGTCAAACTAATTGGCATGCCTTGAACCCTTTTTCTAAGATTGTAGGACTTACACTGGAGTTAAGCATATCTCTTAGGCCACACGTGTATCAAAGTATGACCAAAAAAACAACAACATGCTTTTTGGCATGCCCTCCATGATGCTTTAGAGACTCAGCCATGGCAGGCGAGATCAACGATGAAAACATCATCCCAATCACTCTGGACACGCTGAATGAAGAACAAAGAGAAGAGGTGCAAGGCATGTTGATGATTTTCCAAAAGTTGTGCCTGCAAGCCTATGGAATGACTCAGTCGGATCCTATCTAGAGGTGTAGTAGGAACTAATCAGCTAATAGAAAGCCCCAAGCCAGTCTCCAAGAAATCATTGATTAGCCAATTCATCACGCACTGGTAAATCAATCTGGAACATTGGTCAACACCCTCCATGGGTTGATAAAAAGATTGTTGATGGCACTACAGCCCACGAGCCACTACAAGGTCCAACGTATTTCCTTTACAGCCAAACAAGACTACTATAGAATCCATAGAATAATCGGGCAGCACCACCGTCGTAAGGGACGATGAGGCTGGAGCATTCGGGCGCCTTGTTCGGACATGAGATAAACAAGACGACCCAATCGTTGGCGCCCGCATAGGGTTCACTGTAGAGCATGCCATATGGCCTTGAAAGAGGTGTGCTGGCGCTACTTTCGGCATCTGACCCAAGATTGCCAAGACAAGAGATGCCTCAGGTGACATACGACATCGCAACGAACGGACTGCAGGATCTCGTGCCACCAATGAGGGATATTGTAGGACCGAAAGTAGCGACCAGAGGGGGGTGAATGGGCGCCTAAAAATTTCTTGCTAAACTAAGATCTAATCCCAACACCTAGACGAACTTAACTAGACAAAAATTACTAGCAAAACAAAATACTGGAATTAAAGTTGTCTAGCCTAGAAATGATCGGTATCTTAGTTAAACTGATATTAAAGATAAGCTAAATAAACATATTGCAGTAAATAAAACACCTAGATAAATCACGAAATATTTATATTTCAGTCTAGAACTAAAACACTAATCAAATGAATAAACCATGGATCATTAAAAATCAATTCAGTAATAAATCGAAAATATTGTAGGTGAAAACTAGAATAAAATATAACTGCGACCAAATTTTTTCTTCTTTTTATATGAGCAGATTAAAAATACTTAAATAAATAATTCGAGATAAGTAATAGAAATTTGACAGATTAAAAATTTAACTGCGAGATTAATTTTTATGCTAATACAATAAAACTAACAGATAAAATTATTACAAGATACTTAATCAGATTTAATCTAATCAGGTATAAAAAATTGATTTAATCGAAACGCTGAAAAATAGTAGATTAAAAGACTAACTTGCATCAACGTCGCCGCCGCTCACTGCATGCCGGCCGGAGAACCCACTGCGGTAAAAAAAAGAGAACAGTGTGCTGCTGTGTAGATGAGACCCAAATAAACAAAGAACATCTTTTCCTTTGCTGCTGCACTGTTGTGATGCAATCTCAAGGCCGTGGGGGCCGCTTGAAGCAAAAAAAGCAATCCCGTGATACTGTTCACTCATTGACAACCCGCACCTGGCTTCAAAACTGCTGCAAAAGAAAGCAATAAAAAATGAAGCCTGCATGCCTGATTTTCTGCGGAAGTCTTCCGCGTCCTTGGTTGCGCACCGAAAAATTACTCCCACCAATTGCTTGCGCATGGAGGCTGCCGAACTCCAGGCTGCGCACTTCAGTGAAATCGCCTGCCGGAGAATACTTCCGTGGGGCCCGCGCTGGTATGTGCAAGGCTTTGCGGTAGGGCACGCGAAAGCCTCCGGCCGAAGAAGGAAACGGCCAGTCGCCGACAGGTTTCGACGACGACGGCGGCGGAAGAAAATTTGGAGATCCAAAAAAACTTGCAACCGAAACAAGAGTGGACTGTAGATTGATCTTAAAAAAACAGTCATCTATCCCCAGGATGGATAGGAGCCTATTTATAGGCGACTCTAATACATAAAAAGACTAATTTACCCCTAGGATAAATTAAACTGACTCTAAAATAAATTCTGAAAATTACTAAAATATTCTTAGAAAAATCAACTGACTCAAATAAAAATATTCTGGACTTAAAAACTAAATATTAATACCCTAAAAAATGAATTAATCATAGATTGTCAGTTTTGCCCCGAAACTGACAAAGCGTCCACTTGTCTTCACACCGGGTACCCGGATTGGGCCGATCCGACCCCGCAGCTTTCTCAGCCCGGCAATCGCTCGCCGCCCATGTACTTGAGTCAAACCCAGTCAACATACCGGTGGATCATCTGCCGCTCCTATCCATGTACCCGGATTGGGCCAGCCCGACACCACGGCTCCTCTGCCCGACTGTCACTCACTGCCCGTGTAACTGAGTCACACGCGCCTCAGATTCGACATGTCTTCATATCTCCCTTCCTTTGACTTCCATTGACAATCACTTATCACATCTGGAATATCAAAACCATATTCTTCAACATGGTTTCTCAATCTCCTCCTTGATGAGTGCATTGTCAACACCCTCTTTAGCTCATCTTCAGAACCTGCAAAAAGAAAAACAAAGACAAAAGAAAATAGAAGAAAGAAAATAAAAGTTTAACCCTAATGACCAAAAGCCAAACAAAAGCACGAAAACGGTCATTATGGTTAACCAAAAATAAAGACTCAAAAACAAGTGCAATCCCAGAATTACCAACAAGGAACTCCCCCTGAAATAAATCCCAGACAAAACTAAAAAAATGTACTCCAAAATTTCTCCCCCTTGTTGACAATTGGACTCATCAAGTGAGACTAAATGCACTCTAAAAAGACATAGACACAAACTCCCCCTGAAATACAGCTCCCCCTCAAAATATGTCATGAATGCAGATGGGGTGCAGGTGGAGTGTGAAAAGCATGCTTCTTAGATATGATTAACTGCAATTACAACATCTAACATATATAGCAAAAGATATACTGTCTAAGATACATGACATGATCAGTGCAACAGATGATATCTAAAGAAAGTCATTAGCACACATTTTTCGATTTTTGTAAATAAAAGCATCACCACATTTTCTAGTTGACAAGCAGAGTAAAGCATGAGATGCAAAAGCTAACTAATATCTACCAAGATAAGAATTGTCCAAAATAGAGTGCTTCAGCAAACTTGTCATCTTTTTAAATTTTTCATACATTCCCCCCTTTTTTCATTTCTGCCAGGGGTTATTTGCATGTCAAACCTTATGCTAACCGACCAATTCAAGCCTAGGCTAGAAATGGACTATCAGAAGCTTAAGACATTGGTCTTGGCATACATTACACCGTCCTAGTTCATACCAAAGTGCTATGGTAAGTAGTCCAGAACAATGCAATGCGACAAAGCAAACCCACCTGGATCTTTTCTAATACTCATAAAATGCATAGATTTTTCATTTTTCAGAATTTTTATCATTTTTATAACACATTGTTCACCTTTAAAGCATATAAATGTCCAAGTTGCATATCTGCATCTAAGTAAGGATCTAGCTACTAGGCATGTAAAAGATAGCGAAAGCATTCAGCCTACACATGCTAGTTACCAGAAGCAATGGTGATCATTTTTCAATTTTAAAATATAAAAGCCGTGCATATGACAAATATCAGATATATCATGTGAACTGAAACAAAACATGATCATCGACAAGTAATCAAAAACATATACTAGCTAGAGAAAGTAAGCAGATTAATCATATGACAGAAGCAAGCTCAAAATGTGACTAATGATTATGCATGATATGAACGTACACAAAAAGACTCAATAAAAAATAAAGAAGAAAGTAAAAAACTGACTCAAAATATCGCAAAAAGGATACACAACTCCCAAATCAAGATCAATAATCATGAGTGGGAACAAACGGTCCAACGCCAGGTTTGGCAAAGGTGTTAAACCAGTGTCGAGCCATCTGCTCGTATGTAGGAAAGCAGAAGGAATCATATGACTCTGGATCAAAACGCGGCTCAAAGCGCGGTCCTCTATTCTGCCTAAAGTCATGGTCATAAGGTCCAACACCATATCCATAACGATCTGGAACTCTACCGGAATGGAAACCACCCTCCGGAGCACGGTCATAAAAACCGTCTCCTCTACCACCACCTACACAACGTGGCCTGGCCTCTAGCCTCTCTCTACATCGAGGAACTCTCTGTCTACCATCCTGCTGGTAGAACTGCTCCTGCCCACCTCGAGCTCTCTCTGCTCGCTCAACTCGCTTCTTCCTGAAGCAAAACTCTTCAAGATGCTCGTCTTTCTGATAAAACTCACAGTGATAGGTAGGCTTCTTTGGATGTTGTTGTGGCTTAGGATTCTTAGGCTTGGTGGTGTTGGGTGTAGCATCTTTGGAGTGAGAGGGTCCAGGTAAAGAATCAAGAGAAGTGTGGAGAGTTTTAGGCTTTGGAACCCAGACCTACTTCTTAGGTGGAGCTTTAGGTTGTTCTTGGATCACTTCATCCTTGGACTGACTATCCTTAAAGGACTCAGTGGAGTGAGTCTTAGGATATCTCTGTTCGGGAGTCATCTTACTCCACTCCACTGCACGACTAATGGCGCTCTCAAAATCAACCTTGGTATAGGTGTAACCTACCCCAAACCCATCTTGTCTATTGAACTGCTGGATCATCATGCCGAGCTGTGGCTCTCTGGCACTAATCCAACTCAGGATCTGATGGAGGTAAAAGTTCTCGTTCTGAACATCAGCTAGCTCCTCTCTCAAGGAAGCTAACACCTCCACCTGAGACAAGCAGATCTCACACTCTTTATCAACTTCGACAGACTTCTCAGCTTTTAGCTTGATCAACTTCATTCTAATAGACAAGAAGTTCTCACAAACAGTGGGTGGAACTAACAAGGTCTCAAGCTCTAGCTTAGTCTGCTCCAACTCAACTCTCACTCCATCTAACTTGCTCAACTGCTCATCATTCTTGGCTCTCAGCTCAGCTATACTAGCTAAATGGGATGGGCAGTCTACACAAGGTGTGACGACGGTGGCATGAGCATTTTTTAGCTCCTGCTGAGTGCTCTCAAGCTCAGTGGCCAAGGCGTCTCTCTCATCTACTCTCTCTGTGTACCTAGACTTAAGAGTCGTCAGGTCACACAACAAAACCTCACAGTTGGGACACTCACCACTATCACCCAAGCAAGGGGAAGACGATAGACTCTCAATCTTGCCATTCGCCATGGAAAGCTCACTCTCAAGCTCATCTATCCTCTTCTTAGCCCCTCTAAGCAGTTTCTCCCGATACTTCAACTCCTGACAGTTCTGTTCTAGTAAATTAACAACTTCTTGTTCATAGGAAGATGCCTTCACATCGTCGTCGTCGTCAGAGCCGTCGGAGGAGTCCTTCTCTTTTTTCTCCCCAAGAGCCATTGAGCAAAAGCTCCTGTGGGATCTTCGGCTGTGACGTGAGCGACTCTTCAGCTTGTCCCCGAAGCCCATGAAACAGAGGCCCACCGGATTGTCCCTGTCCTTCCCCTGCCTAATCATGATCTCTTCATCACTTGAACTTGAAGACGAGGATCTCTTGGAGTATCTTTTCTCCATCTCGGTGAAGAGGGTCTTGTCTCGCTTCTTGTTCTCACGCCTGTAATCCTTCAAAGCCTTTCGAAAGAATCTCTTCTTAGGCTTGCCCTTTGTAGAGTTGTCGTACTTGTTGGAGTCGTAGGAGTTGCCACTAGTTCCCTTCTTGTAATTCTTCTGCTTGGGGCAGTCGGCAATGAAATGACCTGTATCACCACACTCAAAGCATCTGAATTTTGTGCCGTGTCTCTTAAAATTCGCTTATCATAGACACGTCGCACCCGGTTGTTAAACCAGCAGAGATCATCATCTCCTAGAGTATCAAGTTGTTCCTTGGAGATAGACATCAAGGAAAACGCAATACAACTCATGGCATTAGGATCAGCAGATGGTGTCGCAAGCACCAGATTCTTTGATCTAGAACCAGTGAGATTTGATCTCAACTGGATATCGACCTCTGAGGCCTTGAGCTTACTAAAAAGCTCTGCGACGGTCAAGGTATCATAAGATGCACTCTCAACAATAGAAGAGACCTTGATCTCTCAGATCTTAGGGTCCAAGGTATGGAGTACCTTAAGCGCCTGCTCATGATCCGAGACCAGCTGATCACGCTCGGTCTTGTTAACGCGAAGCTTGTTAATGATCGATTGAAAATGACCAAACAAGGCCTCAACAGTCTCACCCGGCTTCTGTGAGAAATTTTCATACTCACGCCGGTAGGTCTGGTAGAGCCTAGCCTTGACCTGAGCTGTTCCCTCATGGTGTGCCTGGAGGGTAGCCCAGATCTCTCGAGCAGTGGTGAGATGGCTAAAACGCTCAAACTCACTAGGACCTAGACCAGAAAATAAAATGTTCACTGCTTTACTATTATTTTGATGTTGTGCAACTACATCTGCAGCAGTATCCGCAGCAATAGTCCTTATGGTAAAAGTAGGATGAACACAAATCTCCCATATGTCTGAGCTCTCGCTCATAAGGTATGCTCGCATGCGAGTCTTCCAATAAGTGTAGCCAAAAGCCTCTAGGGACGAGATTTTGCCAGGAGACGTCATGGTCACTACCTAGGTTTAGAATCGGTTAAGATATTAGAAAACTCTAACCTTACTCTGATACCACTTGTAGGACCGAAAGTAGCGACTAGAGGGGGGTGAATGGGCGTCTAAAAATTTCTTGCTAAACTAAGATCTAATCCCAACACCCAGACGAACTTAACCAGACAAAAATTACAAGCAAAACAAAATACTAGAATTAAAGTTGTCTAGCCTAGAAATGATCGGTATCTTAGTTAAACTGATATTAAAGATAAGCTAAATAAAAATATTGCAGTAAATAAAACACCTAGATAAATCATGAAATATTTATATTTCAGTCTAGAACTAAAACACTAATCAAATGAATAAACCATGGATCATTAAAAATCAATTCAGTAATAAATCGAAAATATTGTAGGTGAAAACTAGAATAAAATATAACTGCGACCAAATTTTTTCTTCTTTTTATATGAGCAGATTAAAAATACTTAAATAAATAATTCGAGATAAGTAATAGAAATTTGACAGATTAAAAATTTAACTGCGAGATTAATTTTTATGCTAATACAATAAAACTAACAGATAAAATTATTACAAGATACTTAATCAGATTTAATCTAATTAGGAATAAAAAATTGATTTAATCGAAACGCTGAAAAATAGTAGATTAAAAGACTAACTTGCATCAACGTCGCCGCCGCTCACTGCATGCCGGCCGGAGAACCCACTGCGGTAAAAAAAGAGAACAGTGTGCTGATGTGTAGATGAGACCCAAATAAACAAAGAACATCTTTTCCTTTGCTGTTGCACTGTTGTAATGCAATCTCAAGGCCGTGGGGCCCACTCGAAGCAAAAAAAGCAATCCCGTGACGCTGTTCACGCATTGACAACCCGCACCTGGCTTCAAAACTGCTGCAAAAGAAAGCAATAAAAACTGAAGCCTGCATGCCTGATTTTCTGGAGAAGTCTCTCGCGTCCTTGGTTGCCGCACCGAAAATTGCTCCCGCCGATTGGTTGCGTGTGGAGGCTGCCGAACTCCAGGCTGCGCGTTTCGGTGAAATCGCCTGTCGAGAATACTTCCATGGGGCCCGCGCTGGTATGTGCAAGGCTTGGCGGTAGGGCACGCGAAAGCCTCCGGCCGAAGAAAGAAACGGCCAGTCGCCGACGGGTATCGACGACGACGGCGGCGGAAGAAAATTTAGAGATCCAAAAAAAACTTGCAACCGAAATAAGAGTGGATTATAGATTGATCTTAAAAAAACAGTCATCTATCCCCAGGGGGGATAGGGGCCTATTTATAGGCGACTCTAATACATAAAAAGACTAATTTACCCCTAGGATAAATTAAACTGACTCTAAAATAAATTCTGAAAATTACTAAAATATTCTTAGAAAAATCAACTGACTCAAATAAAAATATTCTGGACTTAACTAAATATTAATAACCTAAAAAACGAATTAATCATAGATTGTCAGTTTTGCGCCGAAACTGACAAAGCGTCCACCGTCTTCGCACCGGGTACCCGGATTGGGCCGAACTGACCCCGCAGCTTTCTCAGCCCGGCAATCGCTCGCCGCCCATGTACCTTAGTCAAACCCAGTCAACAGACCGGTGGATCATCTGCCGCTCCTATCCATGTACCCGGATTGGGCTAGCCCGACACCGCGGCTCCTCTGCCCGGCTGTCACTCACTGCCCGTGTACCTGAGTCACACGCGCCTCAGATTCGGCATGTCTTCATATCTCCCTTCCTTTGACTTCCATTGACAATCACTCATCACATCTGGAATATCAAAACCATATTCTTCAACATGGTTTCTCAATCTCCTCCTTGATGGGTGCATTGTCAACACCCTCTTTAGCTCATCTTCAGAACCTGCAAAAAGAAAAACGAAGACAAAAGAAAATAGAAGAAAGAAAATAAAAGTTTAACCCTAATGACCAAAAGCCAAACAAAAGCACGAAAACAGTCATTATGGTTAACCAAAAATAAAGACTCAAAAACAAGTGCAATCCCAGAATTACCAACAAGGAACTCCACCTGAAATAAATCCCAGACAAAACTAAAAAAATGTACTCCAAAATTTCTCCCCCTTGTTGACAATTGGACTCATCAAGTGAGACTAAATGCACTCTAAAAAGACATAGACACAAACTCCCCCTGAAATACAGCTCCCCCTCAAAATATGTCATGAATGCAGATGGGGTGCAGGTGGAGTGTGAAAAGCATGCTTCTTAGATATGATTAACTGCAATTACAACATCTAACAGATATAGCAAAAGATATATTGTCTAAGATACATGACATGATCAGTGCAACAGATGATATCTAAAGAAAGTCATTAGCACACATTTTTCGATTTTTGTAAATAAAAGCATCACCACATTTTCTAGTTGACAAGGAGAGTAAAGCATGAGATGCAAAAGCTAACTAATATCTACCAAGATAAGAATTGTCCAAAATAGAGTGCTTCAGCAAACTTGTCATCTTTTTAAATTTTTCATACATTCCCCCCTTTTTTTCATTTCTGCCAGGGGTTATTTGCATGTCAAACCTTATGCTAACCGACCAATTCAAGCCTAGGCTAGAAATGGACTATCAGAAGCTTAAGACATTGGTCTTGGCATACATTACACCGTCCTAGTTCATACCAAAGTGCTATGGTAAGCAGTCCAGAACAATGCAATGCGACAAAGCAAACTCACCTGGATCTTTTCTAATACTCATAAAAATGCATAGATTTTTCATTTTTCAGAATTTTATCATTTTTATAACACATTGTTCACCTTTAAAGCATATAAATGTCCAAGTTGCATATCTGCATCTAAGTAAGGATCTAGCTACTAGGCATGTAAAAGATAGCGAAAGCATTCAGCCTACACATGCTAGTTACCAGAAGCAATGATGATCATTTTTCAATTTTAAAATATAAAAGCCGTGCATATGACAAATATCAGATATATCATGTGAACTGAAACAAAACATGATCATCGACAAGTAATCAAAAACATATACTAGCTAGAGAAAGTAAAGCAGATTAATCATATGACAGAAGCAAGCTCAAAATGTGACTAATGATTATGCATGATATGAACGTACACAAAAAGACTCAATAAAAAATAAAGAAGAAAGTAAAAAACTGACTCAAAATATCGCAAAAAGGATACACAACTCCCAAATCAAGATCAATAATCATGAGTGGGAACAAACGGTCCAACGCCAGGTTTGGCAAAGGTGTTAAACCAGTGTCGAGCCATCTGCTCGTATGTAGGAAAGCAGAAGGAATCATATGACTCTGGATCAAAACGCGGCTCAAAGCGCGGTCCTCTGTTCTGCCTAAAGTCATGGTCATAAGGTCCAACACCATATCCATAACGATCTGGAACTCTACCGGAATGGAAACCACCCTCCGGAGCACGGTCATAAAAACCGTCTCCTCTACCACCACCTACACAACGTGGCCTGGCCTCTAGCCTCTCTCTACATCGAGGAACTCTCTGTCTACCATCCTGCTGGTAGAACTGCTCCTGCCCACCTCGAGCTCTCTCTGCTCGCTCAACTCGCTTCTTCCTGAAGCAAAACTCTTCAAGATGCTCGCCGCCCGTGTACCTGAGTCAAACCCAGTCAACAAACCGGTGGATCCTCTACCGCTCCTAGCCATGTACCCAGATTGGGCCTGCCCGACACCGCGACTCCTCTGCCCGGCTGTCACTCACTGCCCGTGTACCTGAGTCACACGCGCCTCAGACTCGGCAGGTCTTCATATCTCCCTTCCTTTGACTTCCGTTGACAATCACTCATCACATCTGGAATATCAAAACCATATTCTTCAACATGGTTTCTCAGATATGCCGAAGAAAATTCCGTGGATTGGACATTCCGATAGGTGGTATTGGAAGTTTCGATTATTATCCGATCTCGATACAGAGAGCAAATGTTGCTTCAGAAGTTCTGATATTGTATCGAAAGTCCCGATGAACCAGAAGTTCCGATTCGGAATCAAGGAATTTTGTACTGATCGGAAGTTCTGATATGGTATCAGAAGTTCCAAGGTGGGCGATAATAGATTGGATCTATTGTGTGTCGTACTGTATTGGGAGACCTAAAATACCATGTCAGAAGTTCCGATCCACGATCGGATGTTCCGACGTAGGCAAATAGATTTGATCTGTTATAGTTTCTATGACTTTGAGATAGACACGACCAGGAGGCTATCAGCCCTATAAAAGGAGAGGAGGAGGACGTCTTGGAACAAGGGAATAAGCCTAGATTAGACCTAGCCACCAAAAAGTCCTCTCCTTCCTTTCTTGATCTCAATCGTTGAGGTCAAGGATCCCCGTTTCTCACGTGCGGTGCTAGCACGCTGTCATGGGAGGTTCCCCATCCCTGTACGTGTGGACTCCATGGAGGCGTTGCTCCAATAGCGACGCCTGTTGACATATACATCCAAATGACTACGTCGTCTTCATCGATCAGATCGGCGAAGGACGACAAGGATGAAGTAAGGATAGGCTTGACGCGCTACTCCGACATCTTTTTCGCTGCACCTAGTGCATCTTGTGCTGGAAGGTACCGATCCATGATCTCGCATGCGCATGAGTCTTGGGCTTAGGGCGTAAATTTTGAATTTGCCGGCTAGCATAGCTCCCCTATTCCCCAACAACCAAGGGGGGTACCGACGGTATTCCTCTAGGGTATCATTGGACCACATATTATGGAGTACCACCGTACAATTATGAAGGACAATACAGGCATAATGTTGTTCAGATGGACCAATATCAATAGGCCCCAATACCCGATCGACAACCTACATCGGGACAGCGGGAATATGACTGGGTTAATCGGATAATGTAGGTTATTCGAGACCAATTTGGGTTGAAGCCCAAAGAATAGATGTACATGTATCGACAGCCATATCAAGAATGGTTTTATCGAGTACCACTACCAGGCCGATACAAGGTACTTGACTTCACCAAGTTCTTAGGACAAGACTCGGTCTCCACGATCGAGCATATTAGTCGTTTCCTCACCCAGTGTGGGGAGGCATCAGCTGACGAAGCGCTAAGGGTCCGATTCTTCCCGCTTTCTCTATCAGGATCGACCTTCACGTGGTTTTCTTCGCTGCCAGTGGATTCCTTCAGAGGATGGGCGGACTTAGAGAAGAAGTTTCATAAATACTTCTCTTACGACATTCATGAGATGAAGCTCACCGACTTGACAGCCATAAGGTAAAGGATGGACAAGTCGGTACAAGATTATTTCTAGAGGTTTTGGGACGTATGGACCAGGTGTTATAGCTTGAGCTTCAGTGACACCCAGTTGGTAGAGTTGGCGTTCTAAGGACTCCTGAACCCAACTAAGGAGAGATTTTCATCACATATTTTCGAGAGCATCTCACAACTGGTGCAAACGGTATTGGCACACGAGAGCCAATTCCAAGAAGCAAGAAAAGATATTGTTGATAGCAAAAATGGCGTTAATGGTCAAGATTGTCAAAATATAAATTTTGGTAGTTTGAACAAGCCCTGGTATAGGCCGAAGCCTTATAGGACTGAAGGCCCATCAAACATTGGGCTTCAGAGGCCTTTTAGTGGTCTGCCACCTTCGGCCCAAAGGCCCTTCGGAGACCTGCCTCGTCGAAGCTTCGGCCCAAGGAGCAGGCTTTAGTAGGCCTGCCGAAGGCCCACTTCGAGTTGGCTTCAAAGATAGAGTACGATACTGATTCTGGCTATTTTTATCCCTAAACTTGATTAGGCTGAATCCTACTAGATTATCCTTAGAGATAAGAATACTAGCCCCTATAAATATAGGGGTGAGGCCGGTTCATCAAACCCCCCAACACAATTCAACCACAAAGCCGTAGCTTTGAACCGTACTTTACTTTTATTTACCTTTCTGCACAACCTTTGTGGGTTTGCCTGGAAGCCCTCCGCCAGCTACTTCGAAATAGTGGTAATCCTTGTTACTTCGCTCGTGAAGTATCCGTTATTCTACGTAACAGATTGCTATCACCTTTTTACTTCGCCTGTGTAGTATCCATTAATCTACGTAACAGATTACTACCTTTGTTTCCCTACTACAACACTTAGAAAATTCAGTCTCCAGGTCGAATTGGCACTTGATCTCTGTTCTGTTGCAGGTTTTCACGCTCACAGCCCCTTCGCCAAAGTTGAATGGAGCCAGGAGACTAGTTTCAGTGGCTGCCAGAACACCCTTTGGCGAGACCCCTGCTTTGACTACCCATGCCGGACCCGTCATGATGTTGTAGGTCTGGTTGAGTTCCCACGCCAGAGCACTCCGCAGCAGGCTTCGTCGCACCAGGCTTCGTCATGCCAACACATCGCACTAGACGAAGTCATGCCAGCGCGTTGCATTGGAGTGTTTTTGTCATGTCAGAAACTTCGCACCGAACCCTATCGTTCGGAGGCGATTTAGCGTAAGAGATCTGTTCGGAGCTTGCCTTTGGCCAGATCGATCTGAATGCCGAAGGCTACCTTCAGCAAAAGCCTTCATACCAGACACCAAAGGCCCCCTTCGATGACCCCTTCGCACGGTACACTTTGAACTAGTCTAGCTCCATTCAGCTGACTGGTTTATTTTATTTATATATTTCTATTCGGCTAATTGGATTATTTGCCTGTGATCTGATTACCTGGTGACTCCACCCCCTTGCCACTGTTAATGGTAGTCGGAACGCAATGTCGGTGTTATGTTATGCTTAGGCTTGTTCCTAAGTATCCGCACGCTTTTGGATCATTGAACTAACCCAAGTGCGAGGGCACGTTTTTGTGTCAATAGATATGTATCAGAAAAAGGTGGCATACACTAATGCATAGGTTAGGTTGGCCGAATGGTCCAAGAACAGGAAACAGGTTGCATGCCCTTGGGTGAAACCTGTTGATAGCAATGAATGGCATTAATGGCTGCGACTACCAAAATATTAATTTTGCTGATTTAGGCCAAAAATACACATGTCCAGGACCAGGCCGAAGCCCTACAGGGTAGAAGGTCTATTAGGCCATGGGCTCCGAAAGCCTCTAGCCAGCCCACGGCCTTCGGCCAGTAAGCCTTCGAAGGCCCATGCCACCGAAGCTTCGGCCCGAGGAGCAGGCTTCGGTGGGCCTGGCCGAAGCCCACTTCGGCAAAGACAGAGTTGGATGCGATTCTGGCTGGGTTTTATCTCTATCCAAGCTGGAAAATAGCAGATGCGATCTGGAGTTTGGCCCCTATAAATAAAGAGGCGAGGCTAGATTAGAGAGCCACCCCCCTTATCACGACTAAGGGTAGTCGGAACGTGGCGTCGGTGTTGCGTCACGCTTAGGCTTGTCCCTAAGTATCCGCACACTTTTGGATCATCGAACTGACCCAAGTACGAGGGTACGTTTCCGTGTCAACACACTTTCTGGCGACTCCGCTGGGGACGGCTATGCCAACATGACAAGTACATCTACATCGGCCACCAGTACATCTACGTCGACTACTACATCTACACCGCCGATTGACACAATAGGAGGCGCAGATATCGACAACCGCAACATCTTGACACCTACACTTGAAGATATCCCCGCAGAGGAACGAGTAGAGATCGAGGCAAAGTTAAAGGCACTCCAAGACATGATGCTTGGGGATTACGTTAAGACACGTGCAAGCTTCATCAAGCGCGACATCATCACCTCCGACCTCGCTCAGGTCTAGGTAACACCTGTATTTCCTCGTTTATCTTCTTTAGATATTGAGCAAAAAATAGGCGCATCAGTAGACCAAACCGTTAGCGCTTCGCTAGCCAACCGTTTAGATTCGGCAGTCAGCTCCCAAGTAGAGGCGACTCTTAGGAGGTTCGGCTTTACTGAGGCCGTACCCCCGATTCCTATTGCTAGTGCACCTCCGGCAAACCGCGTGTACGGTAGAACTAACGACAGCACTGGCACGATCATGTCTCCGGCCTCAACACTTATGGCCGAGACCAATCATTATACCTATGGTCAAACTAACACTGCGTACCATACACCACCACCTGCGCCGGTACCCGCGCTGCCCTCACCGCATGCGCAGGCACCCGGACACGAGCACGTCATGCAGATAGCACACAGGGAAGAAATCCATGGCCGACACACTGATATCCCACCGTGTGTTGCGCCCCCGCATGAGAGGCGTGTATAAGCAACATGCCAAGATGACATAGAGGAGCGGGTCCACGCACTATTTAGGGAGTGTGCCGGATTCGTGCCCAAGGGACGAGTTAGGGTTTACCGTAAGCCATACCCCAACCATCTTGATACAGTACCCTACCCCCGCGGCTATAGAATATCCGAATTCACTAAGTTCGATGGCGAGGGTAGCAAAACTACACTAGAGCACGTTAGTCAATTCTTGGCACAGTGTGGAGAAGTTAGCGGGATAGATGCTCTAAAAGTTAGACTATTTTCTCTCTCGCTATCCGGCATCGCTTTCACTTGGTTTTCGGCGCTCCTGCCGAACTCTATTCAGACGTGGGATGATTTAGAGCGGAAATTCCATGATTACTTCTACACGGGTGAGATAGAACTTAGGCTTTCACATTTGACATCGATTAAGCAGAAATCTAACGAGAGCGCCTCTGAGTACATTAAGCATTTTAGGGATACTAGAAACCAATGCTTTAGCCTTAATATTTCGGAAAGGGACTTGGCGGAACTAGCTTTTAATGGGTTGCATTCCGAGATTAAAGAGAGGTTAGATAACCAAAACTTTTTGGAAGTTAGCCAAGTTTTGCAGCAGGCTCTGGTCCAGGAAGGCTGAGCCAAAGATAAAAAGTTTATTAAAACATTTAACAAGCCTAGGGCTGAAATCCACATCATGGAACGCTTTGACAAGGAGGAGTCGGAAGAAGAAGATTCGGCCGACATGTACGAGGCCGAATGGGTTTGGAACGCTAAAAATAAACCTGTCACCTGCTCTGAGTTATGGCCATCCCCCACGAAGAATCGAGTTAGTGAGGTCAAGTACTCATTTGATATAACTAAGTGTGATAAAATATTTGATTTTCTCTTAAAAAGTTAGCTTCTCAGGTTACCTAAAGGTCAAGTCATTTCACCTGCTAATGAGTTAAAGAAGCATACGTAGTGTAAGTGGCATATGGTTTCACAGCACCCTATTATAGGTTTCATATGGTGTCCTGACGCGTCGGAGCCCCACCATACCCCCCTTGAGCCTCGTCGGTACAAGTCACCCGCAGGTTGCCCCTTGCCCCCTCCACTATGGTGCATCGAGTCGGATTGTTCCATACTTCCAGTTAGGACTTACCCATTAGACTTGTGGTTGGTACGGAAGTGCTTTGCAACAGATCCCGCAGACCGGTCCTTATAGTGCCCCGGGTGCGACCAACCAGTTCCTGAGCTTGCACCCGGAACCCACCATACTTATAACATAGCCAACTCCAACAGAGTCCAGAGACAAGAATAACGGGGAAATTCATATAACAGAATCCATCTATCTACGACTCATTCTTTTTATCCTATAGCAGTTGTGCCGGTACATTGGGCACTAGCTAATATTTGTATAGTAGAGTGACAAGGAGTTAAGGCTCAATAAGCATGGCTTGGGTTTGCACACAAGGACGGGGATCTAATAAATATAAGTGTAGGGCTTGATATTTGACTAATGCAATAATATCCTATGAGTTATAGCGGTAGTTATGAAAAACTGGGCTTCAATGATGATCAACTATTTCCACAGGAGGGTTCGATGACTTGCCTTGCTCAGCAAATGGTGATGGAGGAACCTCGGGATAAAACTCCGGCTCCTCGACGAACTCGTAGTCTTCTCGATACGGAAAAATAAACAATACATTCAATAAACAGATCAAAATCCACCAAATAATAGACATACATGTTTGTGGGTTTTATTATGTGAAGTAAAGTTTTAATATTCTGAAGTTTGGTGAAAAACAGTAAAACTTATATTTTTAAGGCTTTTCCTAATTTATTTTATGAATTTACTATTTTATCCCTAAGGGGGTTTTTATTTGTTTAATTGGTAAGAATATTTTGGGCAACAGTAACATACTGTTTTTATGGCATTAATATGTAGAGAATAAAATACCGAATTCAACAAAATTTGAATGGTGAAATTTGGAGTTAAATTGAGCAAGTTATGAATTTTCAAAGTTTAAATCAATTTCTGGAATTTTATTTAAACTGGAAAATGGGCTATGGTCCACGGTGAGTCAGGCCCACGGTGGACTGGGCCACTGTGCGCGTGGACCGGATCAACCCGGACCGTCGGATCTGGATCCGGCGATCGGGCACGAGGCGGGTTCGTTTAAATGAGATTGGACGGCCAGGATTAAATCGCACCAAACCGGGACGCGTGGACGCCTAAGATCGCTCGAGGGATTTAAGTTTCAATCTACGTCTCAGATTAAAAGATACCGGTTTGACCGGATCCAAGGGCCCTGATTAGATCCCCTCAGGATCTAATCTGTGCCACACGGATACGATCGGATGGCTGTGAGCGCTTACGGCACGACACGAGATAAGGGGCTTGTACCCCTTCGTTCTTGGCTCCGGCGGCGCAACGGCGAGGAATTCCGGTGCCGACGAGGGCTCCCTGGCCAAGCTAAGGCCTAAAATGGGACCAGTGACATGAGGGGAACTCGAGCGTACCGGCGGTGGTGGCGGCGGCGAGCTGACGGTGACCGGCGACGGAAAGTGGCGATGAATCCCCTCGGGTTCGTCGGTGGCGAGGCGATCCGGCGGTCCTTTCGACCAACGGAGGCGTGGCCGAGGACGGGTGGGTCTCTGTGGTCACGAAGGTGGCGACGGCGAGGGCAGCGGTGGCTTGGATTGCCGGCGAGCGGTGGCTAGAGGCGGAATAGAGCTAAAGGCCGAAAACGTCGCGGCGGTGCTCTCGAAAGCGATGGCTTGCGCTAAGGAGGTGTGGGGAGAGGGCGGTGGCCGGAGGGGTATATATAGGGGGTCGCCGGTGTTGTTATGGCAAGGTAACCGGAGGAAACCTGAGGGGTTCCTTTCCATCTCCGGCGAGGTTTCCAAACTTGCGGATATACTTCCATAATCACGAATCCGCGTGGGCTATGGATGGAATGGAGTCGCCGGCGTTCGGGGGAACTGAATCCGGGATCAGATCGGTGAAAACGGGCGGCCGACGGCGATAAAATGGAAGGGGGTCACCGGGATTCCATCGGAGACGATGGATCCGACAGCTGGCCCCCACCTGTCGGCGGGTGAGCGAAAAAGGAAAGCCAGACATGCGGGCCCGGGCGGTCGTTGGGTGAAAGGGGGCTGACCGGTAGGACCCAGGTGGGCGCGAGCGGGAGAGGAGAGAGGGGGAGTGCGCCGACAGGCGGGTCCCGCTTGTCAGTGACACGCAGCTGGACTGGGCCGGGCTTGGGGCACTTTGAAGGTTGGCGGCCCGATAGGATTTTAAATTGTTTTTTGATTTAAAATAATTCCAGTAATTCATATATTTAATTAAGGGTTTAATCTCTGTTGATAAAAATTTGTAAAAATTCCTGAAATTATGTTTTGGCCTCTAGTTTATCTCATAAAATTTTCAAGTTTAGATTTTGATTATTTCTCCTTGTTTGGCTTTAATAGGTCTCTTTTAGGGTTTTTCTTTAATAATAAAATTCAGAAATTCCTTTAATGATATATTTCTTTTATTTTATTTCTTTTTAAATCTTGGGGTGTTACAGTACCCGAGGTCCGACGGAGGTAATTCCTGTGCTTCGGCCAGGCTCTACGCTGAAGCCTGGTTCGATCCGCCGAACGAGGCCTGTTCGTCCATCGGGGTTCGCAACGAAGACCCCTCCGAGTATAGGGTACTCAAGGCCAAAGGGCACAGTACCACTTTGGCCAAAGTTAATAGAAATCGGACAGTAGCACCTGGCACCAAGCCGCAACCATCTTGGGCACCTCCAGGCATGTCCAAATCACAGAAGAGATGCCTACAACGACTACGGGCACATGAGATGCGTGAGAGGGAAGCTGAGGTCGAGCGCGACGCTATCTTCGAAGAAATCCGCCCTCGGCCAGTTACAAAATAGGTATGGAGGGAGAAGCCGGTTGAGTTAACCAACCCGGCTCCTTGTCCAAGCGACGACGACGATGACATGCTCGACGACGATTACTCGCCCATCTCTAAAGGGCCCGCACCTCAGGTGATGGACATCAACATCGTCACGCTACCCGCCGAGTTTGCTCTGCCACAAGACAAGGTCGAGGTCGCTCAATTGAACCTCGGTCCACGCAACGCCATCTTCGAGAAGCCCGAGGACTCGGCTCGCCATCTAAAGCCTCTCTACGTCAGAGGTCACATCGATAGAAAGCCAATTTCCCAAATGATCGTCGACGGCGGTGCCACTGTTAACTTAATGCCTTACTCGTTGTTGAAGAAACTTGGCAGGGATGAGGATGACCTGAAGAAGACCAACTTGATGCTCAACAGCTTCAACGGCGAGAGCTCCGAGTCCAAGGGAGTACTCTCTATGGAGTTGACGGTGGGCGTACTAGTCGGGCGTGACTGGATTCACGCGAACTGTTGCATTCCTTCTACTCTACACCAGTGCCTGATACAGTGGGATGGCCATGAGGTAGAGGTCATTCCCGCGGATACTTCGGCCCAAGTAGCATTGGCCGATGTATCAGTTGACGCCATCCATAACAAAGTAGAGTGTCTGTCAGGTAGAGATCTTTCGGATTACGATTTTGTTAGTGTATCCAGAGGACGGTTTGTACCAGTGTCTGTAAAGCCGGCTAGAGTAGCACGACTGTTTTTGTATTAATAGTCATATCTAGCAAGAGTAATCTAGATTGGCTAAAGTCTCGTGTGGAGCAATATCGGTCTAGTAAAGATGGTATTGCCGAGGCCATCGGGGACTTTAGCGAAGTAGAAAAACTAGGACAAGGTTTTGCGTCGGCCGATCCCTTGGAGGAAGTTGACATAGGTAATGGTAGCATCCCAAGGCCGACTTTTGTAAACCAACATTTACAGCCCGATGAAAAGGCTGAAGTAATAAGGTTACTTCGGTCATATGTCGATTGTTTCGCATGGGAGTATAGCGAGATGCCAGGGCTAAGCCGCAAGCTCGTGGAGCATCGGCTACCTATCAAGTCCGGATTTAGGCCTTATAAGCAGCCTCCCCGCCGCTTTAATTCGGCCTTCTATGAACGAGTTAAAGAAGAAGTGGAGCGACTACTCAAGGCTGAATTTATTAGGGCATGCAGGTACGCGAAATGAGTTGCTAACATTGTGCCTGTAGATAAGAAAGGGAGCGGCAAGATATGGGTGTGTATTGATTTCAGGGATCTGAACAGAGCCACTCCAAAGGACGAGTATCCAATGCCGATAGCCGACATGCTGATCAACGATGCTTCAGGACACAAGGTACTAAGTTTTCTTGATGACAATGCTGGTTATAATCAGATCTTTATGGCCGAAGAGGACGTCTACAAGACTGCCTTTCGATGCCCTGGTTTTGTCGGTTTGTTCGAGTGGGTCGTCATGACTTTTGGTTTGAAAAATGCCGGCGCCACATATCAGTGCGCCATGAACTTAATTTTTCATGACTTGCTAGGGGTCATGTTAGACGTTTACATCGATGATGTTGTAGTCAAATCAGACGCTATGGGAAACCATTTAGCCGATTTGAAGGTTGCTTTTGATAGGATGCGGCAGTACGGTTTAAAAATGAACCCGCTCAAGTGTGCTTTTGGTGTGTCGGCAGGTAAGTTCTTAGGTTTCATGATTCACGAGAGAGGCATAGAAATTGATCCTAAGAGACTTGAGAAAATTAGAAACATTACAGCGCCGACGTGCAAAAGGGATGTACAAAAATTGCTAGGCAAGATGAACTATTTGCGTCGCTTTATATCCAACTTGTCCGGCAAAATTGATGCCTTTGTCCCCATACTCCGGCTAAAAAATGAGGCCGAGTTCACTTGGGGGGCAAGCCAACAAAGTGCTTTTGAGAAGATCAAGGAGTGCTTGTCATCACCGCCTGTGGTGAGAGCACCCAAAACCGAGATTCCATTTCGGCTATACATCGCTGCTGAGGATAGCGTGATTGGGGTCGTGCTAACCCAGGAGGTAGAGGGAAAAGAGTACATCATCACGTTCTTGAGCCACCGCCTGCTGGACGCCGAAACCAGGTACACGTTTGTAGAACGATTGTGTTTATCACTTTACTACGCGTGCACCAAATTACGCCATTATCTTCTCCCCACTACATGTGTTGTCATTTGCCAAACTGATGTTATAAAGCACATGTTACAGAAGCCGATTCTAGGTGGAAGAATCAGAAAATGGGCTTACGCGTTGATTGAGTACGATTTGGCATACGAACCCCTGAGAGCGATGAAAGGCCAAATCGTAGCCAACTTTATAGTTGATCACCACATAGATGTCAGCTAGAGTGACATATTGCTCTAGTTGAAGTAGTGTCGTGGAAACTTTATTTTTATGGTTCGGCTTGCAAGAGTGGCCAAGGTATTGGAGTGGTTCTCATATCACCTAATGGAATGCACTTTGAAACTTCGGCCTGACTAGAATTTTCTTCCACTAATAACCAAGCCGAATACGAAGCTTTATTGCTAGATCTTGAATTACTAGAATCTGTAGGTGCTAGACATGTTCACGCATACGGTGATTCTTTGTTAGTGGTGCAACAAGTAGCTAAGAGTGCTCAATGTTTTAACGGCTTGCTGAATAGTTACTTAGATAAATGTCTAGACATAGTTGCTACCTTTGATGACTTCAAAATCTCTCACGTATCAAGAGAAGCCAATTCAGTCGCAAATGATTTGGCTCAGCAAGCATCTGGTTACCAAGTCAGGAGAGGAAAATTTTCTGTATTGTAGAAGCCGATGCTTGGTCTCACTACCGAAGCCAGTAACGGTGGGCAGGCGCACCCTCCGGGTCGAACCCCCTCTAGCCGCCGAAGGCCACTGCGCGCCAAGGTCCCTGGATCGGAGTACTCTGCCAACCGAGAGACCTGGCGCGCCGGAGCACATAGGCCAAAGCCTCCCGCACGGGGAAGGCTCCCCACAGTCGGAACCCTCCGGAGGGCTTCGGCCCAGCATACTCCGAATGGCCACCCCGACCAGGCTTCGGCAGGAGCTGGAATGGCTCGGGGGGCACCCCGAAGTCAGTAATTTAGGAGTTTTTTTTCAGAAGGTGGGCCAGTGAGACCCTCTAAAACCTATAAGGGAGATTGGAGAATCCCAATCGTCCAGTATTTGAGAGACTCTGGCAAAAGGGTTGATCGGAAGGTCCGGCAACAAGCATTCAAATTTGTGTTGATAGACGACACATTGTACCACCGAACCATTGATGGAGTACTGTTGAAATGTTTAGACCGCGAACAATCCTAAGTGGCTACGGGAGAAGTCCATGAAGGACTTTGCGACACTCATCAGTCGACCCAAAAGATGAGTTGGATGCTCAAAAGAGCGGGTTTTTATTGGCCGACTATGACTGAAGATTGTTTCAAGTACTATAGAGGGTGTGAAGCATGTTAGAAGTTTGGCAATATTCAGTCGGCTCCTGCCTCACTGCTCAATCCCATTGTCAAGCCATGGTCATTTCGAGGTTGGGGTTTAGACTTCATCGGCCAGATTCACCCTCCTTCATCAAAAGGGCATCGGTTCATGTTGATGGTGACAAATTACTTCACTAAGTGGACCGAGGCCGTACCTCTCAAGAACATGACTCACAATGAGGTACGTGATTTTATCTTAAAACACATCATACATAGATTCGACATTCCTCAAACTCTTACTACGGATCAAGGTAGTTCATTTGTTTCTGGAGAAGTAAGGGACTTCACCGAATATTATGGTATTAAGTTGATAAACTCTTCACCTTACTATTCTCAGGCCAATGGTCAGGCCGAGTCTAGTAATAAAACCGTGATTAAGCTCATTAAGAAGAAAATCGAAGAATTTCCTAAAAGGTGGCATGAAGTACTTTCCAAGGCGCTATGGGCTTGTAGGATTGCAAAGCACGGTGCTACTAAAGTTAGTCCATATGAATTGGTATATGGACAAGAAGTTGTTCTGCCTATAGAGGTAGATCTTGGCTCCTTAAGAGTGTTAAAACAACATGGCTTATCGGTCGATAAGTATGAGACTCTTCTGAAGGATAATCTAGAGGAAGTGACCGATAAGAGGCTAAGAGCTTTAGAGGCCATAGAGGTAGACAAAAAGAGAGTAGCCAAAGCCTACAATAAGAAGGTTAAGCCAAAATCGTTTCAAGTAGGAGATTTGGTGTGGAAGATGATTTTACCCTTAGGCACGAAGAGTCCCAAATTTGGTAAATGGTCGCCTAGTTGGGAAGGTCCTTTTAAGATAGCAGAAATCACTCTTGTCAATGCATACGTGTTAGAATCTCTGCAAGGAGAGTGGTTTCGAAGAGCTTTGAATGGTAGATATTTGAAAAGGTATTTCCCAAGCGTATGTCAAACAACATAAAAGGTGTCGAAAAACCGATATGGACGGTATCGTCTTCAGTTCATCGTGCTTTTAGTTCACTTAGTTCACTAAAAGGAAGGGGGCATGTGTTGATAGCAAAGAATGGCATTAATGGCTGAGACTACCAAAATATTAATTTTGGTGATTTAGGCCAAAAATACACATGTCCAGGACCAGGACGAAGCCCTACAGGGCCGAAGGTCTATTGGGCCATGGGCTCCGAAAGCCTCTAACCAGCCCACGGCCTTCGGCCAGGAAACCTTCGGAGGCCCATGCCGCCGAAGCTTCGGCCCGAGGAGCAGGCTTCGGTGGGCCTGGCCGAAGCCCACTTCGGTAGAGACATAGTTGGATGCGATTCCGGATAGGTTTTTATCTCTATCCAAGCTGGAAAATAGCAGATGCGATCTGGAGTTTGGACCCTATAAATAAAGAGGCGAGGCTAGCTTAGAGAGCCACCCCCCTTATCACGACTAAGGGTAGTCGGAACGCGACGTTGGTGCTGCGTCACGCTTAGGCTTGTCCCTAAGTATCCGCACACTTTTGGATCGTCGAACTGACCCAAGTGCGGGGGCACGTTTCCGTGTCAACAAAACCGACAAATAAAGAAGAGAAGTACGACTTTGACATAAATAAGGCCGATATGATATTTGATCTGCTGCTCAAGGAAAAGAAAATCCACTTGCCACCTAACCACGTGACACCTACTGCCGACAAACTAAAGGAAAGAAAATACTGTAAGTGGCACATTTCTCCATCGCACCACACTAATGAATGCAAAGTATTCAGGTAGCAGATCTACTCGGCCATGGAGAAATGCCGAATCAAGTTCAATGATGGGAAGAAGCCAATGAATATCGAGGGTCATCCATTCTCAATCAACATGGTGCACGCGCACCACGCTGATGATCAGCGTACAAAGAAGAGTAAGCAAACCAGCTGCAACGTCACTTCTTTGGACCTCATCAAGAAGTACCAAAGGAAGCCAAAGAAGAGGGTGCACAACGAAGACAGCCACGACTACTCACGTTTCAACCCCCATTGGAATTGTGAGTTCTTTACGCTGTGCTGGAACGAGTAGCTACATCTGTCGTCGATTGATGACTGCCCGGGGTATGGCGTCAAAGGCAGAACACAAGATGACCATCGACCACGAAACATCAAGCCAAGGCCGCATGGTCAATAAGCCGTTCACCGAAGGTGGTCACCGCCAAGGGTATCCGCGCTTGAGAGGCTCGGCCCTGTTAGTCTCGAAGAAATCGACCAGACGGCCGACGGTGATAAGACTGCACTAGAAGAGCCGCAATGGTACCCTAGCAGTATTTTCATGAAGAACCAGAAGAGAAAGGTACAACATCTGCGGTAGAGAGAACTAAAGGCACAAAGGTGCAACGAGGAAGATGATCGGCCCCCAAGATCAAAAGTAAATGGCGAGTGAAAGACAATGCCGATCACGATGACAAGAGGGACGTAGGGGTAGTAAACTGGTTTTCTTTCTCCCTGTAGAATATCGGGCATCTTCTGAAGACAACATAAATGATGCAAATATGATGGCTCAACCATTGTTGGCTCCACAACCAGTAGTGTTTGACAAACCAGAAGACCCTGGGCATCGGCACCTAAGAGCTCTGTATGCCAAAGGCCTAGTTAATGAGAAGCCAATGTCCAAAATGATGATAGATGGAGGGGTAGCTGTCAACTTAATGCCTTATGCCACTTTTCGTAAGCTATGAAAATGTCGGAAGACCTCATCTGAACTAATATGGTCTTAAGGGATTTCAGAGACAACTCGTCAAACACGATGGGAGCACTAAATGCAGAACTAGCGATTGGAAGCAAGACGATGCCAACTACCTTCTTCGTTATAGAAGGAAAAGGATCTTACAGCTTGTTGCTGGGGTGTGATTGGATACACATGAATTATTGTGTCCCCTCGACAATGCACCAGAGCCTGGTTTAGTGTGTCGGCGATCAAGTTGAAATCGTTCCCACCGATAAATCAATTAACATAGCAACAACCGATTTGTCAGTGTGGGATGCGGAAGGAGTCGTTTGCCTGTAAGGAAAGGCTTGGGATAGCAATTTTATTGAAGTATAAGGTGATGGAGTCAGTCCCATTAGCGAAGAACTACCCAAGATCGCCCTGTGAGGATGGTACCAATGAAAAAAAGGACGGACTCGGTCAAGGCTTCACCACTACCGATGTATTACGAGAGGCAAACATCGGACTTGGTGATAGACCGAGGCCAACCTTCATGAGTACCTAGACTCCCCGATGAAATAGAAAATGGATCGATCATGCCATGACAAGGAAGTCGAGAAAGTTTGGATGAGAAGTGCTTGATCGTTCGGACGAAAAAACCTAAATATATACACACAAATACAAGCTGATACCAATGGTATCGCCTTCAGACTACCGACACGAAGGCATCACCCTTAGACACAAAGGAACACAAGTTCAGGACAAAGGAATCAATAGCAATATATTACAAGAAGGGATAAATGTTTCATTACAAGATCACTAAATCAAAGGAGGTGCTCGGCGAATGGCTTCAATCACCCATAGCTGAATTGCATCGACACTTTGAAGGACGGCCTAGTCTTCGGCGTCCGAACCCAGAATATCTTGAAGGAAGCCATGATGACGTTGTGCCTGGCGAACGACACCAGCAAGCCGCTGCTTCTAGGCATCGACTCGTGCTGGGAAAGAGTTGAAAACACTCTCTTGCTCAACGATCTTCGCCTGAATCCCCTCTAGCTTCGTCAATAGATCGGATTCTTTTGCCCACAGCCGATCGAGCTCACGCAACGTGGACGATGACTCATTTTCAATAAGATTTAAGAGGGCACCCTTTGTCACGACTGCCTTTTTGTTTGTCTTCATCACTTCCAACAGCAATGCACGGCTGGCTTGATTGGTTATCCGCTTGCTGGCTTACTGCACTATCGGGAAGTGAACTCTAGATATGCGGCCGACATAAGGGCATTGGCCAATTCTAGCAAAAGGTGATTCAAGACATCGTTGAAGCGACCTCATATCAGTCCTGAGTCATTGACTAGGACCTCCACTAGAGCCTCTAGGAGAGAAAGCAAGTCCGACAACACCTCCTTCACTACCGGGGATAGTTGAGTCACGGCTTACAAGGAAGCATCGGCATCTTCACCCTCCATGTATGGCCGGACATTAAAGGAAAAATGTTGGGCAAAGGACTAAAAGGAGAGAAACAAGTTAAGGAAAATCTCACTATAGTATGATAATGGGTGCAAGAGAACTTACGTTAACAGGCTCGGTAGAAGCAGCCGATCGCAGAGTACTATCAGCAGAAGAAACAGCAGCATCATTAGCCACTTGAAGGGTGTGCGACCCCTCTTCCTCGAGGCTACCTTGAGGGGTAGGCGACCTCACGACACCCATTGTCTGCTGCATCCAAGGCCGATGTTAGTTATGTAGAGGACAACAGGAAAATAAAATCAAGTCGGGTGCCTCATGAGAATGTGAGACAAAATAAACCCCAACGTCAACCACCATGCCTTTCGGCATATCGACCTCTATGTTGGCAGCCGTACCGGCCACATTAGCCGGCACACTAGGATCCATAGATGCAGACTCACACGCATCGGCCCTAATGATGGTTTCTACGGCAGTATCCCCAATAGGAGGGGCAATTGGGTACCGGCTAGTTCATCGACCATTAGGTTGGAGACCATCAGAGGGTACACGGCAACAGGGGAAGAAGGCTTGATAATAAAAGGTATCAGACATCGAAAACATAAAACAAAGTATGTAGTGTGAAGATGTAAATATACCTGAACTGATGGAGACACATCGGTAGTAGTCGTAATTTGTTTAGCTAGAGAAGTGGACGACGTCGACTAGAGAAAAAGAAAACACATCACAAAGGGGAAAGACACCACCAAACATTGGGAAAAGTTAGAAGAGGTACCTGGCCAGATTGAGCTATGGTGAATCAGTGAGTTCCCCATTCGACACCTTGCACTTGCGCGCCGGAGTTTTGATTCGCTTACCGGTAAGAAAATCCTTCAGGGTAGGAGCCCCACTACCCAAGACACTGATGGCCGATTGCGGCTGATAGTCAATTGGCCGACCGCTCTAGCTCACCTACGAAGCATCCATGCCATCCCCTACACGTAACAAGGATTAATAAGAGAGAAAGATAACAAGAAAAATGAACGAGAGGAGTTAATATATGTACCAATGAGGAGTCATCAGCATAGCCAGGATGTAGACGTTCGTAGTATGACCTCAAAGGCCGATCGAACAGATGCATCGCTCATTCACCCTACCAAGCATTGAAGTCAACGAAGCTGATGGCGTAGGCCGACCAAGGGGTAAGATCACCATAAGGCACTTGATCGGCCATATAGGATAGCTACTCGTATTCCCGGTCATCCTAAACCTCTCCACGAAATTGAATTCGGCTGATAAAAAATAAGTGAGGGGAAGTTGGCTGAATCCTAACTATCACGAGTAAATAGTCAGATAATAGAACTCATAAGAAGCTCTATGGGTGGTAAAATTGATAGGAAAAAGGCAGGAAGTGATCAAGGTTTTGAATATTCTGGCAGACCCTTCATTCTGACACACATCGGCCAGGAGGAACCCACGGGGGTATTCGTACTCAAACAAGTACTCATACGCAACCCAGATAGTCTTCTTGTCCCCGAAGTTGCGGTAAAACCCCGCAAACTAGAAGCTCTAAGAGTTGGGCAACAATCGGGAAGAAGATCGATAGGCGACTGCCTCACCCAGAGATAAGAAATCCATCATAAAAAGAGGATACTACTTTGGCGGTGTAAACATTGAGACACAATTGAAAAAACCACCAAGGCCTGCCGAAGTGGTCGACAGGGTCACCAGTCGATAACCTGGCCGATACTTGATGAAGAAGGTAATAGGTGGCACCAGGGAGGTATCGACCAATGGGGATTTTTATTTTGGTAGCAAGCTGCTCAGCCAGAAACTGAAGATGGGCGGTCGGACCCAAAGTGGATCCACATAACACAAACCGCTCCAACCAAAGGTTAAGGAAGGCTATGTGTTCTTCGATATCAACGTGGCCAGTTTTCTTGTTGTGCTTCGTAATGTACTTGCCCTAACCACCGGTGGATTTTACACCAAGACGATGAGTTGCCTTGGAGCGAAAAGAAAGAGGAGTGTAAGGGGAGGTGATGTCAAGGGAGGTCAAAGCAAGTACATCTAGCAAGGAAGGGGTCATTGGACCATTACCAAAAATAATAGCATTAAAGGTATCAGGCCAAAAATAACAAGTGGCAGCACGGAGAGATTCATTCTTATAGGGTTTAGCGAGGGAAAGGCCGATACAGTGGCTGATACCGATTTCCTCCCAAAACGGACGCTTGACGACCGATACCCTAAGGTACCAATCATGCTAGCCAGGGAGAGGGGAAGAAAAATCCCTAAAGATAAGGTGCCAATCATAAGAAAGCATGGAAGAATGTTTAAATGGGATCCGATTGGTTTCTGCGTTGATGATATCGACGAGATTGGGGTTACCCATCGAACCTAGAAAGTGATGAGTGGCATGGTTAGAAAGAGGGATCAAAACTGGTTCCATAGATTCTATAGAAAGAAATGGGGAAGACGATAAGAAGCGGAAGGAAATGAAGAAAAAAGGCAGATAAATGCAAGACCGAAGAATGAAGAGAAGGACGTTGAAGACTTACCTCAAGGATTGTGTCTACAGTGGCCATCTCTAGTGTTGCCGGCATGCGGGTCAGCAAAGAAGAAGAAGACGACGTACGGTGGTGGTCACAAGTGCACGACATTGAGCTCGAGGGCAAGAATGAATAGTGGGTAGAAAGCATGAAGAAGAAAGGTGGAGTGACTGGGGTACTTATAAAGTAAGAAGAAACTCCTCAACAGTCGGGTCAAGCCGATTACGCTAGATCTGGTGGGGCCACCTGCAACATTCAACAAAAGGTAATCATGAGTACATTTTTCAAAGTGCCAAGATCTTTGTAGGCCCAGGATTATAGGAACCAAATCTTCGGCTTAAAGAAAATAGGAATAAAACTGTGTGGAATAAAGTCTGGTCCGACGCCACCACGAAGAAACGTAAATGCGTCAGGCTAGGCAACACCCAACGCAGTCGTGAATGGCCGAAGATGATGATGCAGAAAAATGAGGAAGAAAAATTATGAAGCCGAAAACCCTGGGCGAAATTATAAAGGTACTAGAAAATGGAGGGTTTCGACTGAAAATTAAAGTGAAAGGATCGTGCGGATAGACATTTAAGAAGACGTGGTGACAGGAGTTGATGATGGATGGTAATTTTGAAGCATCAGAAGCCATTTAATGCTCTGAAATTGGGGGTATGTGTTGACGCTAAGATTTGGTAAAGCCTAGAGCCCACCAAGGATGTTATACAATCAACAAAAGTCAAAGAGAGTCTGGTCAAAGGTGATCAAAGAAGCCCGTATGTTACAACATGGCCGAATATGGAGGATCCAGATGATGAGAAGATGAAGATTATCCAGAATCGGTAAGGTCAAAACACACAACTCTGTCAAATAACTACTTAGTGCATCGCCGCTCTTGGCTTCCCAAGGTTAATCCCGGCGGGATTCAGCACTCGGAGCTAGGCTACATCGTTCCGATCTCTGGCGAAGAGATGAGTCCCGCCACCCCTGCGATCATATCGACTAGGTAAGTGTCTTCACGGCTGCATCAATTTGATCTCTTGAGGCATCGACTGAAATAGTATGGTCACCAGTTTATCTCGGTGTATTGGCTAGGTCTAAGACTGCATCAGTTTGATCTCTTAGATTGATGTGATTTAGGTGTGGTAGTCTAAGGCTTTATCGGTTGAGTCCGACATCTCTTTCTAATGTATCTTCTTCATGTTATTTACCATTCATCTAAATAAAGCGTACCCGATATTTTGAAGTATTGTTAAGTTCATCGTGACTAGCTACTGTCTTGGTTAGGTCCAATCTTGTTATTGTGATGATTTTAATGATACATATATGTTATCTGGTATGCTTTATTTATTTTTATCCGAGTACAAGCCGATAGGTTATCTTCAATTCAATGTTATATTCTATCCGCTATCAGGGAATACTCATCGGCTCATATGCATAAATTGCCTATCTCATCGGCCGATGGCACATTCATCTCGATTGCTCTGTCTTGGTCATCGGCCTTATGGTCGATTGGCGTTATTCACTCACGATTGTTCTATCCTTACTGTAGTCATCGGCTTGGTAGCCGATCGGCTTTGCTACTAATAATATTTTCTTTGTTTCCTTATCAGTTGCAGGGTCAAACTGATTGACACACCTTGAACCCTTTTTCTAAGATTGTAGAAAATGTACTGGAGTTAAGTAGATCTCCCAGGTCACATGTGTGTCAAAGTGTGACAAAAAAGACAACAACACAACTACACCTCGCGTGCGCCCCGCCGCTCAACGAGAGCGCCTCACTACGCTGCGTGCGTGCTCTGTCTTTTTTATTTTGCAGTGCCTTGTTTGTCGAGTGCTTTCTTTTGGTACTCGGCAAACCGGCCGCCACGTTCCCGTACCTCTCGTTAGTCTTTTTTTCATCGGATATCAACTTTGATACTCGACAAACTTGTTTGTTGAGTGTTTGATGAAAAACACTCAGCGATCCTTTATTCACCTAGAGCGGATTCGCGTAGTGCTGGCACTCTGTGAAATCCTATTTTCCTGCGATGGAAACATAGTTTAAACGTTTGTAACTACTAAATCAGTAGCAAATCGAAGGAGCAACCGTACTGTGCATGGACGCCCGAGAGGTAAACGGGGTGTGTCAACTTTTATCTAATCGCTATTGTGTGAAAGTGAAAACCAATCCATTTTCGCTTCGCCGAAGCAAAAAAAAAGGTACGGAACGACTTTTGGTCAACTCTGTAAAAAAAGCAAAAACGGTTTGGTTTTTCCAAACCGATCACGTACTCGCGATTTTATAAAAAAAATCAAGCTCTGCTCCTGAAAACTAAACGGTTATATCACTACGAGAATCTTTGTTTGCCGAGTGCCAAAAACACTCGCGAAGCTTTGTTTACACCTGGCAAAGGCTTCGTCGAGTGTTGCACTTGGTGAACAACGCACGGTAAAAATGTTTTCGGCTAACAACACTTCGCCGAATGTTTTTTGTCACTCGGCAAACATGTTTGCCGTGTGTAAACGTTAGCACTCGGCGAAAAAAGAGACAAACGGAATGATAGAAGATTGATGGTCGGTTTGCCGAGTGTCAAAAGAAAGCACTCAGCAAAAAATTAGTGTAAAATAATAATAAAAAAAGTTGGGCATTGCCGCGGACGCGGCGTGGCCGCGCGACGCGGGCGAGGGCGAGGTGCGCGCGTAGCCGCGCGGCGCGGGCGTATATCAGCAAAGTCTCGAACACTCGACAAATCTTGCCTTTTCAGGTAGTGCATCTAGGGTATATGCTATACGCTTGGGGTCGTCACAGTGCCATGTGCATAAGCAAGGGAAAGGATCAGAGCCGTTCTAATACTTTAAAAGCATTAGAACATATAAAATTAGTGGTATATGATATTTTTAATGTAATATAGAATAATATTTTTATATTAATTGTAAAATTAGTCACCACGTCGTCAAGATTATAATAGATCTTGCATCAGCAAAACACTATAAAATAGAGCCAAAAACCACGTCGTGTATATATTGCTGTCATAGGAGAGGATTTTGTGAGAATCCACTGCAGTCTGCAAATCAAAGAAATTAAAGATAATTTTTTAGAAATCTATGAAATTGAGATCTCGATCCCTCTCATAGCTGGTGTTGGTATCAGTGTGCTTATTGATTTGGGAAGAAAAGATAAGAAGACGCCAAAAAAGAAAAGATTTTATGGGCTGATAAAACTAGTATATATGATTATTAGTTTGATATACTTCCTCCGTAGTTTAGACAGAATTACAAATATCAAGGTGAAATCAAGTTATAATGGTTGTCTCAATTGATTATGGAGCCTAGATTTTAGTGGTGTCATCCAAGTTCAACTCTTGTGGCACATTCCATTTGGCAACCTCTATTTTTTGTGTTTTTTATTGTAGAAATATTTTGGGAGAAAGCTTATTCGTACACAGGATGGAATACTTTTTATACGATATAATATATATAGAGAGAGAGGTTTAGCACCTTAGATTTTATGGCCCGTACGGCAATATAATCGCCACTCGCCTGGCCAGCGGATGTATCGAAACGGTCTCGAAGGGTCAGTAGTGCAGGGCAGAATTAATGCATGGGAAGAAGGAAGGGAGTGTGAAGACTGAAGAGTGAAGATGTCGTTCCGGAGGAGAGTGACGCGTGGGTGTCGCCATCGACCGGTGCGGCCACCCACCCCGGCCAAGGTAAGCTACCGTCCAAAAAGGGAAAGGCGGTACAGCCAATCACCGGGCGCGCCTGCGGATTGCGTCCCCCGCGGAATGAGAAATGGAGAATCGCCCACGTTTGCCTCCTCCGCCACTCTCCTCTCCCTCCGGATCCATACTTATATGGGATATGCGTGTGTATATATATTAATTTACTCTATCTCAAAATATAGTTTTTTTTTCAAGTTTGAAATTTTGTCTCAAATATAACAATATATTACTTGTAAAAGAAGTAACTTTTATCTCTAAAGTACTCCCGTAAGAAAACATGTAATTTTCGTCGGTCAAGGCTGACGAAAGTTAGGCTTTTCTCGAAGGAAAAAAACCAACTTCCATGAGCAAAAGCCTAACACGTTTTGATTGGAGTTAGCTAATTTTCGTCGGCTGCCGACAGAAGTTAGCTAACTTGTGTCGGTTCCACGTGGCCGACGGAAGTTATCAGCTCCACGTGCCACGTCAGCGAGAAATTCCACTTTAACTTCCGTCGGCCACGATGAAAAATCGACAAAATAACTTAACTTCCATTAGCTCCTGTAAACCGACGGAAATTATTTAAGTCGACGAAAATGTTGTTTTTCTTGTAGTGACTTATGTTATTTTGATCTTTATGACTCGTTATTACTCCGTCAACGACTCTCAATTCTACGCAGGCCTAAGATAATTAGGGCTTTAGCCACTCTAAAAGTCTATTAAAATTGTATCAAAATGTTATATAGAGTTTTTAAGAATTGGAGAATAATTCATTCAAACATATGTGTTATTAATTGTTGGTTTCACCCCTGATACTACACTCGTACATTCCGGGAAAAATAGTAGTCTTCTCGTCTCACTGGATTATTAAACAAACAGTTGATAATGTCCTCCGTAAATGCTGCATGAGCAAGATGAAAATTACCAATTTAATGATTTGATGGTTGGAGAAAAATAATGTAGTCGGTCAAATTAGTGACGTGCTTATGTGGTGAGTCACACATCCCTAATTATTGGCCAACTCATTAGGGGCGATTTAATTGAGAGAAAATTCTAGTAAAATATGATTGTGTCACATTTGTATGCATTAGTAGTCCATCCTATGGAGTCCAAATCATTGACATTTTCACCGTTCTTACGTATCTAAAGCTAGTGGATTTGACCCGACTACAACTAGCTAGCGAGAACTCAGCGTGTACCAAAATCAGTACTTCGGTGAGTATATATTATTTTGGACACTCGATAAAGATAGATTTGTCTAGTATTTTTGAAAAAAAACACTTGGCAAACATTTACACTCGACGAAAAGAAGTTTGCCGAACGTATAATGGAGATGCACTCAGCAAACCCTATGATACTTGGCAAAAAAAGAAAAAAATCAATACAAACGGACGTCGGGACAACATTTTTGGGCGACGAAAATATTCTCAGCTGGTCCACCGAGTGTTTTTTACACTCGGTAAACCCAAAAAATGGATCGTTTTTGTGTGAAAAATATCTCAAGCTTATGTGATATTTACAATTTGGTTTTATCTTGAAAATCTTTTGCACTTAAAATATAACATATATTATGTCCATGTAAATTTTTTGAATTTTTGTAGTTCAATTTTCTATTTTTAATCCATTAATAAGTATGTTTCCAGGGTTTAAATTGAAATAGGTGAAATTTGAATTACAAGTGCACGAAATAATGAACTAAAAATTATAGAAAAATCACATTCATGTTTTTGAGTTCATTTGTAGTTCTTATAAACTAAATTGAAAGAAATTTTGAAAATACTAGGTTGTGACACTCGATTGACAATGTAGAGCTTAATGATTTTTTAATTCTAAAAAAGTCAAATGAAAGCTTAAAAGTACGCTTGTCATGGTATTATAATATGATACATAAATATTGTGATAAAAAATTTAAAACTTTTTTTGAAAGTTGTCACATAGGATGTTAAGAAACTAGAGATTCCCTGAGGAGGTATTAGGGTTTAGAGAGGAATGGGTTATGTTTGAAAGTAAATCAATGGTTAAATCTTTATTTGAAATTGAAACTTTTTCCACAATCAAAATGCAATATAACTTATCTCATGTAAACATTTGGTATTTTTTAGATCACTTTACTATTTTTAATTCATTAGTGTTTCCATGATTTAAATTGAAATGGTTTGATTAAGTTTGAATTGCAAGTACATGAAATAATGAAGCAAAATTTGTAGAAAAATTATATTCATGTTTTTAGTCCATTTGTAGGGCTTACCCACTAAAAATAAAGAAATTTTGAAAAATCTAGGTTACGACACTCTATCGGAAACATGGAGCTTATTGGTTTTTAATTCTAAAAAATCAAATGAAGCCTAAAAAATACAAGACTCGTTATGGTGTTATGATATGATATGTAGATGATGTTATAAAAATATAAAAATATTCCAAGAAAGTTATCATGTAGGATATTAAGAAACTGGATATTCTCCGAGAACGAATTATAATTTAATGAAGTAATAGGTTGGGTTTGAAAGTAAATCAATGGTTAAATCTTCATTTGAATTTAAAACTTTTTATATAATTAAAATACGATGTATCTTATCTAATGAATATTTTTGGCATTTTTCTAGGTTAGTTAGCTAGTTTTAGTTATTAATTATGTTTATAGAATTTAAATTGAAATCAATTTTGAACCGCAAGTATTTGATAAAATCATTTCTTCACACACTATACACATGTATTTGATAAAATCATATATAATACATAATAAATTATTTATTATTTAATAATGAATGACTATATTTAAATATTCAAATTTTTAAATGCAAATACAAATATTAAAATTTAAATATAGGAACATAATCATCTATCGTATTGAACAATAGTAACAAAATCATCTATCATATTTAAATATTCAATTTTTTTAATTCAAATACAAATATTAAAATTTAAATATAGCAACACAATCATCAATCATATTAAATAATAGGAACATAATCATCTATCATATTTGAATATTCAAAATTTTAAATTCAAATACAAATATTCAAATTTAAATATAGCAACATAATCATCTATCCTATTAAACAATAGGAACATAATCATCTTTCATATTTGAATATTCAAATTTAAATATAGGAACATAATCATCTATCATATTTGAATATTCAAATTGAAATATAGGAACATAATCATCTATCGTATTAAACAATAAGAACATAATCATCTATCATATTTAAATATTCAAAATTTTAAATTCAAATACAAATATTCAAATTTAAATATAGCAACATAATCATCTATCATATTAAACAATAGGAACATAATCATCTATCATATTTAAATATTCAAATTTAAATATTCAAATTTTAATCCAAATACAAATATTCAAATTTAAATATATGAACAAAATCATCTATAGTATTAAACAATAGGAACATAACCATCTATCATATTTAAATATTCGAATTTTTAAATACAAATATAAATATTCAAATATAAATATAGAAAATAACCATCTAAACAACATGAACATAATCATCTATCATATTTAAATATTCAAATATTTAAATGCAAATATAAATATTCAAATTAAAATAAGCTGGAAGCGCGCACGTACACATGGTGCAAATGAGAGCCGAGATAGGGGCCTTGGGATGAGGGTTTGATGACCTATTTTGAGACCCCTCCTATTTTTAAGAGTCAAATAGGAGTTCCGTTGAATCTCGATTTTTCTGACGAGTTCTTAAAAATAAGTTTGAGAGTTCAAATAAAAACCATGTTAGAGTACCGAAAGGAGCGGCTAAGTGAAGGACGAAGGTGACGCTATCTCCGTATCGATTGCCAAATCATGTCACCTCACAGATGATCCCAAGGGGGTGCTAGCAAGCTGCCTGGAATCGTTGGCTTCAAATTTAGACAATAATCATTTGATTCCTCTTCTTTTCCTTTCTTTTCATCTCTTTCCCCGTGTGTCCGTATTGCCCACGACAATGATTGTACATTGGAACCTTTGCATCCCTGTCAACCTCAAATTGCGATGCTTCTGGTGTGCAATTTACTCTTGATTAATTTCTCCCGTCTTTAGTAACTTTGAGACGTCTGTTTGTCGATGCTGAATATTAGCAATAATTACATAGGTATGCGTCCAAGATCTAAGAAACAATGATGATACCAGAGATTTTATACATGTTCGTGTTCTTAGCTTGAGGTAATACCCTGCGTCTTGTTATGTCATTGATTTTTTTTTATTTAGAGTTACACGATGTGGCTTAGATCACGTATCCAGGGTATTCGACTTAACAAACCTAATTGAACTCTACTTTATATCTTTTAAAAAAAGATATCCTAAGATAGAGTGTGTATTTGTTATCTCTTAACCTTTTCGTCTTTTGAAGGGGAAATATCCTGTGCAATCATTCATTTGGTGCAAGCGTGCAATCAAGCGATCTGGTGAATCCAATCAACATTTAACCCCTTTCATATGCAACCGTTGGATCGCTTGATTGGATACGCCAGATCGCTTGATTGCACGCTTGCACCA
Source organism: Zizania palustris (assembly GCA_019279435.1). Lineage (NCBI taxonomy): Eukaryota > Viridiplantae > Streptophyta > Magnoliopsida > Poales > Poaceae > Zizania > Zizania palustris. The sequence goes on along the minus strand of JAAALK010000288.1, from coordinate 4,427,771 downwards.
AATGAATGATTACACAGGATATTTCCCCAATTTTGAATTACAAGTTAGAGTTATCCTTGATCTACATGCACCATTCATTCTGTATTTAGCCGATCCCATACTAAGGGTGGTACGGGCACGTACAAGCTCCAACTCCAAGATCCAGGTTGAATTTGATATTTGTATAATATAATAAAATATTTTAAATTTATATTTTTCTTATAAAATAAAAAAACTAAATTATATAACTAAATATCTTAATCAATTCCACAACTCTAACTTCAGGATTTCTTAAACCTAAATTATATATATTCCTAAAAATCTTGGAGTCAGAGCTATTCGTGACGGTCCTTAATCCTACTCCAAACTCGAGAAGCTTTTATACTCCACAATATTGTGTTGTTAATGATTGCCATCTCTGCATCTAAAATGAACTAAGTTGCATCGGTTATTCCTTCAATCAAACGTAAAACGTTACCATAATTGATATTAGTTATTTTAGAATTTCTATGACGTTGTTATTATCAAAATGCTTTGGTGACTCCAAATACGCTCTGATAGCATGCACTAACTTCTTACGTTTTTCGGTATCTTCAAATCAATTTTTTATTGCTATTGTACCTAAATTTTTATCTTTGACTTAGGGTGCGTTTGGTTCTGCTTTTCAAATCTGCTTCTGCTGTGAAAAAGCAGAAGCTGAACCAAACGGGTTTACCAAAACTGCTTCTGCTGTGAAAAAGCAGCTTTTTCTAGTACAAATTTGGAAGCAGCCTGAACCCTGCTTTTCTGCTTTTGCTTTTCTGCTTTTTTGATTTTTAGTTCAGATTAAAAAGTATGAATTCAAGGTGTCTTAATTGATTTAACATTATTATGGTTTGTATTGATTTGCACAATTTCATGATATAATATGTGGTTGTCGGTTACTTTATAAATAAACTATGCACTTTTTATTTATCTAATATATTTTTTAGTTATTCAGTTGCATCAATGTTGAGTGTTTCCTATTTATATATATGTATAGAATATTATAATGATGAAAATTACGTAAGTTATAAAAAACAGTCAGCTCACAGCAGTTTTTTCATAGCAGCTTCAACCAAACGACTTTTAGCTTTTTCATAGCAGGCAGCTCACAGCAGCTTTTTTATAGCAGGCAACTCACAACAGCTTTTTCACAGCTCACAGCAGAATCAAACACACCCTTAGGTATTTACACGGCGGTTAGTTGAGAACCTCCAAACCTCTAGCTAGATCAACCAAGAGGTGTCAACTTCAAATGTTGGGACCTCGTTCACGAACAAAAAGCTCGTAATTTTCCAATTGATCAACCACATGTCCATGTTGTGAACATAAAAAATTGGTATGAAATTGCAAATTTTCGGAAGAAAAACCGAAGTAGCAGACAAATACAAAATTGATTGCTTTATATTTACAAGATTACAACTAAACCCAGCCGCAAAACCAATACTAACCACTAGTATATATCGTATGCACACTAGGACCCTTGTGGATAAGGTTCTCTCCCGCCATTCTTAATTACCGGTGCTTATCGTACACCGACGCCGGCCGCCGGTCGCCGGCCGTCGCAGCAGCCGTCGCCTCACCGCCGGCAGGGAGTGGCAAACAGTCGATGACCTCTCAGGCGGCGACGGCCACGGCGGCGTGGGCCAAGGAGGAGGACAAGGCGTTCGAGAACGCGGTCGGGGAGGCCGTGGCGCCGCCCACGGATGGCACGCCGGACGATGACTGGTTCGTGGCGCTCGCGGCGAGCGTTCCGGCGCGGTCGGTGGAGGAGGTGCGTCGCCACTACGAGGCGCTGGTGGAGGATGTCGATGCCATCGAGGCCGGCCGCGTCCCGCTCCCGCGCTACGCCGGGGAGGAGTCCTCGGCGCCGCCGGACGGGGCCGCGGCAGCGCCGAAGGACCACGGCGGGCACCGGCGAGAGGAGCGGAAGAGTGGAGGATACGACGGCGGCAAGAGCTGCTCCAAGGCGGAGCAGGAGAGGCGCAAGGGCATCCCATGGACAGAGGAAGAGCACAGGTACAAAAATCCCTATATGCTCTCGGCTTCAAGACTCCATCTTTGCGCGCAGCTGTTCGTCTTCCTTGGCACAGCTTGCTCTGCTGCGTGATGAACGAATTCATGGCGGCGATACCATGATTGGCGCAGGCTGTTTTTGCTTGGTCTGGACAAGTTCGGCAAAGGCGACTGGCGGAGCATCTCTCGCAACTTCGTCATTTCGCGGACACCGACGCAGGTAGCGAGCCACGCGCAGAAGTACTTCATCCGCCTCAACTCCATGAACCGGGATCGGCGCCGCTCCAGCATCCACGACATCACCAGCGTCACCGCCGGGGAGGTCGCCCCGCAGCAGGGCCCGATCACCGGCCAGGCAACGGGCAGCCCCGCCGCCGCGCTGGGACCCCCGGGGATGAAGCACCCAGGGCAGCCGATGCCCATGTACGGCGGCGCGCCCATGGGCCACCCTGTCGCCGGCCACATGGTGCCCGCCGCCGTCGGTACACCGGTGATGTTCCCGCCGGGGCACGCGCCCTACGTCGTCCCCGTCGGCTACCCGGCGCCCCCGGCGAAGATGCACCAATGACCATCCATCCTACTCGATCAGCAGATCAAAACACCATCGTCACCATGGACAAGCTGCATTTCTTCCTCGTTTCTTTCTTTAATCTTGATTTGTTCTTTGTGTAGACGCCTGCTCGTCCCAGATCTTCTTCTTCTCACTGATGATGTAAACACGATCCTACTCGAGTGCTGTGCAGGGTTGGGAATTAAGGCCAATAAGTAAAAGTATTTGCTGACTGTTGCAAGTGCTAGATATATCTGTGTGCGCGTGTGCGTTTGTGCATAAGTCATAACCACCCGGTGAAGGCTCCAAAATGTGGATGTAATTAGCAGCAGCCTTCCGCGGTTGCAACTAGGGATTGGTTTCCATTTTGCTGATGTGAATTATCACTACCTCACTGGACCAAAGATATATTGATCTCTGCCATATCATGTGTTCAATGGATTGGTGCTCCTCCTGTTCTTTCTCCTTAGTATATTTTATTTTCAGTCTTCCAGCTGGGGCATCTCATATTTCCATTTCGTTTGCCTCATTTTGGACCAGATGACATGACATTATTATATGGTGATGGTTTGATGGATTTGCAGACATTGCTCGATTTGCAAAGGACCTGAATTACTGAAACGAGGAAGCTCCAGGGGCACGCATGGGCAAAAACCAGAGGCGTTCCGAAGCATTTCATCTGAACTACGAGAAAGTCTATGTTTGCAGGACTCAGCTTCGGCCTGAATTTCATTTTAACCTGCAAACATGGTGTTTGTTGACATGGCCGGGTTTTGCTGACTACCAAAGTGTTTGTTGAATTTCATCCAAAGCGTTTAAAATTTCACCTTCGAACCTTCAAAATGACTGAAAAAGAACCCTCTTCTCCCTGAAACAACAACCATGGTGTTTGCTGACTCTGATAGCGAACGTGACTGTTTATAAGCCCTATTCCTGTGGCATGTTCACAGTTTACAGCTGAGCTAGAGTAAGTTACGGCAGCCGTCTTGTACGTGTATATATATACGACACATGATGATCAATACAAGTGTGCATTGGATCAATCTTCTCTGTTTCATTCTACAGACTGCATCAATGTTTAGGCAGTATATATGTCAGGGTATAATCTTATGTACCAATTTGGGGAGCTGAAAATAAAGCACACGACAAGTATCTAGCCGGAAAGAATCTAGAAAAAAATTAGGTTAGGTAGATAATCTCAGTTTCTGTCTAATCGTCTAGCTACTAGTTTAATACTATATTTTATAACTATTAAGTTTTACAAATAATTCTAAATTGCACAGGAAATAGAGTTGAAATTGTTGGAGTATTGTAGCTGATAGAAACAATAGATATAGAGTGAACAGAGAGACTAAACTTATTTTTTAGAGGAAAGACATCCCATATTATGGGAGCCCTACTTTTACTTGAAAGCAGATGAGTGTATAAAAATAGTCAGGGAGAGAACTAACAATCATCTTACAACGTCTTTTTGGCACTGTTTTTGGACCTTATAAAGACATGCCACATAAGATATTATTGGACACCACCAAAAGGACATATCACAATGCCATCCATTGACACCATCATACCATACTGTTAATAAATTATGCCAACATAGATGTACCAGAACCAAAAAACCACATATATCACTTAGTTTGGCATATTCTCCAAGCTCGGAGAATCTGCCACCCGAATCAATTGATTTAACCTTGCACAGGAGAAATCCTAGACACCTTAAAGTTTCCTCCTTCAACCGAGCTAGTACCTGTTGAAGCCACTGAGTGAGGTAAATAATTAGTTTATGGATAATCTGAAAAACATTAGCACAAAGTTTATTTTGAAAAATAAACTTGTTTTGCAAAAGCCAAATCGACCAAGTCCCACCCCACGAAATTTGCATGGCATTGGAGGCATTTTTTGTCTCGAAACTTCCCAAACATATTAGTAAAGCCCTTCCTATAAAGAGCCGGAAAGTCCCAATCCAGTGCCTCTCGAACAAAAACCAACAGAAATTGTGACAAATGACAGCTAAAGATCATATGATCCACAGTTTCCATTCGGCCACACAGTTTACATGATGGGTCACCTTTCCAAGTTCCTATTTCTCAACTGCTCTCCCACCTGGATCCTTCTTTTATCATTAGCCAAGTAAAATTTTTTACATTCAGAGGCATACCACATTTCCAAATCATCATACTATCAGAATCCACCACATCCACGTCTGTAATCATCCTGTACTATGATCCGGAAGAGAAACTTTTTGTCAATAAGCCAAATAATCTCATCATGGCCACTTTCCATCCCTAGATTCTCTACAATAGCACTCATTTCATGCCAATCACCCATATCCTCCCACCTTAGTTTTCTTCTGAGAAAAGAACCTCTATGAAACATATCAATAATTTATGCACTATGAAATCTATAGATTGACACATCTCAAATAATTTGTGAAACCTAATTTTCAAAGGGGAATCACCATACCAAACATCATGCCAAAAGGGCACTCTTGTACCATTTTTAACTTTAAGGCCACATCCCATTCTTACCCAATTTTTCACTTTATCTAACCCCTTCTAGAAAAAGACCCCCATAAAATTCTGATTGGATAAAGACTCGTTCCAATTTGTATTTTTTTCTTAATACATCATAGCAGCTACCTTAAGACATCATAGCATCTACGAGTATGCCCACTTTCTAGGTTATAAATCCATTTTCATAATAGGGCTTGATTGATAGCTCTAATATCTACAAAACCCATACCACCCATATTTTTTGGAGCACACAAAGACTGTCATTTCACCATGTGATATTTTTAGTTTCCAAACCCTCCCAAAAGGAATTGCACCTAATAATATCTATTTTTTGTTGAATTTTCTTAGGTAACAAAAACACCCCCATAGAATACATTGGGATATTGCTCAAACATGCCAATGCCAATGCTTGCATAATTTTTTTGGTATCCTGAGAAATGCCAATGCCAAAAATCTCACTTTTTTGCTAATTAAATTGCATCACAGACATTTCTTTGTAGCAATAGAACATGAATTTTATCACTATTAAGTGTTGATGAGTAAGCTCCATCATTAAAATAGTGTCATCAGTATATTGCAAATATGTAAGCCCCCTTCAACTAGATGAGGCTCCAAGCCTGATAGGTGACCGTGTTCACTAGCTCTAACCATCATTTCTGACAGATCATCTCCTACTAAGTTGAACAAAAAGGTGATGGGGGATCTTCTTGCCTAACCCCTTTATATATTCTACAATACTCCCTTGCCTTCCCATTTATATTAACACTAACTCTCCCTCTTTCAATAACTTTCCTAATCCAAGTAACCTATTTGGCATCAAAGCCTTTCCTGTGAAGTGCCTCAAGCAAACACCCCCATTGAACTTTGCCATATGCCTTCTCAAAGTCTAATTTAATAATTAATCTTTTCTGATTTTTTTCTATTCAGCTCATGAATCACCTCATGAATAGTTACTACCCCGTACAAAATATTTCTTCTAGGGATGAAAGGAAATTGTATATGGTCTATGATTAAACAATCAAATTTAGCAAGTATACATGTAAGAAATTGTGTAATCAATTTATAACAAACATTGAGCAAACAAATGGGTCTAAATTGTTTAATAGTATTAACATTTTTTATTTTGGGCAAAAGCACTATAATCCCATAATTAATCCTGGTAAGGTTAAGGTATTCCTCCATCAGATTATCTAATATCTCCTTAAGAATCTGTTGATTGCTAATATTTGGTAAAGCCTAGGTCCCACTAAAGATGATATATGATCAACACAAGTCAAAGAAGTACGGTCAATGAAGTTCGTCCATGATGTTACAAGATGATCGGACGTAGAAGAGCCGATAGAGATAAGGGCAGAAAAGAAGATGAAGATTATCCGGAATCGGTTAAGATATAGTGCTTGGATAGAAAGTCTCCGGACTATAAATATGTATCCCTAGTTAGCTTAGAAAATACATCTTTATCAATCAACTACTCGACGCATTGTCACCCTTGGCTTCCAAGGTTTATCCGACGGGGTTCGACACTCGGAGCTGGGCTGCATCATTTCGATCTCCGGTGAAGAGGTGAGTCTCTCCACCCTCGATGTCTGTACCGATTAAATCAGTATCCTCACGGACTGCATCAGATTGATCTCTTGATGTGAACGTTGAAACAGTACGGTCGCCGATTGTTCTCGTTGTATTAGCTAAGTCTAAGGCTGCATCAGTTCAGTTTGATCTCTTAGATTGATGTGATCTAGGTGTGATAGTTTGAGGCTTCATCAGTTAGGTCTGACATCTCTTGCTATTGTATCTTTTTCATGTTGTATACTGTTCATCTAAATAAAGCATGTCCGATACTTTGATATATTATTAAGATCATCATGACTAGCTACTATCTTGGTTAGGTCCGATCTAGTTATTGTGATGATTTTTATGATATAAACATGTTATCTGGCACGTTTTATTTATTTCTGTCGGAGTACAAGCCGACAGGGTTATCTTTGATTCCACGCTACATCTTATAAGCCACCAGAAAAGCATTCATCGGCCTATGTGGTTAACTGCTAATTTTATCGGTCGATGACATGTTCGCCTGATTACTTCATCTCAGGTCATCAACCTTATGGCCGATCGGCATGAT